>CM049321.1:62390796-62990796 GCA_026874595.1 Sipunculus nudus
TGGATATGAGTTCACTGCGCTTGTTTATTTGTCCAACTTCCCGATTAAAATATGAAATTTTTCTCCTATACACAGGTTGCATTGGCCTGAAGCTTGTGTTTTGGTGTTGGAGTATTTTAGTATTTTCCAGGAGATTGTATGCTTTAATTTTTGCTTCCTTTTTAAAGTCCCAGATAAACTTTGAGAGCTCGGTTCCTTTTTCATTCATTTTAAAACGGAACGATTTAGAGTGGTTAATGTACCTAGTCTTAAAGGTGCTGCTTGTCATCCCAATATATGACATGTGTTCTTAACTTCGCTGTACACTATATTACTGGCCAGGCATTTTCCCCCTAGCGGGCAGGTTTTCGTCTGTCTGCAGTAACACATTATCTCGGTGTAGCTTGGTGGGTTTTCGACAAAATGTTGTTGTTTTGAGCATCTATTGTTTGCTATTCGTTCCGCATGCAGCTGTAGCTGAGATTTGCCGTATTTCTATTAAATGTTTTGTTGAACTTATGGTTTGCAGAAACTTTTTATTCATAAGTCTCAGGAACTGTCTGCCAGCGTTCGTATTTGTATTGGTATTTACTGGTGGGTTATACAAAATGATTTGCCTGGTTCTTTATCTTTTCTCTGTTTGTTCTTTATTTGTGTTTTCAGACTGTGATTGAATGTACTCCTGAAAACACAAATGAAGAACAAACAAGGAAAAAAACACGCAAATCATTTGGTAAAACCCACCATTCAATACCCCTACACCCTGGTCAAGGCAACCTGTCTGATAACAGTATGATATTATTAATGAATTTTGAATGAAAATAGGAAATAGGAATAACTAGATATCCAAATTCTAATGTATGCAAGCATACGCCAGTCACTCATTCGGTCCATATTCCCATTTTCATTCGTGCGTAAGTGACTTTACTTGTATGAATATTCTTTTATGACGTTTCCGGATCAACATCAAAATCGTATCGTTTCTATATTAGCTAATTCTCGAAAGGTCCTGAAAATTTTCATAAGATTCCATGCATGATTGCCTGTTGATGTTGTAAACAAACACACAAAAATACAAACACGAACGAGAATGAACGCATAAACTGGCGGAAGCAAATATATACAATTATTAATGAAACATAACCGTTTGCAAATTCGTACCAGAGTCAATTATATGGTGTATAGCCTTAATGAAATTAAATCATTTTCCGATGGGCATAATACGTGGGATATCAGGATGTGACCGGAGGAATTACTTAAATTTTAGAATTGCACAAATCCAGAATTACAACTGCTTATTTCCAATTATAACGTAACTGGAGAAATATTGGTCAACTGAACGTTAAAGTAAAGCTTGTTTTACGAATAAAGAACAGAAGAACACATTGAGTTTCCGAAAATGAGAGACCGTACAAAGCAGAGGGTAACTGTGTATCAGGAGACCTCATCACTGACAGGGACAGCAAAAGTTATTGGGTTTGAGAGTCGCTTTTCGGTAGTGGCTAAACTGCTTTGTTGCAGGGATGCCCTTTAAGTGTTCCGGTCTTTTTCATGCTTCGAGTAAAGTGAAAGTGCCATTTCCCGTCTGTGTTTATTGGTTGGTGGCAGCAAAACAAGTGAAACCTTTCGAGGATAAAAATGTCGCTCGGCACTGAATGCATGTTGATTTGACTCAGCAGTAGACCAGAATGAATCACAGTCATGTGACGGAAAGGGATCGGGTGATAACCACGTGATTTTCACCAGTGTGAGTGATGTCAGTTAAGAGGAAATTAAAACGGGCACCACAAAATATAATTTATTTGAAAAAAAAGACATTTACCAGATAATCATTAAATGGTATCAAGATCACAGGGTTTTTTTTAAGAAAGATCATCACACATTTCTTTTCAACCAGTTAACAAATACAACCAGTTAACAATTACAACCTGTTAACAATTACAAAGGCACATTACAGCAATGCAACATATAGCAGTAATGAAGTATGGTTATGTTTGAAGCGCGTGTAATATCTTATTTAAATTAACATGACAACAGAATGCTCCGACAGAGGAAGAGACAAGAGTTAAGAACATCATAACATATTCAGGAGGTACACAGAATGTGGTGAGAGTGAGGCTAATTAATCCACAGCGGAGACATTGGTATCCTAAAACCAACAGCGGTTTTATTGAATAAGTATCCGATAACAAGGTTATAATTACAATTCATTTAAAACTCCTGATGTTGCATCAGCTGGACAAAGACCCTTGGTCTCGCGGCCCTGATATGTCTATTGATCGTGGGCGGCAAACATAACAAATGAATACACTTTCAGACCTTTAAGAGCTGCGAGGGTTGCATACTCGTCAGGGAAAAGCCTTCAAGGATCCATAGTCTACCATGGAAGGCAAGGTGTAAAGTTAAACGAAGTTGACATCGTTGGTCATATAAAAGATTAAGTTTAATGTTAACCTTCAGACTCCATTTTTGTCTGAGATGACTCGAATATATTCCACACTTTCCGCTGTCGTTTTTTATCTTGAGTCTCGTTAAGATCCAGTTGGAAGCTGGTACGCCCCCCTGTATTATAAAGCGAGGGGACATGTCATTTTTTATCTTGATTCTCGTTAAGATCCAGTTGGAAGCTGGTACGCCCCCCTGTATTATAAAGCGAGGGGACATGTCATTTTTTATCTTGAGTCTCGTTAGGATCCATTTGGAAGCTGGTACGCCCCCTGTTTTATAAAGGGAGGGGACATGACATTTCCCTCAAGTGTACAACCATTCTTCACTAATCAGTATTATTTTTTTCTTAACCTGTGAAACACATATTCACAGAGATGTTTATGTCTCGCTGCCTCGTTCGGAAATTAACCGTCTTTATAGACAGAATGTAAATACCTGACTACAGACAAAGTCATAACAGACCCTCTGAACAGCATGTAAAATATTAAAGATTTGTTTCAATAATTCAGGCCTCATGGTGGCTAGTTTAGCGACAACTTATTTTATCGATTAGAAGATGCCCTCATTTTATGATTTTAGTGATTTCATTATCTTGTCTGTTTCAGTGATGCGTTCAGTATTTTTAAATTCAATTACCGGTAGTTTATATTTTGTCCATTGAAATTATTGCAACCCTCCCTTGCCAATTTAATTTCTTCCCTCTCTCATCTCATTTCAGATCTGATGGAAATTAACACATAGATGTGCGTATAATGTCCTCCATTTCACGGTCATTAGACTGGTCATATTATAATTATAAATATAAACTTATTTACTTTACATGGATTCAACAAATAGTTATTTTAAATAGTCGCTGCACTCTCCATGGCTCTAGTGTCGGCTTTAGGTAGACTCTAGAGGTGCAAGATACCTGTGAAAATCACCGGACTTGGACGGAAAACTACAGCCCTCTCTCATTGCCATGCCGGGGTTCCCGGGTGGCCAGCGGAGAAAGACGAGCGCTTTTAATAAAATCTGGGCCACAAGGAATGAACTACCTGGCTCTGTGTCCTGGTCTTTACACAGAGACACCCTCAATTTATTCAAAGGTCAGTCCTGTCTTTGCCCGTTTCCGCGTCCATAATCCATATCCGTACAGATGCATGTAAATAGACAGGTCACTAACTCTTTTTATATCTGGATTTTGATACAAACACTAGGTCACAATATGTTAAAGTCTTAAATGGAGAGGAGTCTGAGGAAGGTCAGATGTCAAGTCATAGTTCAGTTGATGAGGACAAGGATCTTTTGTTTGTATTTGAAGTGCTTCACCATGACCTCTCTCAGCATGACCTAATCTTCAATTTATTGGTGGATGGGGGTTATTTTAAATGTTAAAAAAATATCGGGTAGGTCCATGGTCTACTGGTGGCACTGTCTATTTAAAGAGGATGAATAAGCATATACGATAATACTTTATGTTAATAATAAACCTTCATACTTTCAGGTCTATATGCATCACGCTTTAAAAACCGAGAGGTCATGAAATGTCCTTCAAATATTAGAGAGGATCTCTAGGTTTTTTTTAGGTTTGGTTAGTATGCCTGTTACTATAGTGATAGGAGCTGGTGGGGTTCACTCCGGTAAACTTCTGCTTCTGTGTGGAAGGCTTTAACCTCTGAAGGTGTTCCTGAAGAAAGACGTCTGTTATCTGCCGTGGTGTGACGGGGACGATTCAACATTTACTTAAAACTATACAAATGTTATAATTTTAATAATAAATAAATAAATAAATATACATGTGTGTTTGTATGGCTGAGGTCATTCAAAATGTTTTACCTATCTGTTTGCTAATGCTTGTTCGTCAATCAGAAAGACCGAAATTGAACCAGAATATTTCCAATGTATAAATCTTATTGTCTGAACGGCGAATAGGGTGGCATTGCATTGTTGACACCCATCCAAAATTGTTGAAATGTGTTGGTATTTACCCAATCCCCGTGTATTGAATCATTAATTATTTAATGAGCCTTGGTTAGTATGAGGGTAAATCAGTGACATATCCCTGATTAGAAAATATTCCAAACTCCTGAGTAGGGGGCTTTTTGCACCTTTTTGACACGTTTTTCCTCAATTATAAACATAAATAAATATATATATATATATATGTATGTCATAGGTTGGAATGACAGGCCCTAATGTGTCTTGTATGTTACGGTATCTAATGTTGTTCAACCGCTTATGTTTGGTTTTGCGCGCAACTGACCGTGTCGAGTTCTTGTTATTAGAAAGACACATGTAAAGCGGATAGGGCCCACCCCAGTGTTGTTATTATAATTAGTGTCAAAGGTCACGTAATATAACCGAGAGCGGACGCGGCAAACTGTGCATTTGGTCGTTTCCTGTTATCACGCACGTCGATGTGATACTTATATTGCACATCTTTATACGTTAAAGGTATGTGTTATTTATTTATGCCTAATTTGCTTATGCCTGAGTAAAACTTCATATATCTCTGATACATGTTATTGGTGGAAATATAGACTACCCTCTGTCTGAACTACCTATATTCATTTAATGTCTCTGTACGTCGTTATGGTCATTCCTTACAGTATGTAAACGGGAAGGACAATGTAGTAAATTGATAATGAATAACGATGTTGTGTCATATTCGGAACCAGAGAGATCATTGTTTCCTATATATTCCTATGTATTTATTGTAAGGGTATGACTAGTCAGCATGTTATGGGGAAGATTTATAAATGACATTATATTGCATGGAATTGTATTATAGACCCAACCGTTATATGTACCATATATTGTAATTTATCATGTCTACGCATTTGGCCGTTTCCTGTTGTCACGCACGTCGATGTGATACTTATAATTGCACATCTTTATACGTTACAGAATAAATCACATTGGTCAACCACTCTGGTGTTCCATATTCTGCCGCCCAAACCCTTCAGTCCAGCTGGTGCCACCATTGTTCTGCGATCGTGCGCACCCCGTGACAAATGGCGTCCGATAAGGGACGAGTGGCTTCCTTCACTGTATGAATGGAACTACAGAAGCGGAACACCAGTGCCAGTGACTTTCCTTTGTGATGCCTGTACAGGAGTGACAATACGCCATTGTGATTCCACGACTGCTCTCCAAGGCCGAGATTCCAAGGGTGAAGGGCACGGTCCGTTGGCACGGTCCGTTCGTTCGTTGACCAGGAGCTTGGATTACTCTTTTTTTTCCACGAGGATTTGCCTTTTCGGGACTTATTCAGGAACTTTATAAACTGTGTTGGGACTTGTCCGCCATTTTGTGTGTTGAGCGGAAGTACTTCCCAGGGACCACTACTACAGGAAGTTGAGTATGATGCATGTTTACATTTTGAATTCTATAGAATGGACTCTGTAATGACATAACATTTTTTGTGGACTTACCCACATTACGATGATGATTGCCATTATCCCAAATGTTTGATTTAAGTGTTTTATTCCTGTGAACCTGGAGCAGTAGTAACTGTTCATATTTATATGAAGTGAATTTTTAAAGCAGATTAGAAACTTTAAGATCGCACTTTAGGATTTATGGCACCCATGTGTGTTGTTCAATTATTATTCCGAAACTGAAGCCCTGTAGGACTTTAGGCATTTGGTGCTTGGGCTTGCACACTGGATTTTGTTTTAGGACCAGTTGTGTTTAGCAGAAGGATGATTTGTTTACCTTGGAATTGGAAATTGCCCATTGTTATATAAATGATCGGTGAATTGCAGTAAGTTTTTTTTTTTTTTGTTAAGAGTCCCAGTTTGCTACACTTGTCTTCGGCATGTGTTGTCTCGCTTCTCATTCTGTCGGCCTAGCTGGTGAGTGCGGCGAGAGCCTACGAACTGATTACAGGAAAACGCGACTCTTACTCTTTCATGTGTTCTGGACTGTTTAAGTTTGTTGATCAACATGCCCTGGTGTACATTTGAATTCACTCATAGGTTAGTGCCATTGTTTACATCTGAGTTTACATTTTCTGAGTAAAGGCCCGATTCCTTAACAATTTGCGTCACCGGTATACATCAGTTTAGCCTAGTTAGGCTGATGCATAGGTTTCTATTCGTTAACAAATGTTAATGCCCGAGTTGAATATACTACATACCGTTGGTCTTTTGGATATCTTGGAAGTATAGAACATATTGATTAATATGGTGTAGTGATTGGATTGTGTATTTTGCATGATACCAGAGATATTGGTGATGTCGCCCTCTCTTGTTTGTTCATGAGGCTCTTTTACATGTTTATTACTGAGCTTCATAGTCGAGTAGTTATTATCAAGGTTTATATTTCTGACAATACCGTTGTGAATATCAACAAACATGTCAGGAATCTAGAGCACTGGTTTCTATCACACACTACATGTTCAGTGATCAGTTAGTTTAGTTAACATTGTCGCCGGAATACAGTAAACTAGACGTGTAACGTCTAGCAGGTATTAATGCGATAAAATCCAAGGTGCACTAGGATTAGTTATAGTAAGGCCAGTTACACAATCACACCTTTAATTTCGCAATACATATCGATCAAAATGCCGATGGATCCACCAAAGCCTGACTCTGAAAATGTACAGGAATCTCAGGACCCGCGGGAGCGTGAGCTGTCAGATACAGAGCTGGATAAGATGGCATCGTAGCTTCAGAAATCTGGGAGATATGTAGTCAGTAGACCGTCTGTGGTGAAGACCGAAGGTAGGACTAAAGGAGCAGTAGGGTATGAACAATCCGATC
The DNA here is from genome assembly GCA_026874595.1 of Sipunculus nudus. Classification (NCBI taxonomy): domain Eukaryota; kingdom Metazoa; phylum Annelida; class Sipuncula; order Golfingiida; family Sipunculidae; genus Sipunculus; species Sipunculus nudus. Next base: position 62,397,972 of record CM049321.1, read on the forward strand.
CATGTGCCACTTCACCTCGCATAGGAGAACAGTCCTTTACGTACACGCCGTACACCTACTCACAAGCTCCAAGGATATCCTTTTTTTTCTGGGGAAATTCCGGTGCCAAAAGGCGAGGTGTCCATAGATGTCTGGAGGTATGAAATAGTGTTTACAAAGAGATGCCATTCACCCCGAACCAGTGAATACACCAAGCCGTAAGGAGGTCCCTGAGAGGTGAAACCGCGAAAGTTTTACTCCAACTGGGCCAGGAAGCCACAATAGAACAGATCATTCAGAAGTCGGATGGAATTTATGGAACTGTAATTACTGGCGAAGCCTTGTTACAGCAGTTCTTCACTCAGTGCCAGGAGGAAGGTGAGTCCGTTGGAGCATGGGGGTGTAGATTAGAAGATATATTACACCAAGCCAGAGAAAAGGGCCTTCCGGGACTAGGATTAACTAATGATATGATCAAAACCAGATTCTGGACTGGGTTAGGAGACGACAGATTAAAGAACGCCACCAGGCACAAGTATGATACGTGCAAGAGCTTTGATGAATTGAGACGGATAGTGAGAGGGGCGGAACAGGAATTGAGAGGTCAGCATACAGCCATACCAAAGAAGGCCTAGCTCCATCAACAACATGATGCACCACAATCACAAAGTTATGAGTCTGATATGCAAAGAATTATCAGACGTCTCGACGCACTGGAAACACGTTTAACTGATGAGAGGTCGCAAACATCATCATCCGGTGCAATGAGAAATATATTGCATCGACTGGAACGAATAGAAGAGCGGATCAATCAACCAACAATTGGTGATGTGAGACACAGCGATAAGCGATTTGAAGAACAAGTCAACCAACCAATACCAGAGGTGATGAGATACAGTAGTATGCAACAGAATCGTGGAATGTATCGGGGAAGACGTTATGCTGGTGGATTCAATAGACCGAACCAGGGAAACCGACGTTGGCCTTTTCGGCGGGGCAGGGAGCAGGCTTCATAACTGATTGCCCCAGTGATATTGGGAAAGTAAGGAACAGGATGGTTGGTTCAGCAAATGAAGTGGTGGTACACATAGAAGGCATCGAGTGTGCTGGGTTAGTGGATACAGGCTCAATGGTAACAACTTTATCAGAACAGTTTTATGACACACATTTATCGTATGTGGAACTACATCCCATTGAAGATCTTGGTGTAGAAGTATATACAGCCGGTGGACATAAGCTGCCATTTTTGGGTTATGTGGAACTGAACATTAAGGTGCCGTTTTTACATCAGAGCGCGGATATTCCAGTACATGTGGCAAAACCGACGGAATATACCAAAGCTGTACCAATAATTATTGGAACCAATGTTATAAAATTGTTAAAAGAACACACAGAAGCAGAAACTGCTAAAGATGTCCCACAACAATGGAATTGTGCTTTTAAGGTCATCCCTAATAAAGATGGTAAAGTAGGATGCGTCAAGCTGGTGAGTCGACGTCCCCTCAAAGTGCCATCTTATACCACTGTGACTGTCTGGGGAAGAACACGCAACGCTCCAATTACACAGGCGGCCATCACAGGTGAATCCTCAGACGCTTTACCTGGCGGTATTACTGTATGCCCTAGAATTGTCAAAATTGAACGGAAACGGACTACATACAAGATTCCTGTTCAGCTTTGTAATATGACTGCCAAAACACAACATATTAGACCGAACTCTAACCTGTGTGAACTGCATGAAGTTTCTGTGCTAAATCATCTGCAGAACCACAGAGATACATATTCCAACGGAAACAAAATCTCAGAGAAAACGTATGGTTTTAAATTCGATCTCGAAGTTTTGGTAGAAACAGGGGTTCGTCCAACATATTCAAGGCTGCGAGGGGAGAGCCCAAAGGTAAGAGGTCTTATCAGGCAATGGGATAAATTGGAAATATCTGATGGTATTTTATGTCGGAAAGTTAACATCCACGGTGAACAGATTAAGCAGCTTGTACTTCCAAAGAGCTTAAGAGAATAAGTGAGGGAAGGTTTACATGATGATGCCGGACATCAAGGCAGAGATCGGACCCTAGAATTAGTCAGACGTCGTTTCTACTGGCCAGGTATGACAAAGGATGTCGAGGATAAAGTTAAAACTTGTGAACGGTGTATCTGTAGTAAAACACCAGTACAGCCACCAAAAACAGAACTTGTAAATATCAAAACCTCCCGACCTATGGAACTTATCTGTCTAGATTACTGCAGGATTGAGGATTGCAAAGGAGGATTCAATAATATACTTGTCATTGTAGACCATTTCACAAAATATGCACAAGCCCTTCCATCTAAAGATCAGACCGCTAGAACCACTGCTAGACTACTATATGATAATTTCATTGTGCATTACGGTTTTCCAACTCGAATCCACAGCGATCAAGGTCCAAACTTTTTGTCTGGGGTGATGAAAGAACTATGCAAGATAACAGGAATCCGCAAGTCGAGTACCACACCTTACCATCCACAGGGCAATGGAATGTGTGAAAGATTTCACCAAACTTTGATTGGCATGATTAGGACATTAGAAGAACAACAAAAAGCTGATTGGAAAAAGTATATACCTTCTTTAGTTCATGCAAATAATGCAACTAAACATGAAAGTACGAGATATGCACCATATTATTTAATGTTCGGTAGACAACGAAGGCTTGCAATTGATGTGTTGTTGAGCATGGAGGAGGACCAGCCACATTCAAACAGCCATTCTGAGTTTATCAATAAAATAAAAGAAAACTACTGTTTACATATCGCACAGCATCGGACCATGCCATAAGAGCTGGTGAGAAACATAAAGACAATTATGACAGGAAAGTCCGATCCAGTGATGTACAGCCTTGAGACCGGGTAATAGTACAGAACGTTGGACTTAAGGGTCGACAAAAGTTAGCCAATAAATGGTCTTCTGATGTGTATGTCGTGCTCGAAAAGCCAAATCCTGATATACCAGTGTTCATCGTGCAACTAGAGGATGGTTCCGGGCCGAAACGTACATACACCGGAACATGCTATTGCGCTACGCGTTGGCATCTCACCCGAAGGAGGACAATCGGCATAGATCGAATCAAGGCATATTGAAACGAACTCATGAATCCACCCGGTCTTCTGTCAGTATGGATAGTGACGATGACGACTGGTGGATGATGAAGGTGAACAGGACAGAACGGCGCCGCGCAGCCGTAGACCAAGGAACTCAAACAGGCGACGATGACATTGTAGTAGAAGATTCCATACATGAGTCCACTCGCGTTGATTCGGTTCATGAAGTCTCATCACCTGAAGTGACCGATCTGGTTGATGAGGCTCCATCAACAGACGTATCGACAGAATCGGCAGATGTATCAACGCGATCAGCATCCGAATCAGTTGTGGCTGCGCCTAGGCGATCAAACAGAACGAGGAGACCAGTCCAGAGGCTACAATATAATTATGTACATACGCCTTCTGCACCTTCGCTAACACACGTTACACAGACAAAACGGTTGACTAACCAACCGGTGATCTCGAGTGTTTATCGACCGGTGTATGTCTAATTTGAATTATCTGAATGATCTCGAATAACTTCCGTACATTGTATTTTTCTATTCGATCTAGTATAATAGATGTTATCTATGTGTATTCTTTAGGCCTCATTAGGTATAGTTCGTAGGTGTAATGCTAGATACCTGGATTTGGTCGGCTCAGCTGGAGAATGAAGGTCTCTGCCCTTGACACTTTCTGTAGATAGGTATAACATCTCGATTCAATCGGCATAGCTGGGGAATCGAGGCTGGTTTAATTGATATTTCGTAAGAGCTATCTCTTGTCCATTCGGCTTAGCTGATGGAACATTCGTTTGCCTGCCTAATCTCATAAATATTTACCTGAAACACACATCAGTATCTCTCTATTGCTTTCATCCGAATACTATATAATTCTGGCAATGTGTATTATGAATACTTTCGTGTGACTTTCGTTCAGTGTATGTGTAAGTGTTATGTAAATGATTGTGTTTTGACGATTACTCTTGCATAAGCATCTTATTATGTCGAGGCCGCCATTTCGCGATGGGTGGAAGCATTTCATAGGTTGGAATGACAGGCCCTAATGTGACTTGTATGTTACGGTATCTCATGTTGTTCAACCGCTTATGTTTGGTTTTGCGCGCAACTGACCGTGTCGAGTTCTTGTTATTAGAAAGACACATGTAAAGCGGATAGGGCCCACCCCAGTGTTGTTATTATAATTAGTGTCAAAGGTCACGTAATATAACCGAGAGCGGACGCGGGAAACTGTGCATTTGGTCGTTTCCTGTTGTCACGCACGTCGGTGTGATACTTTTATTGCACATCTTTATACGTTACAGGTATGTGTTATTTATTTATGCCTAATTTGCTTATGCCTGGGTAAAACTTCATATATCTCTGATACATGTTATTGGTGGAAATATAGACTACCCTCTGTCTGAACTACCTAATTCATTTAATGTCTCTGTACGTCGTTATGGTCATTCCTTACAGTATGTAAACGGGAAGGACAATGTAGTAAATTGATACTGAATAACGATGTTGTGTCATATTCGGAACCAGAGAGATCATTGTTTCCTATATATTCCTATGTATTTATTGTAAGGGTATGACTAGTCAGCATGTTATGGGGAAGATTTATAAATGACATTATATTGCATGGAATTGTATTATAGACCCAACCGTTATATGTACCATATATTGTAATTTATCATGTCTATGCATTTGGCCGTTTCCTGTTGTCACGCACGTCGATGTGATACTTATTATTGCACATCTTTATACGTTACAGAATAAATCACATTGGTCAACCACTCTGGTGTTCCATATTCTGCCGCCCAAACCCTTCAGTCCAGCTGGTGCCACCATTGTTCTGCGATCGTGCGCACCCCGTGACAAATGGCGTCCGATAAGGGACGAGTGGCTTCCTTCACTGTATGAATGGAACTACAGAGGCGGAACACCAGTGCCAGTGACTTTCCTTTGTGATGTCTGTATATGGAGGTAATAGCTGCCACATTCAGTGATGCCACCTACTTTAAAATATAACTATAATTGCACTAGTTCTTAGACTACTTCATTAAACTGATGCATGTTCATTTTCCTGTTTTTAAACATAAAAATTAATAAAAGTTAAAAATTATTATTGTTTATATATATATATTATGTTCGCGCGCGTGTGTGTGTGCGTGTGTGTTATAACATCGATGGATATCATCTACAAGCATCTTTCTTATATTTTGATTCACCCAATGCATCCTAAAGTCACCATGTATATCCTAAGATATACCATACTGTTCTACAAACTTTCTGAAAGACAAGCCACTCTCATAATCTTTGAACAAGTACACCTGGGTTTGATATTTAATAATTGAACAGTGAATGTGACACACAATGCATGCAAATGACCAGTGTTTGTTGTTTGGCATTAAATGCAGCTACAAAGTAAACACTGCACTCAGACAGGGGGACCTTACCCTATTACTTGATCTCCCAGTAACAGGTAATTAGGTGTATGAGCAAGGCATCCATTCATGGTATTAACCAAAGCAGTTTCTTTGCTTCAGTGAAATAGAAAAGTCTAGGGACTGTCAGATCAAGGTACATGTATGCCTATCAGCCTAGCATAAACGGCTACTGAGTGGAGCATTTATTGCTGGCTACAAACATGACAGGACCATCCAGTCTGGGCTGGGGTCTGACCATACGGTGCAGGCATATTAGAGAAGTCCAATAAGTATATGCATTTATCCCTTGCCTAGCCTGAGCCAAGAAGGCTGTTGTCATGATAATGCAATCAGACAGTAATACACCTCTGACCCGTGTTCATCTGTTGGATCATTATAATTAATTGCTGAAATATAAATATTTAACAAGAAACGGTTATTCTGATAACTAATATTTTAATGATAAACGGTTATTCTGATAACTAATATTGAAAAATTCACATTTAATAAATCTCCTTAAGTTGAAATAGGAACCACTCATCAACTGGGATAACTGATTAATTGCCCCCATTAGCTCGGGAAGAGTGCCCACTTTACAGAATATAGAGGTGCACATTAAGAGAGGTTCGACTGTATATATATATATATATATATATATATATATATATATATATATATGCCCATCTCCCTATGTTCTTTTACTGATACTGACAATATTTAACATACGTCTGTTATCCAAAAAATAAAAATGAAAAAACAAAATTTTAATTTATTAAAAAAAAAACTAAAATCAGTGTAGAAGGTACAGAACCAATGCAGGATTTGACTAGTGTTGGGCCGATCGTTGAGTTTTATCGAAATTCATTCACTTTGCTGTCACTTTCAAACACTGGATTACCAAAAGCCAACTTTCGATTAGCGGAGAGTTTTCTAACGAGATGTACATACCCAAATATGGGCGGTATGACGTTAACATGCCCCATAAATTCTCATGCAGGTCTATGCCAGTTTTGCGAGATTCTCTTAGTAATAATCTCTTCAGCAAATGCCAAGTGCCGCTACCACTGTTTGGGCGATCCTTAAAAATATTCTTTGTTGGGACTCACCCGGCCGATCGAGAATTTGGGTTGCTGGAATTATTTTTTTTTTTTTTGGACTTGTCTTAAATTCTTTTTTTATGATCTGCCGCAAGCACACCTGGGCCCGTAAAAACATCTGCCTTCATGTACTACTAAACCAGCCCCTCTATAGGCCTAATATTTTTAGATGTTCTTAATTTCCATAATGAAAGATCTTACGTGATTAATTATATTTTTAGCTTTCAATCTATTTTTTTTTCTGTATTATTTCACACACAAAAATAGACCTGTATTTTTTCTGGCGGCCCTGTGAAACCAGTAAGGTGGAATTACTAAGAAATGCGGGCTGGGTTAAGAAAGTACAACTGCACGGATAATTGCATTTTACTTTATATTTGTCTGAACCGATTAATAATCGATTGTGGATCGGTTGATGATTGATTATGATAAAGGAACCGATTCCCACAACTAGATTTATCTTTCCACGCATCAGCTACTTTCCAATATAATACCCTAAAATGTACAAATATTTACTCATTTGCCACATCTGTTGTTCTTCTTCTGATACTAAACACTGGAACGCAGATATTCAAGCGTCCAGGGGGTCATTTCTACACTGGGTCATTTTTACACCCAAATTATCTCATTAATAAATGTAGTTCATCATTAAGAAAAAGAAATATTCAATTTATTTGCCCACCCCACAGTGAACACAAAACCATAAGTGTGCTCTGGGGGGACCAACACATACCTCAATATCCTGGCGATAAACAAATGAATCTTAGAACTGACGTTTGGAGGATGAGAACTGCTTGTTTGCAGTTATTGATTTGATGAACTATTATCTTGATTATCTGGGCCCTGTTTATTGAATTATAATTAGTACGAACTCGGTGGACATTTTCATTGATTGTTGTGCCTTTAATTTTCATTGATTGAGATTAAAGAAAAACACTTTCAGTTATGCTAAGGTATAGTGATATGTCTTTTTCCGTCACCATGCCTCCCGGCAGTCTGTTAACAAGGCATGAATTAATAACATTTGACTTGAAAACTCAACATTCAATTATTTCTTGTATATATCTCCCTGGCAACTGGAAACTAAGTCACAGTGATCTATATAATGTAAACTTCACAACAAAAACATGCTTTTTAACACAATAAATTCAGACTCCCACAAACATGATACCCACACGAACTATTTCAGCTGTCAAGGACTCCGATAGACTCCTCCCCCCCCCCCCCCAGCGTTTCTTCTTAATATACACTTTCCGATTTATGGATGTTATCAACACTATTCAGCATAAATGAAGGAGTAATAGACAAGCAACGTAAAGGAGTTACCCATGCACACAATAGTAGGTGACTCTTATCCTATTTATATAATATCGACAAAAGTAATCTTTACAAAATCGAAAGAACAAACAAATTGCAAACTGGAAGGATTTAAATATTACTTGGACATAAAAAAAGTTTGATAAAACGTTATTTTTGTCTGGTAGATGGGCTTGTACCGGAATTTAGATGTAGACGGGTAGACAGTTAATCTGTAGCAGCAATGGACGTGTAGACAGTCAATCTGTAGCAGCAATGGACGTGTAGACAGTTAATCTGTAGCAGCAATGGACGTGTAGACAGTCAATCTGTAGCAGCAATGGACGTGTAGACAGTCAATCTGTAGCAGCGATGGACGTGTAGACAGTCAATCTGTAGCAGCGATGTACGTGTAGACAGTCAATCTGTAGCAGCAATGGACGTGTAGACTGTCAATCTGTAGCAGCAATGGACGTGTAGACTGTCAATCTGTAGCAGCAATGGACGTGTAGACTGTCAATCTGTAGCAGCAATGGACGTGTTGACTGTCAATCTGTAGCAGCAATGGACGTGTAGACAGTCAATCTGTAGCAGCAATGGACGTGTAGACAGTCAATCTGTAGCAGCAATGGACGTGTAGACAGTCAATCTGTAGCAGCAATGGACGTGTAGACTGTCAATCTGTAGCAGCAATGGACGTGAAGACTGTCAATCTGTAGCAGCAATGGACGTGTAGACAGTCAGTCTGTAGCAGCAATTGGTTTTGTCCTCCAACCACCTGCTCAAAAATCATAGCCGTTGGATAACCAGCGGATGCTCTTCCGACGACTGCTGTGATTCTGAGAAAACAAGTTTTCTCATAAACAAATATACAAAAACATATCACGGCTTACATATACCAGCACAACGTTTCAAGAAATAGATCAAACTCGCATTCAAACTTGTTTATAACTTGTTAATTTACACTATAAGGATATACCATGTGTGATAAAATGTTTTTTATGAAAAGACAATATATATATATATATACTACAGTACCCGTTACCATTTGATTAACACAAGTACAGAATCATACAAATACAGTTCCTTAAATGATTCTAATAAAAACCCCGTTAGATTGCAATAAAGCACTTATCCTACAGCATATGTGTCATATTCTTGAATTTATATTTGAATAGAGAAAATGATCATAATTATTTGAATTTAAAAGAACAACGGAATAGACTACAGTACCGTTATCAGCACGGCAGGTACGCCTCTACGGCATTCTACATGAAACCATTGTTCCTACAAGCCAAGCAACATCCCCTTTTTAGCACTTTATTTTTTTATTTTGTACAAGACACTTCACCTATTTTTTTTAATGTTATATTCTTTATCTTTGTAGACGGTCAAATTAATTTCTCTTGAGTTACAAATGAAGCCCAAATGTTCTAAACATTGTCTGAGAACGGAATTTGATTTGTCTGGGTGCACTATGAAACCAAGTTTACTTAGACTTTCACTTGTTTCCTGAAAGCTTGCACAACACCGGTCAAAAGTATAGGAGCTTGTACATAAAAATCATCAAAGTTAATAGAAACTATGTGGACGTTTTGTATCAGCACGGACAGAAAATAATGATCATATTAATATTTTATTTTTTAAGGTGTACTTTTCACGGTGTTCTGCTTTTAAACTCTATTACAAGCAAGCAAATGCATAAAAATGACCACCTAAGAAAAAAAAATCATTGAGATAAAGATGCAGAGTAAAATTAAGATGCCACTTCGGCTAGATAAGAAAGGCACATAATCCAGTAATAAATTATGATATGACATTAAATAAATGAAAGACGTTTAACCCATAAAAAGAAATTATATTAAATCGCGGTATATAAATAAAAATCTGCACAGTCTGCAAAATCACAGGCCATAAAAATATTACACAAATAAGTATCTCTGTAGCGTTTTGCGGCTAGGTTCTCGGCTTTTCTAAATTCATAAGGTTATGAGTTCCACTAAATGGGACCTGCCACACAAAAAGCACAGGTTTCATCAATTTTGTAAAGTACGGGGGTGCACAAGAAAGGCCATTTGGCAGTGATGTGAAATTGTACAATTTGTTGCTCAATCTGAATTTTTTTTTTAATCTGAAAATCTTGGTCAATAGGCACAGAATAAAAAGCATTACATAAATAAAGGGAAGCCATATGACAGTCCTGATTCAAGAGGTTAATACAAGTCTGGATTGTATCCATTTTTAAAATGGTGGTGTACTATGTAAGAATTTATTTTCTTCAAATTCAGTATCATTCGGAAAGATCCGACTTTTTTAGGTCTAAAAGGTTGTTGAAAAGTTTTCGTCTCGACATTGACAGCTGCTGTCTCTTTACTGAAATTAATTTGTTTTTGCTGATATTTTGAATAGGCTTTTCTATGAACATCAATGTATACCCTTTCAAATAATTTGAAATATTTCCATCTTAAGTTAGGTTTTGCAACTCTGGTAAATACTTTCTTATAGTTTCAACTTATTTTGTCATTTCTTTTAAACTGCATGTTGCCTCGGCCAAGCCCTAAAAATGCCCACCTCTGTTAGCAGGATGACTGTTTCTTTGGTACGCCGAGTATGGATGGAAACGTCTTGTTTTCCACCGTGTGGCAAATCTTGTCAGTTTCTTCATTTCTGATACCTCTTTAGCTGTCTTGGTTAGCTCGTCCCCAAACAGTTGAGTGGTTACAGGATTCATGGGTGCTGTTAGTGTCTTCATTAATTCAGCGTTAACTTCCGGTTTAATAGGCTCTCTTCTTCTCATGTAAATATCATGAGGTAAAGTTGTATATTTTTAGTAAAGTGCGTCTGAAAAAAAATTGCTAAACGTTCACTGTTAATTAAACACAGATTAATATGAAGAATAATTCATATGTATGTGTGTGTGTTTTGCTTCCCACAGTTCTGCTACACTTGAACGTATAAAAAGGTTCACGCACAATATATGACTTTTTTGTGTTATAAAAACTGGTTTTTCAATAGTAAGCAAACATTGCTCTGTTGTTTGGTTGAATAAATAAATCCAACGATTTTCAAGCGGCGGCCTTGTAGAAGAGACCGCTCCCATAATTCCTCCGTGGTCAAATGAGAAATGAGAGCTGCTGATCCACTGCACAGTGCTTTATGATTGTTTCACAACAAAGTCACTGGAGTGCATTTAGGACAGGAGGAAAATCTGGCGAGGGGGGGGGGGGCCTAAAAAAGTGTGTACAAGTTGTACAACCCACACTACATTCAAGGTTTGATGCCATAGGGAGTTAGTATGGACCCCCTGAAACATCACCAGGCAGGTAGTAGAGTTGAATTGTGGTATCACTTTCTTGCTATAGCTTGTTATATAATGGGCAGTAAAGCAAATAATTAATTGGTCAAAATTAAGGGGTAGGGGTAGCTAATTAGGGATTTTCTCAAGCAATTTTCACTCAAAAGTCATTAGTATCAATTCAAAGCCAACACAATTTTTTTATTAAAGATGTATAATTATTTGTTTTCTATCAATGCCCTGATGCGACCTTGGGGTCAAAGGTCACAAAATTACTAAATGTTGACATTTTTATCATATGTTATTACTGTTGTTCTTATTCCTATTCTTGTTGTAGTTTAATACTGTTGTTTCTACTGGTCAGTCTGTCTTCATCTACTGGTCACTGTGGTCAGTGTGTCATCATCTACTGGTCACTGTGGTCAGTGTGTCTTCATCTACTGGTCACTGTGGTCAGTGTGTCATCATCTACTGGTCACTGTGGTCAGTGTGTCATCATCTACTGGTCACTGTGGTCAGTGTGTCATCATCTACTGGCCACTGTGGTCAGTGTGTCATCATCTACTGCTCACTGTGGTCAGTGTGTCTTCATCTACTGGTCACTGTGGTTAGTGTGTCTTCCTCTGCTGGTCACTTTGGTCAGTGTGCCATCGTCTGCTGATCTCAGTCCCCTGCATATTTATTTACCTGCATTACGTAAGAGGAAAAACGGATATACATTTCTAACCATAAGTGTGGGGAAGAAGAGGAAAAAGTGTTAGTAAGTTGCTCCTGACAGCTGTCACTTCATTCCGCCTCAATTGTATCTTTGTACCAAACACAGTCTTTCTCCATTAAAGTAAAGCATATCAAAAGCATGGCTGTCACAGACAAATTGTTTTTTTTTCTTTTAATTCTGCATTGTTATACTCATCGCTTGTATGTCAATCACACTTAAATGCCTCCGGGCAAATATTTGTTCTCTTTAAGTACAATTAAAGGGGCCTATTAACAAAAGATAACCCTCCAGGAAAAGCTTACTCCACCACACGAAGGTTGTTTCTTTTGTTTATATTCGTGTGCTCATAAAGAACAAGGACATCTGGAGGCATATAAGATGAACTAGGAATTACCTAGTGTTTATTGATAGGTATTACAACTAGGTAAGAAATTAAATAGATTATTAAGACAACTTTTGTGTACAGGTGGCTTTAAATTAAATATTTTAGGAATATTATCATCACATGGCCCATTATTATATTATAATCACATGGCCCATCATAACATTCACAACATATTTTTACAAAACGTTTGTGGCAATTTTGTTCAGATTTTGCAGGTTGACAGAAATATATGTGTCTAGTTAAAGGTTAAACACAATTATTTGGCGATGTTAATGAAAATATACGATCAATTCCAGAATAGAATTTAATCCTGTGACATGTCTGATTCTTATCAGTCTGAATTTAAACAATCCAAAATGTTAACAATTTAATTGACACCACTGGTGTAACACAGTGGATAATGAAATAATTAATAAAGGTCAACATTCACATGAAAACATATAGATTAAATCAGTAAGCTGGTACTTATTATATGAATTTGTACTCAGACTGGAAGGTCTTGTAGTTAACTTTCACTACATCGGCTTCTGTGGCCCAGGGGTATAACATGAGAGCTCAAAGCTGGGAGGTCGTGAGTTAAAATCTCAGCCGAGGAGTAGTGATATTTTCCCGGTCGGCCCCTATCCAGGTTGAGCACTATGGGAAGGCTGTGCCCAACAGCCGTGTATCACTCACGAGTGCGTATTTTTGGGGTTCCTCTGTGTTATGACCTAGCTATACTACTACTTACGAACGTATTAATTATGCAAATACTGTTAATCAGTTCAATAATTTTACTCAGTTTTAAATCCAAACCCACGAACAAATGGCTACACGTACATTTTTGTTTGATGACCAGGTTCGGTTGTGGAGTATCAACTCTTTTACGTATCAATCTATATTTTAATATTCTATTCAAGTGTAGTATTTGGTTATATTTTAATGTAGTATTTAGTGTATTCTACAAATAAACGTTTATATTTATGTGTTGCACCCAGACCATACATGGTGACCTCTGCACGGTTGTAACGGTTGGTTTTATCATCTGTTCATATAGTTATACGTCCCTACGTGTATATAATGGGTTAGTTTTGTCCCTGATCAACGTTTACGTTGTTCAACTATAAGAAAATGTAAGTGCTCCACAACTGAAACAAAAAAAAAACACGTTATAAACAACTATACTTATTTGTGCCATTTTAATAAGAAAAATAAAGGCCTCGATTTGAGTACACAATTACCCGTGATGACGTATTGTAAAAAAAAAACCTTTGTTCTTATTGTGCCTGTAGTATAGTCTGACATCAGATAAAATTGTGGTCCCGAATGAGATCATGTTACGTTTCAAACATGGTAAGATGACAACTACAAACAGTCTGCAAAAAATGCGGACACGCGCCATGAACTGACAGACGTAATGCGTATCTCACTGGGTGGCCTGCCAACACCAGCAAATCGTCCAGTGAAAGCGTTCGTTAATGCCTGAAATTAATGTCCCCATCCTCGGGGTACCTAAACAATTCTTAATTGGTTTTAATGAAAATCTGTATGAGAGTAGGCCATAGTGCAGGAAGAAGTGATTAAATTTTCGGTTAACTGTTCAAGACACACGAGGCAGCAGGCGAAAAGAGGTCTGAATTCAGATCCGCATGTTAATTTGACCCTCCGTCCCGAAAATATTAGTCCCCCGCGGTAGGAGGGAGGGCTACTAAAATGGTCTGCATCCGTCTGTCCTGCAATCCGTCCGTCCCCCCTGCCCTATTCTTTTAACATGTATCTCTAAGAACCTTGGTGTTTTCTTCACCAAATTTTACACGACCTTCCGCGCTCCAAAGTGGTGTTTTTCACTTTTGTTCAGATAATTAAATGAATAAGAACACTTTAGCCTTCAAATCATATACAAGGTTTCCTTGGAGTTTGGAGAATTCATTGAATGTTATATTGAATAGAATTATTTTCAGACTGATGTTTCCACCAGAGTTAAAAAGTTGCTGATCATGAAATTTTTTTATTTCCCTGTCCGTCCGTCCGTCCCGCCCATTCTGTTACCACATTTCTCTGAGACCCTTGTTGCGTTTTTCACAAAATTTTACACACTTACTCAGCACATGACCGACAGATGGCGCCACCTCTGTTTAACGACTTTCTGCGCTCCAAAATGGTCTTTTTCAGTTTCATTCAGATAAGTCAGTGATTAACAAGTGACCCATGGGTCATGACGCTCAGCTGACCGGGAAGAGATTTGCAAAAGGAAATTTTATCATCTGAATGGTAGTATATAACCATTCAACTGAAGCATCAAAGAGATTAACCAACAGGCTGAGATTGTGTCTGTATTAATATATCTTAAAAATATAGAGAAAAAATGCGTAAATTTAAAAAAATTATCCTTGCATGACAAGAATGACGATTCTAGGTCCAGTTGTTACAATTTGTACCCTGTTGACAGATAACCACATCTTTAAAATAATAATTGGTAAAAATTTGAAAAAAATAGAGGTGGCACACCCAGTCTGCTAAAACTGATGGAACATGTCATGATCAATATGTATGCCAAAAATCATGAGCATCAGTGTTGTAGTTATTGAGATACTGGAGTTTTTGTATCAAATTTTTCATTATTCTGGGGAGTATTTTGGAGCCATACAGCTTAATGGATATGGGTAACAGAGACCTAATTTCAGGTTTCCATGGAGATTTTTCATGGGTCTCCCTGTGTGTAAAGAATGAAGATTCTATGTCCAGTTGTTATGATTTGTGCCATGTTAACAGATGTTCATATCTTTAAAGGTCTCAAAAATAGAGAAAAAAAATTCGAATAAAAACCCAACAAATATATGTGGTGCCACCAGGCTGCAGAAACTGATGAAACACTCCATGATCAATATCCATACAAACAATTATGGTGATCTCTGCATTAGTTGTTCAGATACTTCAGCTTTTGTATCAAATTTTTCCATTATTCTGAGCTGTACTTTGGAGTGCAATAGCTCAAAGGATATGGGTAATAGAGACCTAATTTCAGGTTTCCATGGAGACTTTTCATAGATCTCCCTGTGTGTCAAGAATAAAGATTCTAGGTCCAATTTGAACCCTGTTGACGTATAACTACATCCATAAAGGTCTCAAAAATAAAGAAAAAAAAATGGTAAAACTTTGAAAAATACAGGTGGCACCACCGATCTGCAGAAACTAATGAAACATCTCGTGATCAATATGTATGCCAAAAATTATGACTATCAGTGATTTAGTTAATCAGATATTGAATTTTTTTATGAAATTTTTGACTATTCTGGGTGGTATTTCGGGGCCCAATAGCTCAAAGGATATGGGTAACAGAGACCTATATTCTGGTTTCCATGGAGACTTTTTATAGGTTTCTCAGAATGTCAAGAATGAAGATTCTAGGTCCAGTCTTTACGATTTGTGCCCTGTTAACAGATGTTCACATTTTTAAAGGTCTCAAAAATAGAGAAAACAATTCATCAAAAAACGAAAAATACAGGTGGCGCCACCAGTCTGCAGCAACTGATGAAACATCTCATGATCATTATGTATGCAAATAATCATGACCATCAGTGATGTAGTTAATGAGATATTGAAGTTTTTTAATGAAATTTTTCACTATTCTGGGGGGTACTTTGGGGCCCCATAGCTCAAAGGATATATGTAACAGAGACCTAATTTCTGGTTTCCACGGAGACTTTTCATAGGCCTCTCAGAATGTCAAGAATGAAGATTCTAGGTCCAGTCTTTACGATTTGTGCCCTGTTAACAGATGTCAATATTTTGAAAGGTCTCAAAAATAGTGAAAAAATTCTTAAAAAATAAAACAAGGCCTACAGGCCTAATGCGAACCTGTGCAAAGATTGGGAGTATGAATGGAGGTTTATTTTTTAAATTTAATATTGATCCTCTTAAGTCCTGCATATCTACCCTAGTCATTATGATTTCAGCAAAATGGATGTTTTGGACCTGCAAGTTTCAGACTAGGACATTTTAAAACTAGAATATGGGTAGTCAACACGCGACTATGTGTATCCGCAGAAATCAGAGTGGGACGGGTGAAGTAAGGCATGGATTAAGTGGCAAGGGGAAAAGAGTGAGATGTGTTGCATATTAGCATGGATTTCTGCATCGTAAACGTGAATGTAGGTGGTGCCACCTGTCATAAAATCGAGAAAATTGTCCAGGATGTATAAACCTGCAAAGTTTCAGGTGGATGAACAGATGGATGCTGTGCATAAGTGGTTGCAGGTGGCGCCACCAGTTTTCCCTATGATGAAGAGCTATGCGAGATCTATACACAAGCAGAATTTTGGCCCAATCGGTCAAACGGTTCCCGAGGTATGAGTTTGGATGTCTGCAGAGTAAACCTGAATGTATGTGGCGCCACCTGTCATAAAATCAAGAGAGCTGTCCCGGATGTATAAACCTCTAAAATTTCAGGCTGATAAGTCAAACCACTTCTGAGATATGAGTGATATAATTTTATCCCAAGGCAGATGGACAGATGGACACTGTGCATAAGTGGTTGCAGGTGGCGCCACCAGTTTTGCCTATGATCAAGAGCTATGTGAGATCTATACAGATGCTAAATTTTGGACCATTCGGTCAAACGGTTCCCGAGATATGAGCTTGGATGTCTGCGTAGTAAACCTGAATGTAGGTGGCGCCACCTGTCATAAAATCAAGAGAGCTATCCAGGATGTATAAACTTGCAAAATTTCAGGTGGAAAAGTCAAACCACTGCTGAGATATGAGTGATTTTATCCGAAGGCAGATGAACAGGTGGACGCTGTGCATAAATGGTTGCAGGTAGCAACACCAGTTTTGCCTATGTAGAGAGCTATGTGAGATCTATACACAAGCTAAATTTTGGCCCAATCGGTCAAACGGTTCCCGAGATATGAGCTTGGATGTCTGCAGAGTAAACGTGAATGAAGTGGTGCCACCTGTCACAAAATCGAGAAAGCAGTCCAGGATGTATAAACTTGCAAAATTTCAGGTGGAAAAGTCAAACAACTGAGCTGAGAAATGAGTGATTTTATCCCAAAGCAGATGAACAGATGGATGCTGTGCAAAAATGGTTGCAGGTGACGCCACCATTTTTAGTGTATGTTATAAAGCTATCAAAGGGCTACATTTGTGCAAAATTTTTAGCCTGATCGGTCAAACAGTTCCTGAGATATGTGGGTTTATGTGTGGAAACAGACGCACAAATGGACGCTGGGCAGAGAGGAAAGGTGAGAGGTCAATCAAAAATTGAGGGCGCAGCAGTTCACATGTGACCGATCATAATTCCGAATTTTAAAACATTCTGCCCAGTGGTTATGGAGGAGTTCTCCGGAAACCTATGCGGCGATGGCGGCAGCGTCAGCGTCCGACTGAAAACATAGTATCCGCAAAACTCTGTTTTGGCGGATACAATGATTGTAGCTAGCACCACCAGTCTTATATACAACGAAGGGATATATAAATATGCCCAATGTCAGACTGATATGTCAAACCCCTCCTGTGAAATAAGCAGGGACACACACTATGCAAAAAATATTGTAGGTGGCGCCACCAGTCTTGTACACTATAAAGCTTCCCGATATGTATTAACATGCCCAATTTTAGGCTGATGTATCAAATTCCTCTGTAGAAATAAGCAGGTGCATACACTGCAAAAGTCAATGTAGGTGGCACCACCTGTCTTGTAAATAAGAATACCATCAAAGACGCATAGACCGATCAAAATATCAGTCCAATACATCAAACTTCCCCAGAGTTTGATGCACTGGGCTGACAAGGCTTAGGTGAGTAAGGCAGTTGCCCCCGAGTGACCTGTGACAAATTGCTGCCTCAAGCCACTGCACTGAGTGAACTCTTGACCTGCACCTGGCTAGACTGAGTGAACTTTTGACCTGTACCTGGCTGCACTGAGTGAACTCTTGACCTATTGCATAATCTGACACAGTTGGCAGTCTGCCAAAGCTATAAATAGATTCAGGCTGAACTTTGGTGCCAAATATGATGCAGTGAGCAGTCTTCCAAAGCTATAAATAGAATGCAGCTACTGTACTGAGTGAACTCGTGACCTCTACCTGGCTGCACTTTTTCCAATCCTGGCATCCTCCAAAACTATTTATAAACCTGACATCATCTTGGCTAATGGCCAACATCAAGGCACTGGCAATCTGCCAATGGTAAACCCAGTGCAATCTGTACACATAAGTGGTCCCTACTTGAAATAACTTTGAAATTTATTTTCCCAGTACAAAATGCTTTTCAGCTGACTTTTTATAAAAAAAAGAAATCATGAATATATGTAAATTTATTACGGCTGCATACTGAATGCAAAATTAAAATACAGATATATCTCATTGATGGCAAATTCTTGAATTAAGTTGAGTAGGGATACCAATAATTTATAATCCACGTACAGCTGTCTTTATATAGCCACAGAGAGCTGAATATCCATGATTGTAACATTGCCTGGTATGATGAATAACTTAAATCACAAATCTAAATCTTTTAAAAGCTTTTAAAAAAACTTTCTTGTCAATGTTAACCAAAGATAACCTGAAATCTAAATGTCTAGTGGCATGATGTATTAGATGCTGATAAACTGGTGCCAGGCTAGATGTCATAGCATAACACAGCTAACATATATGGTAAAATGACTCAATTCAATCTCCATAATTCAGCCAAAAATCTTTCATGAGGAACCATTAATGACAATTATTATAAGAATTATTTTAGGGATTATTCTTGTAAAATATTTAACAAACTGGCTTCAGTGGCATCAGTCGAAAAACGTTTCGCAGGTTTATAACTCATATAGGAAGATACAGCAACCTGGCTAAGTTCAGCTTCCCGTAACTCAGCCAAAAAGCACTGAACCAAAACCATTTGAACAAACTTAAATTATCAACATCTGAGGATAATTAATGTGTGAGATTTAAGAATTTGGCCCAGTGGTTTTTGAGAAGAAGATCTTTGTAGCCACTGATCTAAAATGGGCTGTTATGGCATATGACTAAATTCAGCTTCCCATAACTTGGCCAAAAATCACTGAAAAGAGACCATTTGAACAAACTTCAGAAAGCACTACCCTAGGATCATTTTTGTGCGATATTAAACATTTTGGCCATATGGTTTCAGAGAAGAAGTTTTTTGTAACCCTGAGTGTGATACAGGCACTGATGACCCCGTTAAAAAAAAGGCCGATGCAGGTGGCGCCACCAATACCTCAATTTCAGATATGACCTATGTGACCAACATTGGCATAAAATTTGGTGATGATAGCTCCAGCCGTTTCTGTGATTTAAATTTTAATATGCTTTTTTGCACAGTTAACAAAGTTCAACCTCCTGTAACTCGGCCAAAAATCTCCATACTGGAACCATTCGAACAAACTTGAGAAAGATTGTTCCAGGGATCATTTCTGTGAAATATTGGACAATTTGGTTGGACAGTTTCGCAGAAGAAGATTTTTAAAGCTTTTTTAGCTTTTTCCCTATAAAATCTAAGGAAATGCAGTTAGAAAAAAATAAACAAAATCCGATATAGTTTTTTGGATGACTGATTATTTGCAAAAAATTTGGTGATGCTAGCTCCTGCCGTTTTGAGATAGCTATGGTTAACGTACAGACGACGCACGACGCACGACACACGACGGACGACGCCGCACCATCGCATAAACTCACAGGTTCGCTAAAAAATAGAGGTGGTGCACCCAGGCTGCGGAAATTCATGAAACACTCCATGATCAATATCGATGCAAACAATTATGGTGATCTCTGCATTAGTTGTTCAGATACTTCAGCTTTTGTATCAAATTTTCCATTATTCTGAGCTGTACTTTGGAGTGCCACAGCTCAAAGGATATGGGTAACAGAGACCTTATTTCAGGTTTCCATGGAGACTTTCCATGGGTCACCCTGTGTGTCAAGAATGAAGAATCTAGGTCCAGTGGTTACAATTTGAACCCTGTTGACAGATAACTACATCCTTTAAGGTCTCAAAAATAGAGAAAAAAATTGAAAAAAATTGAAAAATACAGGTGGCGCCACCAGTCTGTAGACACTGATGTAACATCTCATGATCAATATGTATGCCAAAAATCATGACCATCAGTGATGAAGTTAATCAGATATTGAAGTTTTTTTATGAATTTTTTTACTATTCTGGGTGGTACTTTGGGGCCCCATAGCTCAAAGGATATGGGCAACAGAGACCTAATTTCTAATTTCCATGGAGACTTTTCATAGGTCTCTCAGAATGTCAAGAATGAAGAATCTAGGTCCAGTCTTTACGATTTGTGCCCTGTTAACAGATGTTCACATTTTTAAAGGTCTCAAAAATAGAGAAAACAATTCGTAAAAAATCGAAAAATACAGGTGGCGCCAACAGTCTGCAGAAACTGATGAAACATCTCATGATCAATATGTATGCCAAAAATCATGACCATCAGTGAGGTAGTTAATGAGATATTGAAGTTTTTGTATGAAATTTTTCACTATTGTGGGGGGTACTTTGGGGCCCCATAGCTCTAAGAATATGGGTAACAGAGACCTAATTCCAGGTTTCCACGGAGACTTTTCATAGGTCTCTCAGAATGTCAAGAATGAAGAATCTAGGTCCAGTCTTTACGATTTGTGCCCTGTTAACAAATGTTCACATTTTTAAAGGTCTCAAAAATAGAGAAAAAAATTCGTAAAAAAAATATAAAATTAAAGGTGGCGCCACCAGTCTGCAGGAACTGATTGATCATCTCATGATCAATATGTATGCCAAAAATCATGACCATCAGTGAGGTAGTTAATGAGATATTGAAGTTTATGTATGAAATTTTTTACTATTATGGGGGGGGGGGGTACTTTGGGGCCCCATAGCTCTAAGAATATGGGTAACAGAGACCTAATTCCGGTTTCCAAGGAGATTTTTCATGGACCTCTCTGGATGTAAAGTAAGAAGATTCCAGGTCCATTGGTTACGATTTGTGCCTTGTTAACGGACAGACGGCCGGATGGCCGGATGGCCGGACGGCTGGACGGACGACGGACAAAGAGTGATCGCTATAGCTCAGATGACTTACAGTCAGCTGAGCTAAAAATACTTTAGCCTTCAAGTCATATGCAAGGTTTCCTTGGAGCTTGGGGTATCAATGAATACTGTATTAAAAAGAATTATTGGTCCTCTGCCATAGGAAGGAGGACTAGTAAAATGGTCCGCATCCGTCTGACTATCCACCCCTTCTTTTACTTGATAGCTCTAAAACCCCTGCTGATTTCTTCACCCAATTTTACACACATGCTACTCACGTGACCAGCATGTCATTTTATCCTGCAAGTGGTGCCCCCTGTGTTAGACCTACATTTTTCCGCAGACATTCGTTTTCCCTTAAATTTGGATGATTCAGTAAATGAGAACCTAAAGCCTCCTAATCGTATACCCACAGCCCTTTGAGCAAGGGGGATTAAATGAATACTGAATTGAATAGGATTGTTTTTAAAATGACGGTTAAATATGTCTTTGAATTTTGCTGATCAGCTAATTCTGTATTTTCATAATTCCATTTCTTTTTTTTTTTTTTTGCATATTATTATTTCCATGTTCAAGGACACAATTTTCATGTGACTGCTATTTGATGTATCACCGACAGAAGGCACCACCTGTGGTCGTGTCCTCTCGGTGAGGTAATTGATTTTTTTTTATTATTCTTGAAGTAGTCTGGAAATGTCAACTATATCATTCATATACCTTGGTCACATCTGTCCTCGAGCAAGAAAAATAAATTTCATGTGACTTAAATATGCTTTTAAACAGTATTAAAATTCATGTGATTGGTTTATTGCATCCCGAGATTGAGAAGTCGGGACACTTAAGGTTTTGATACGATACACCACAGAGAAATCTTGTAAGCCTTTTTAAAATGAGGTCATGATCTTAACCATGAGAGTGACGTTGACCTTGAATAGGTCCATTTTTGCCCATTAATGCATTATCACATGTATTTGAAGAGTGGTTCAACAGATTCTCTCCATGTTAATTCTGTGGAAAGCTCTCCGATAGCTTGATGATGTACTGAACTCTAGTGGCGCAACCTGTAATTATTTTTCGATTATGGCCATCAGTGGGCCTATTTAAGGTGAAATATATCTCAGGAATGCTGTGAGCTTTAAGCCTGAAATTTTGCACAGTCATAGATTGTGGATTGATTTATCATTTGTCACATACGTTAGACAGGTGGCGCCCTCACTCATATCTCAGGACTCCTTCAATATAATTGCTCCATTTTGTTTTTGTTTTTTTTAATGAAAGCTCTGGGACGGCTTTATCATTTCCTGAACTCTGGTGGTACCACCTATAATTGTTTTTCCGTTATGGCCATGTACGCTTTAGGCAAATATCACATATCTCATGAATGGTTTTACTAGTGGTGGGAATCAGTTCCTTTTTCATAATCGATCATCGGTTTGAGCAAACCGACTGATGATCGAATTTTAATCGGTTCAGACAAATATAAGCAATTATCAAAAAAATATGCAGGTATTCTCCTCTCGCGCACGAGGGTAAAGGTCCTTCCACGTATAAAGACTAATTTTAAGGATCAAATTTAACGATCGGCAACGTCGGGTAATATCTTTCACAATGGAATTTAAGAGCAATTAAAAATGTTAGGCCTATAAAGGGGCTGTTTTTCTAGCACATGAAGGCAGATTTTACGGGCCCAGGTGCGCTTGGGGCAGATCATACCAAAAATAAAAATTGCAGATCGGTCAAAAAAATCTAAGCTGAATCCAAATACTCGACCTGCCGGGTTAGCCCCAACAAAGAAATTTCTAAGGACGGCCTTAACAGCGGTACCTGGCATCGGTTGAATAGATTATTTCTAAGAGAATCTCACAAAATTGGCATAGACCTTGAGAATTTATGGAGTATTTTAACGCCTTCCCGCCCATATTTTGCAATGTACATTTCGTTAGAAAACTCTCCGCTAATTCTGCAGCTCCCTGCGAGTTCACAGATAATAAGTTTAATAAGTCCTCCGTTCTCGCATCTACCGTGTCATACTCAGTTACATACTGAAGTTATTTGGGAACACAGACTCATTATATAAAGCACGGAATGTGGTAAAAAATGGAAAAATCATTTTTTGCCTATAACATAAAGGCATTCTGGAAAGAAAGCAGTCATTATTATGATGTAATCGATAGTTGCCTTGCTGTTAGGATACTGCATTTATATCCCCAATTCGCCATGGGCCTTGTTTCTGCGAGATGACAGGGGGACATGTCCCTCTCACTTTTTAACAATGGGTACAAAATCATAAGGGAATAAAACGCACATATTTGAACATGGCTACCTCAAGAAAATACCGTCATCCATTTTATTGTTTCCTCATTTCGATTCGATATTGTTCGGTATTAATTCGATATATCCAAAGTATTATCAGTATATGTACGGCCGAAGTATAAAAGCATATACATGTGGTTGTCATTTGTTAAAAACTGATCGGTAACTGTTATATCCATAATCTCACAAAACAATGTTTCATTATTAGATAAAAGAAGAATTTTAAATGATTAGTTAACCCCAAATGGGCTATATACATGACAATTAAAATGCTTGCTCTGAGGGCACATTCTTAGATCGCCCCTTGTTTAATAAAATAAAGGTGGTTTTTGATTGACATCTGGGAATGAGACCGCAAGTACCAGGTCTTTCTGCCTAATCCCAGCATATACTTTATATATACTATAGTATTGATTGCTGGCGATAGATTTTTTACATTATTTAGCGCAAGAACAGAGAGCAAATTGACTACTTGCTTTTGGCCTTCGTTTGAGTCTGACACACACAGACTTCACATGTTTATGTTTGATAATGACTAAAATACAAGCAGGAGTCAGAGAACAAACTCAGAGCATCACAGCTACTCACGTCACAGGTACCTCACCATTCACATTCCAGGTACATAACAAGAATCAGAGAACAAACTCAGAGCATGATAGCTACTCACGTCACAGGAACCTCACCATTCACATTCCAAGTACATAACAAGAATCAGAGAACAAACTCAGAACATGATAGCTACTCACGTCACAGGAACCTCACCATTCACATTCCAGGTACATAACAAGAATCAGAGAACAAACTCAGAACATGATAGCTACTCATGTAACAGGATCCTCACCGTTCACATTCCAGGTACATAACAAGAATCAGAGAACAAACTCAGAACATGATAGCTACTCACGTCACAGGATCCTCACCGTTCACATTCCAAGTACATAACAAGAATCAGAGAACAAACTCAGAGCATGATAGCTACTCACGTCACAGGAACCTCACCATTCACATTCCAAGTACATAACAAGAATCAGAGAAGAAACTCAGAACATGATAGCTACTCATGTCACATGATCCTCACCATTCACATTCCAGGTACATAACAAGAATCAGAGAACAAACTCACAACATGATAGCTACTCACGTCACATGCCCTCACCATTCACATTCCAGGTACATAACAAGAATCAGAGAACAAACTCAGAACATGATAGCTACTCACGTCACATGCCCTCACCATTCACATTCCAAGTACATAACAAGAATCAGAGAACAAACTTAGAGCATGATAGCTACTCATGTCACAGGATCCTCACCGTTCACATTCCAGGTACATAACAAGAATCAGAGAACAAACTCAGAGCATGATAGCTACTCATGTCACAGGAACCTCACCATTCACATTCCAGGTACATAACAAAAATCAGAGAACAAACTCAGAACATGATAGCTACTCATGTCACAGGATCCTCACCATTCACTTTCCAGGTACATAACAAGAATCAGAGAACAAACTCAGAGCATGATAGCTACTCAGGTCACAGGAACCTCACCATTCACATTCCAGGTACATAACAAGAATCAGAGAACAAACTCAGAGCATGATAGCTACTCATGTCACAGGAACATCACCATTCACATTCTAAGTACATAACAAGAATCACAGAACAAACTCAGAACATGATAGCTATTTACGTCACAGGATCCTCACCATTCACATTCCAGGTATATAAAAAGAATCAGAGAACAAACTCAGAGCATGATAGCTACTCATGTCACATGATCCTCACCATTCACATTCCAGGTACATAACAAGAATCAGAGAACAAACTCAGAACATGATAGCTACTCATGACACAGGATCCTCACCGTTCACATTCCAAGTACATGACAAGAATCAGAGAACAAACTCAGAGCATGATAGCTACTCATGTCACATGATCCTCACCATTCACATTCCAGGTACATAACAAAAATCAAAGAACAAACTCAGAGCATGAGAGCTACTCATGTCACAGGAACCTCACCATTCACATTCCAGGTACATAACAAGAATCAGAGAACAAA
Organism: Sipunculus nudus; assembly: GCA_026874595.1. Lineage (NCBI taxonomy): Eukaryota > Metazoa > Annelida > Sipuncula > Golfingiida > Sipunculidae > Sipunculus > Sipunculus nudus. Next base: position 62,423,619 of record CM049321.1, read on the forward strand.
CTCAGAACATGATAGCTACTCACGTCACATGCCCTCGCCATTCACATTCCAGGTACATAACAAGAATCAGAGAATAAACTCAGAACATGATAGCTACTCACGTCACAGGAACCTCACCATTCACATTCCAGGTACATAACAAGAATCAGAGAACAAACTCACAGCATGATAGCTACTCATGTCACAGGAACCTCACCATTCACATTCCAGGTACATAACAAGAATCAGAGAACAAACTCAGAGCATGAGAGCTACTCATGTCACAGGAACCTCACCATTCACATTCCAAGTACATAACAAGAATCAGAGAACAAACTCAGAGCATGATAGCTACTCATGTCACATGATCCTCACCATTCACAATCCAGGTACATAACAAGAATCAGAGAACAAACTCAGAGCATGAGAGCTACTCATGTCACAGGAACCTCACCATTCACATTCCAGATACATAACAAGAATCAGAGAACAAACTCAGAGCATGATAGCTACTCATGTCACAGGAACCTCACCATTCACATTCCAAGTACATAACAAGAATCAGAGAAAAAACTCAGAACATGATAGCTACTTACGTCACAGGATCCTCACAATTCACATTCCAGGTACATAACAAGAATCAGAGAACAAACTCAGAGCATGATAGCTACTCATGACACAGGAACCTCACCATTCACATTCCAAGTACATAACAAGAATCAGAGAACAAACTCAGAGCATGATAGCTACTCATGTCACATGATCGTCACCATTCACATTCCAAGTACATAACAAGAATCAGAGAACAAACTCTGAGCATGATAGCTACTCATGTCACATGATCCTCACCGTTCACATTCCAAGTACATAACAAGAATCAGAGAACAAACTCAGAGCATGATAGCTACTCATGTCACATGATCCTCACCATTCACATTCCAGGTACATAACAAGAATCAGAGAACAAACTCAGAGCATGAGAGCTACTCATGTCACAGGAACCTCACCATTCACATTCCAGGTACATAACAAGAATCAGAGAACAAACTCAGAACATGATAACTACTCACGTCACATGCACTCATCATTCACATTCCAGGTACATAACAAGAATCAGAGAACAAACTCAGAACATGATAGCTACTCACGTCACAGGAACCTCACCATTCACATTCCAGGTACATAACAAGAATTAGAGAACAAACTCATAACATGATAGCTACTCATGTCACATGATCCTCACCATTCACATTCCAGGTACATAACAAGAATCAGAGAACAAACTCAGAACATGATAGCTACTCACGTCACAGGAATCTCACCATTCACATTCCAGGTACATAACAAGAACTCAGAGCATGACAGCTACTCACGTCACAGGAACCTCACCATTCACATTCCAGGTACATAACAAGAACTCAGAGCATGACAGCTACTCACGTCACAGGAACCTCACCATTCACATTCCAAGTACATAACAAGAATCAGAGAACAAACTCAGAGCATGAGAGCTACTCATGTCACAGGAATCTCACCATTCACATTCCTGGTACATAACAAGAATCAGAGAACAAACTCAGAGCATGATAGCTACTCATGTCACATAATCCTCACCATTCACATTCCAGGTACATAACAAGAATCAGAGAACAAACTCAGAGAATGAGAGCTACTCATGTCACAGGAACCTCACCATTCACATTCCAAGTACATAACAAGAATCAGAGAACAAACTCAGAACATGATAGCTACTTACGTCACAGGATCCTCACAATTCACATTCCAGGTACATAACAAGAATCAGAGAACAAACTCAGAGCATGATAGCTACTCATGACACAGGAACCTCACCATTCACATTCCAAGTACATAACAAGAATCAGAGAACAAACTCAGAGCATGATAGCTACTCATGTCACATGATCCTCACCGTTCACATTCCAAGTACATAACAAGAATCAGAGAACAAACTCAGAGCATGATAGCTACTCATGTCACATGATCCTCACCATTCACATTCTAGGTACATAACAAGAATCAGAGAACAAACTCAGAGCATGAGAGCTACTCATGTCACAGGAACCTCACCATTCACATTCCAGGTACATAACAAGAATCAGAGAACAAACTCAGAACATGATAACTACTAACGTCACATGCCCTCATCATTCACATTCCAGGTACATAACAAGAATCAGAGAACAAACTCAGAACATGATACTTACTCACGTCACAGGAACCTCACCATTCACATTCCAGGTACATAACAAGAATTAGAGAACAAACTCATAACATGATAGCTACTCATGTCACATGATCCTCACCATTCACATTCCAGGTACATAACAAGAATCAGAGAACAAACTCAGAACATGATAGCTACTCACGTCACAGGAATCTCACCATTCACATTCCAGGTACATAACAAAAACTCAGAGCATGACAGCTACTCACGTCACAGGAACCTCACCATTCACATTCCAGGTACATAACAAGAATCAGAGAACAAACTCAGAACATGATAGCTACTCATGTCACAGGATCCTCGCCGTTCACATTCCAGGTACATAACAAGAATCAGAGAACAAACTCAGAACATGATAGCTACTCACGTCACAGGATCCTCACCGTTCACATTTCAAATACATAACAAGAACCAGAGAACAAACTCAGAGCATGATAGCTACTCATGTCACAGGATCCTCACCATTCACATTCCAGGTACATAACACGAATCAGAGAACAAACTCAGAACATGATAGCTACTCATGTCACATGATCCTCACCATTCACATTTCAGGTACATAACAAGAATCAGAGAACAAACTCAGAACATGATAGCTACTCACGTCACATGCCCTCACCATTCACATTCCAGGTACATAACAAGAATCAGAGAACAAACTCAGAACATGATATCTACTCACGTCACATGCCCTCACCATTCACATTCCAAGTACATAACAAGAATCAGAGAACAAACTCAGAACATGATAGCTACTCATGTCACAGGATCCTCACCGTTCACATTCCAAGTACATAACAAGAATCAGAGAACAAACTCAGAGCATGATAGCTACTTATGTCACATGATCCTCACCATTCACATTCCAGGTACATAACAAGAATCAGAGAACAAACTCAGAGCATGAGAGCTGCTCATGTCACAAGAACCTCACCTTTCACATTCTAGGTACATAACAAGAATCAGAGAACAAACTCAGAACATGATAGCTACTCACGTCACATGCCCTCACCATTCACATTCCAGGTACATAACAAGAATCAGAGAACAAACTCAGAACATGATAGCTATTCACGTCACAGGAACCTCACCATTCACATTCCAGGTACATAACAAGAATCAGAGAACAAACTCAGAACATGATAGCTACTCACGTCACAGGAACCTCACCATTCACATTCCAAGTACATAATAAGAATCAGAGAACACACTCAGAGCATGAGAGCTACTCATGTCACAGGAACCTCACCATTCACATTCCAGGTACATAACAAGAATCAGAGAACAAACTCAGAACATGAAAGTTACTCATGTCACATGATCCTCACCATTCACATTCGAGGTACATAACAAGAATCAGAGAACAAACTCAGAACATGACAGCTACTCATGTCACAGGAACCTCACCATTCACATTCCAAGTACATAACAAGAATCAGAGAACAAACTCAGAACATGATAGCTACTCATGTCACAGGATCCTCACCGTTCACATTCCAAAGTACATAACAAGAATCAGAGAACAAACTCAGAGCATGATAGCTACACATGTCACATGATCCTCACCATTCACATTCCAGGTACATAACAAGAATCAGAGAACAAACTCAGAGCATGAGAGCTACTCATGTCACAGGAATCTCACCATTCACATTCCAGGTACATAACAAGAATCAGAGAACAAACTCAGAGCATGATAGCTACTCATGTCACAGGAACCTCACCATTCACATTCGAAGTACATAACAAGAATCAGAGAACAAACTCAGAACATGATAGCTACTCATGTCACAGGATCCTCACCGTTCACATTCCAAGTACATAACAAGAATCAGAGAACAAACTCAGAGCATGATAGCTACACATGTCACATGATCCTCACCATTCACATTCCAGGTACATAACAAGAATCAGAGAACAAACTCAGAGCATGAGAGCTGCTCATGTCACAGGAATCTCACCATTCACATTCCAGGTACATAACAAGAATCAGAGAACAAACTCAGAGCATGAGAGCTACTCATGTCACAGGAATCTCACCATTCACATTCCAGGTACATAACAAGAATCAGAGAACAAACTCAGAGCATGATAGCTACTCATGTCACATAATCCTCACCATTCACATTCCAGGTACATAACAAGAATCAGAGAACAAACTCAGAGAATGAGAGCTACTCATGTCACAGGAACCTCACCATTCACATTCCAAGTACATAACAAGAATCAGAGAACAAACTCAGAACATGATAGCTACTCACGTCACATGCCCTCACCATTCACATTCCAGGTACATAACAAGAATCAGAGAACAAACCACGAACATGATAGCTACTCACGTCACAGGCACCTCACCATTCACATTCCAGGTACATAACAAGAATTAGAGAACAAACTCATAACATGATAGCTACTCATGTCACATGATCCTCACCATTCACATTCCAGGTATATAACAAGAATCAGAGAACAAACTCAGAACATGATAGCTACTCACGTCACAGGAATCTCACCATTCACATTCCAGGTACATAACAAGAACTCAGAGCATGACAGCTACTCACGTCACAGGAACCTCACCATTAACATTCCAGGTACATAACAAGAATCAGAGAACAAACTCAGAACATGATAGCTACTCATGTCACATGATCCTCACCATTCACATTTCAGGTACATAACAAGAATCAGAGAACAAACTCAGAACATGATAGCTACTCATGTCACAGGATCCTCACCGTTCACATTCCAAGTACATAACAAGAATCAGAGAACAAACTCAGAGCATGATAACTACTCATGTCACATGATCCTTACCATTCACATTCCAGGTACATAACAAGAATCAGAGAACAAACTCAGAGCATGAGAGCTACTCATGTCACAAGAACCTCACCATTCACATTCCAAGTACATAACAAGAATCAGAGAACAAACTCAGACCATGATATCTATTTACGTCACAGGATCCTCACCATTCACATTCCAGGTACATAAAAAGAATCAGAGAACAAACTCAGAGCATGATAGCTACTCATGTTACATGATCCTCACCATTCACATTCCAGGTACATAACAAGAATCAGAGAACAAACTCAGAGCATGATAGCTACTCACGTCACAGGAACCTCACCATTCACATTCCAGGTACATAACAAGAATCAGAGAACAAACTCAGAACATGATAGCTACTCACGTCACAGGAACCTCACCATTCACATTCCAGGTACATAATAAGAATCAGAGAACACACTCAGAGCATGATAGCTACTCATGACACAGGATCCTCACCGTTCACATTCCAAGTACATAACAAGAATCAGAGAACAAACTCAGAGCATGATAGCTACTCATGTCACATAATCCTCACCATTCACATTCCAGGTACATAACAAGAATCAGAGAACAAACTCAGAGAATGAGAGCTACTCACGTCACAGGAACCTCACCATTCACATTCCAAGTACATAACAAGAATCAGAGAACAAACTCAGAACATGATAGCTACTCACGTCACATGCCCTCACCATTCACATTCCAGGTACATAACAAGAATCAGAGAACAAACTCAGAACATGATAGCTACTCACGTCACAGGAACCTCACCATTCACATTCCAGGTACATAACAAGAATTAGAGAACAAACTCATAACATGATAGCTACTCATGTCACATGATCCTCACCATTCACATTCCAGGTATATAACAAGAATCAGAGAACAAACTCAGAACATGAAAGCTACTCACGTCACAGGAATCTCACCATTCACATTCCAGGTACATAACAAGAACTCAGAGCATGACAGCTACTCACGTCACAGGAACCTCACCATTCACATTCCAAGTACATAATAAGAATCAGAGAACACACTCAGGGCATGATAGCTACTCATGACACAGGATCCTCACCGTTCACATTCCAAGTACATAACAAGAATCAGAGAACAAACTCAGAGCATGATAGCTACTCATGTCACATAATCCTCACCATTCACATTCCAGGTACATAACAAGAATCAGAGAACAAACTCAGAGAATGAGAGCTACTCATGTCACAGGAACCTCACCATTCACATTCCAAGTACATAACAAGAATCAGAGAACAAACTCAGAACATGATAGCTACTCACGTCACATGCCCTCACCATTCACATTCCAGGTACATAACAAGAATCAGAGAACAAACTCAGAACATGATAGCTACTCACGTCACAGGAACCTCACCATTCACATTCCAGGTACATAACAAGAATTAGAGAACAAACTAATAACATGATAGCTACTCATGTCACATGATCCTCACCATTCACATTCCAGGTATATAACAAGAATCAGAGAACAAACTCAGAACATCAAAGCTACTCACGTCACAGGAATCTCACCATTCACATTCCAAGTACATAACAAGAACTCAGAGCATGACAGCTACTCACGTCACAGGAACCTCACCATTAACATTCCAGGTACATAACAAGAATCAGAGAACAAACTCAGAACATGATAGCTACTCATGTCACATGATCCTCACCATTCACATTTCAGGTACATAACAAGAATCAGAGAACAAACTCAGAACATGATAGCTACTCATGTCACAGGATCCTCACCGTTCACATTCCAAGTACATAACAAGAATCAGAGAACAAACTCAGAGCATGATAACTACTCATGTCACATGATCCTCACCATTCACATTCCAGGTACATAACAAGAATCAGAGAACAAACTCAGAGCATGACAGCTACTCATGTCACAAGAACCTCATCATTCACATTCCAGGTTCATAACAAGAATCAGAGAACAAACTCATAACATGATAGCTACTCACGTCACATGCCCTCACCATTCACATTCCAGGTACATAACAAGAATCAGAGAACAAACTCAGAACATGATAGCTACTCATGTCACAGGAACCTCACCATTCACATTCCAGGTACATAACATGAATCAGAGAACAAACTCAGAACATGATAGCTACTCACGTCACAGGAACCTCACCATTCACATTCCAAGTACATAATAAGAATCAGAGAACAAACTCAGAGCATGAGAGCTACTCATGTCACAGGAACCTCACCATTCACATTCCAGGTACATAACAAGAATCAGAGAACAAACTCAGAACATGAAAGCTACTCATGTCACATGATCCTCACCATTCACATTCCAGGTACATAACAAGAATCAGAGAACAAACTCAGAACATGACAGCTACTCATGTCACAGGAACCTCACCATTCACATTCCAAGTACATAACAAGAATCAGAGAACAAACTCAGAACATGATAGCTACTCATGTCACATGATCCTCACCGTTCACATTTCAAGTACATAACAAGAATCAGAGAACAAGCTCAGAGCATGATAGCTACTCATGTCACATGATCCTTACCATTCACATTCCAGGTACATAACAAGAATTAGAGAACAAACTCAGAGCATGAGAGCTACTCATGTCACAGGATCCTCACCGTTCACATTCCAAGTACATAACAAGAATCAGAGAACAAACTCAGAGCATGATAGCTACTCATGTCACATGATCCTCACCATTCACATTCCAGGTACATAACAAGAATCAGAGAACAAACTCAGAACATGATAGCTACTCACGTCACAGGAACCTCACCATTCACATTCCAGGTACATAACAAGAATTAGAGAACAAACTCATAACATGATAGCTACTCATGTCACATGATCCTCACCATTCACATTCCAGGTCACAACAAGAATCAGAGAACAAACTCAGAACATGATAGCTACTCACGTCACAGGAATCTCACCATTCACATTCCAGGTACATAACAAGAACTCAGAGCATGACAGCTACTCACGTCACAGGAACCTCACCATTCACATTCCAGGTACATAACAAGAATCAGAGAACAAACTCAGAACATGATAGCTACTCATGTCACAGGATCCTCACCGTTCACATTCCAGGTACATAACAAGAATCAGAGAACAAACTCAGAACATGATAGCTACTCACGTCACAAGATCCTCACCGTTCACATTTCAAGTACATAACAAGAATCAGAGAACAAACTCAGAGCATGATAGCTACTCATGTCACAGGATCCTCACCAATCACATTCCAGGTACATAACACGAATCAGAGAACAAACTCAGAACATGATAGCTACTCATGTCACATGATCCTCACCATTCACATTTCAGGTACATAACAAGAATCAGAGAACAAACTCAGAACATGATAGCTACTCACGTCACATGCCCTCACCATTCACATTCCAGGTACATAACAAGAATCAGAGAACAAACTCAGAACATGATAGCTACTCACGTCACATGCCCTCACCATTCACATTCCAAGTACATAACAAGAATCAGAGAACAAACTCAGAACATGATAGCTACTCATGTCACAGGATCCTCACCGTTCACATTCCAAGTACATAACAAGAATCAGAGAACAAACTCAGAGCATGATAGCTACTTATGTCACATGATCCTCACCATTCACATTCCAGGTACATAACAAGAATCAGAGAACAACCTCAGAACATGATAGCTACTCACCTCACAGGAACCTCACCATTCACATTCCAGGTACATAACAAGAATCAGAGAACAAACTCAGAACATGAAAGTTACTCATGTCACATGATCCTCACCATTCACATTCGAGGTACATAACAAGAATCAGAGAACAAACTCAGAACATGACAGCTACTCATGTCACAGGAACCTCACCATTCACATTCCAAGTACATAACAAGAATCAGAGAACAAACTCAGAACATGATAGCTACTCAGGTCACAGGATCCTCACCGTTCACATTCCAAGTACATAACAAGAATCAGAGAACAAACTCAGAGCATGATAGCTACACATGTCACATGATCCTCACCATTCACATCCCAGGTACATAACAAGAATCAGAGAACAAACTCAGAGCATGAGAGCTACTCATGTCACAGGAATCTCACCATTCACATTCCAGGTACATAACAAGAATCAGAGAACAAACTCAGAACATGATAGCTACTCACGTCACATGCCCTCACCATTCACATTCCAAGTACATAACAAGAATCAGAGAACAAACTCAGAACATGATAGCTACTCATGTCACAGGATCCTCACCGTTCACATTCCAAGTACATAACAAGAATCAGAGAACAAACTCAGAGCATGATAGCTACTTATGTCACATGATCCTCACCATTCACATTCCAGGTACATAACAAGAATCAGAGAACAACCTCAGAACATGATAGCTACTCACCTCACAGGAACCTCACCATTCACATTCCAGGTACATAACAAGAATCAGAGAACAAACTCAGAACATGAAAGTTACTCATGTCACATGATCCTCACCATTCACATTCGAGGTACATAACAAGAATCAGAGAACAAACTCAGAACATGACAGCTACTCATGTCACAGGAACCTCACCATTCACATTCCAAGTACATAACAAGAATCAGAGAACAAACTCAGAACATGATAGCTACTCAGGTCACAGGATCCTCACCGTTCACATTCCAAGTACATAACAAGAATCAGAGAACAAACTCAGAGCATGATAGCTACACATGTCACATGATCCTCACCATTCACATCCCAGGTACATAACAAGAATCAGAGAACAAACTCAGAGCATGAGAGCTACTCATGTCACAGGAATCTCACCATTCACATTCCAGGTACATAACAAAAATCAGAGAACAAACTCAGAGCATGATAGCTACTCATGTCACAGGAACCTCACCATTCACATTCCAAGTACATAACAAGAATCAGAGAACAAACTCAGAACATGATAGCTACTCACGTCACAGGAATCTCACCATTCACATTCCAGGTACATAACAAGAACTCAGAGCATGACAGCTACTCACGTCACAGGAACCTCACCATTCACATTCCAGGTACATAACAAGAATCAGAGAACAAACTCAGAACATGATAGCTACTCATGTCACAGGATCCTCACCGTTCACATTCCAGGTACATAACAAGAATCAGAGAACAAACTCAGAACATGATAGCTACTCACGTCACAAGATCCTCACCGTTCACATTTCAAGTACATAACAAGAATCAGAGAACAAACTCAGAGCATGATAGCTACTCATGTCACAGGATCCTCACCAATCACATTCCAGGTACATAACACGAATCAGAGAACAAACTCAGAACATGATAGCTACTCATGTCACATGATCCTCACCATTCACATTTCAGGTACATAACAAGAATCAGAGAACAAACTCAGAACATGATAGCTACTCACGTCACATGCCCTCACCATTCACATTCCAGGTACATAACAAGAATCAGAGAACAAACTCAGAACATGATAGCTACTCACGTCACATGCCCTCACCATTCACATTCCAAGTACATAACAAGAATCAGAGAACAAACTCAGAACATGATAGCTACTCATGTCACAGGATCCTCACCGTTCACATTCCAAGTACATAACAAGAATCAGAGAACAAACTCAGAGCATGATAGCTACTTATGTCACATGATCCTCACCATTCACATTCCAGGTACATAACAAGAATCAGAGAACAACCTCAGAACATGATAGCTACTCATGTCACAGGAACCTCACCATTCACATTCCAGGTACATCACAAGAATCAGAGAACAAACTCAGAGCATGATAGCTACTCATGTCACATAATCCTCACCATTCACATTCCAGGTACATAACAAGAATCAGAGAACAAACTCAGACCATGATATCTATTTACGTCACAGGATCCTCACCGTTCACATTCCAGGTACATAACAAGAATCAGAGAACAAACTCAGAACATGATAGCTACTCACGTCACAAGATCCTCACCGTTCACATTTCAAGTACATAACAAGAATCAGAGAACAAACTCAGAGCATGATAGCTACTCATGTCACAGGATCCTCACCAATCACATTCCAGGTACATAACACGAATCAGAGAACAAACTCAGAACATGATAGCTACTCATGTCACATGATCCTCACCATTCACATTTCAGGTACATAACAAGAATCAGAGAACAAACTCAAAACATGATAGCTACTCACGTCACATGCCCTCACCATTCACATTCCAGGTACATAACAAGAATCAGAGAACAAACTCAGAACATGATAGCTACTCACGTCACATGCCCTCACCATTCACATTCCAAGTACATAACAAGAATCAGAGAACAAACTCAGAACATGATAGCTACTCATGTCACAGGATCCTCACCGTTCACATTCCAAGTACATAACAAGAATCAGAGAACAAACTCAGAGCATGATAGCTACTTATGTCACATGATCCTCACCATTCACATTCCAGGTACATAACAAGAATCAGAGAACAACCTCAGAACATGATAGCTACTCATGTCACAGGAACCTCACCATTCACATTCCAGGTACATCACAAGAATCAGAGAACAAACTCAGAGCATGATAGCTACTCATGTCACATAATCCTCACCATTCACATTCCAGGTACATAACAAGAATCAGAGAACAAACTCAGACCATGATATCTATTTACGTCACAGGATCCTCACCATTCACATTCCAGGTACATAAAAAGAATCAGAGAACAAACTCAGAGCATGATAGCTACTCATGTTACATGATCCTCACCATTCACATTCCAGGTACATAAAAAGAATCAGAGAACAAACTCAGAGCATGATAGCTACTCATGTTACATGATCCTCACCATTCACATTCCAGGTACATAACAAGAATCAGAGAACAAACTCAGAACATGATAGCTACTCATGTCACATGATCCTCACCATTCACATTCCAGGTACATAACAAGAATCAGAGAACAAACTCAGAGCATGAGAGCTACTCATGTCACAGGAACCTCACCATTCACATTCCAGGTACATAACAAGAATCAGAGAACAAACTCAGAACATGATAGCTACTCACGTCACAGGAACCTCACCATTCACATTCCAGGTACATAATAAGAATCAGAGAACACACTCAGAGCATGATAGCTACTCATGACACAGGATCCTCACCGTTCACATTCCAAGTACATAACAAGAATCAGAGAACAAACTCAGAGCATGATAGCTACTCATGTCACATAATCCTCACCATTCACATTCCAGGTACATAACAAGAATCAGAGAACAAACTCAGAGAATGAGAGCTACTCACGTCACAGGAACCTCACCATTCACATTCCAAGTACATAACAAGAATCAGAGAACAAACTCAGAACATGATAGCTACTCACGTCACATGCCCTCACCATTCACATTCCAGGTACATAACAAGAATCAGAGAACAAACTCAGAACATGATAGCTACTCACGTCACAGGAACCTCACCATTCACATTCCAGGTACATAACAAGAATTAGAGAACAAACTCATAACATGATAGCTACTCATGTCACATGATCCTCACCATTCACATTCCAGGTATATAACAAGAATCAGAGAACAAACTCAGAACATGAAAGCTACTCACGTCACAGGAATCTCACCATTCACATTCCAGGTACATAACAAGAACTCAGAGCATGACAGCTACTCACGTCACAGGAACCTCACCATTCACATTCCAAGTACATAATAAGAATCAGAGAACACACTCAGGGCATGATAGCTACTCATGACACAGGATCCTCACCGTTCACATTCCAAGTACATAACAAGAATCAGAGAACAAACTCAGAGCATGATAGCTACTCATGACACATAATCCTCACCATTCACATTCCAGGTACATAACAAGAATCAGAGAACAAACTCAGAGAATGAGAGCTACTCATGTCACAGGAACCTCACCATTCACATTCCAAGTACATAACAAGAATCAGAGAACAAACTCAGAACATGATAGCTACTCACGTCACATGCCCTCACCATTCACATTCCAGGTACATAACAAGAATCAGAGAACAAACTCAGAACATGATAGCTACTCACGTCACAGGAACCTCACCATTCACATTCCAGGTACATAACAAGAATTAGAGAACAAACTAATAACATGATAGCTACTCATGTCACATGATCCTCACCATTCACATTCCAGGTATATAACAAGAATCAGAGAACAAACTCAGAACATCAAAGCTACTCACGTCACAGGAATCTCACCATTCACATTCCAAGTACATAACAAGAACTCAGAGCATGACAGCTACTCACGTCACAGGAACCTCACCATTAACATTCCAGGTACATAACAAGAATCAGAGAACAAACTCAGAACATGATAGCTACTCATGTCACATGATCCTCACCATTCACATTTCAGGTACATAACAAGAATCAGAGAACAAACTCAGAACATGATAGCTACTCATGTCACAGGATCCTCACCGTTCACATTCCAAGTACATAACAAGAATCAGAGAACAAACTCAGAGCATGATAACTACTCATGTCACATGATCCTCACCATTCACATTCCAGGTACATAACAAGAATCAGAGAACAAACTCAGAGCATGACAGCTACTCATGTCACAAGAACCTCACCATTCACATTCCAGGTTCATAACAAGAATCAGAGAACAAACTCATAACATGATAGCTACTCACGTCACATGCCCTCACCATTCACATTCCAGGTACATAACAAGAATCAGAGAACAAACTCAGAACATGATAGCTACTCACGTCACAGGAACCTCACCATTCACATTCCAGGTACATAACATGAATCAGAGAACAAACTCAGAACATGATAGCTACTCACGTCACAGGAACCTCACCATTCACATTCCAAGTACATAATAAGAATCAGAGAACAAACTCAGAGCATGAGAGCTACTCATGTCACAGGAACCTCACCATTCACATTCCAGGTACATAACAAGAATCAGAGAACAAACTCAGAACATGAAAGCTACTCATGTCACATGATCCTCACCATTCACATTCCAGGTACATAACAAGAATCAGAGAACAAACTCAGAACATGACAGCTACTCATGTCACAGGAACCTCACCATTCACATTCCAAGTACATAACAAGAATCAGAGAACAAACTCAGAACATGATAGCTACTCATGTCACATGATCCTCACCGTTCACATTTCAAGTACATAACAAGAATCAGAGAACAAGCTCAGAGCATGATAGCTACTCATGTCACATGATCCTTACCATTCACATTCCAGGTACATAACAAGAATTAGAGAACAAACTCAGAGCATGAGAGCTACTCATGTCACAGGATCCTCACCGTTCACATTCCAAGTACATAATAAGAATCAGAGAACAAACTCAGAGCATGATAGCTACTCATGTCACATGATCCTCACCATTCACATTCCAGGTACATAACAAGAATCAGAGAACAAACTCAGAACATGATAGCTACTCACGTCACAGGAACCTCACCATTCACATTCCAGGTACATAACAAGAATTAGAGAACAAACTCATAACATGATAGCTACTCATGTCACATGATCCTCACCATTCACATTCCAGGTCACAACAAGAATCAGAGAACAAACTCAGAACATGATAGCTACTCACGTCACAGGAATCTCACCATTCACATTCCAGGTACATAACAAGAACTCAGAGCATGACAGCTACTCACGTCACAGGAACCTCACCATTCACATTCCAAGTACATAATAAGAATCAGAGAACACACTCAGGGCATGATAGCTACTCATGACACAGGATCCTCACCGTTCACATTCCAAGTACATAACAAGAATCAGAGAACAAACTCAGAGCATGATAGCTACTCATGTCACATAATCCTCACCATTCACATTCCAGGTACATAACAAGAATCAGAGAACAAACTCAGAGAATGAGAGCTACTCATGTCACAGGAACCTCACCATTCACATTCCAAGTACATAACAAGAATCAGAGAACAAACTCAGAACATGATAGCTACTCACGTCACATGCCCTCACCATTCACATTCCAGGTACATAACAAGAATCAGAGAACAAACTCAGAACATGATAGCTACTCACGTCACAGGAACCTCACCATTCACATTCCAGGTACATAACAAGAATTAGAGAACAAACTAATAACATGATAGCTACTCATGTCACATGATCCTCACCATTCACATTCCAGGTATATAACAAGAATCAGAGAACAAACTCAGAACATCAAAGCTACTCACGTCACAGGAATCTCACCATTCACATTCCAAGTACATAACAAGAACTCAGAGCATGACAGCTACTCACGTCACAGGAACCTCACCATTAACATTCCAGGTACATAACAAGAATCAGAGAACAAACTCAGAACATGATAGCTACTCATGTCACATGATCCTCACCATTCACATTTCAGGTACATAACAAGAATCAGAGAACAAACTCAGAACATGATAGCTACTCATGTCACAGGATCCTCACCGTTCACATTCCAAGTACATAACAAGAATCAGAGAACAAACTCAGAGCATGATAACTACTCATGTCACATGATCCTCACCATTCACATTCCAGGTACATAACAAGAATCAGAGAACAAACTCAGAGCATGACAGCTACTCATGTCACAAGAACCTCACCATTCACATTCCAGGTTCATAACAAGAATCAGAGAACAAACTCAAAACATGATAGCTACTCACGTCACATGCCCTCACCATTCACATTCCAGGTACATAACAAGAATCAGAGAACAAACTCAGAACATGATAGCTACTCACGTCACAGGAACCTCACCATTCACATTCCAGGTACATAACATGAATCAGAGAACAAACTCAGAACATGATAGCTACTCACGTCACAGGAACCTCACCATTCACATTCCAAGTACATAATAAGAATCAGAGAACAAACTCAGAGCATGAGAGCTACTCATGTCACAGGAACCTCACCATTCACATTCCAGGTACATAACAAGAATCAGAGAACAAACTCAGAACATGAAAGCTACTCATGTCACATGATCCTCACCATTCACATTCCAGGTACATAACAAGAATCAGAGAACAAACTCAGAACATGACAGCTACTCATGTCACAGGAACCTCACCATTCACATTCCAAGTACATAACAAGAATCAGAGAACAAACTCAGAACATGATAGCTACTCATGTCACATGATCCTCACCGTTCACATTTCAAGTACATAACAAGAATCAGAGAACAAGCTCAGAGCATGATAGCTACTCATGTCACATGATCCTTACCATTCACATTCCAGGTACATAACAAGAATTAGAGAACAAACTCAGAGCATGAGAGCTACTCATGTCACAGGATCCTCACCGTTCACATTCCAAGTACATAATAAGAATCAGAGAACAAACTCAGAGCATGATAGCTACTCATGTCACATGATCCTCACCATTCACATTCCAGGTACATAACAAGAATCAGAGAACAAACTCAGAACATGATAGCTACTCACGTCACAGGAACCTCACCATTCACATTCCAGGTACATAACAAGAATTAGAGAACAAACTCATAACATGATAGCTACTCATGTCACATGATCCTCACCATTCACATTCCAGGTCACAACAAGAATCAGAGAACAAACTCAGAACATGATAGCTACTCACGTCACAGGAATCTCACCATTCACATTCCAGGTACATAACAAGAACTCAGAGCATGACAGCTACTCACGTCACAGGAACCTCACCATTCACATTCCAGGTACATAACAAGAATCAGAGAACAAACTCAGAACATGATAGCTACTCATGTCACAGGATCCTCACCGTTCACATTCCAGGTACATAACAAGAATCAGAGAACAAACTCAGAACATGATAGCTACTCACGTCACAAGATCCTCACCGTTCACATTTCAAGTACATAACAAGAATCAGAGAACAAACTCAGAGCATGATAGCTACTCATGTCACAGGATCCTCACCAATCACATTCCAGGTACATAACACGAATCAGAGAACAAACTCAGAACATGATAGCTACTCATGTCACATGATCCTCACCATTCACATTTCAGGTACATAACAAGAATCAGAGAACAAACTCAGAACATGATAGCTACTCACGTCACATGCCCTCACCATTCACATTCCAGGTACATAACAAGAATCAGAGAACAAACTCAGAACATGATAGCTACTCACGTCACATGCCCTCACCATTCACATTCCAAGTACATAACAAGAATCAGAGAACAAACTCAGAACATGATAGCTACTCATGTCACAGGATCCTCACCGTTCACATTCCAAGTACATAACAAGAATCAGAGAACAAACTCAGAGCATGATAGCTACTTATGTCACATGATCCTCACCATTCACATTCCAGGTACATAACAAGAATCAGAGAACAACCTCAGAACATGATAGCTACTCACCTCACAGGAACCTCACCATTCACATTCCAGGTACATAACAAGAATCAGAGAACAAACTCAGAACATGAAAGTTACTCATGTCACATGATCCTCACCATTCACATTCGAGGTACATAACAAGAATCAGAGAACAAACTCAGAACATGACAGCTACTCATGTCACAGGAACCTCACCATTCACATTCCAAGTACATAACAAGAATCAGAGAACAAACTCAGAACATGATAGCTACTCAGGTCACAGGATCCTCACCGTTCACATTCCAAGTACATAACAAGAATCAGAGAACAAACTCAGAGCATGATAGCTACACATGTCACATGATCCTCACCATTCACATCCCAGGTACATAACAAGAATCAGAGAACAAACTCAGAGCATGAGAGCTACTCATGTCACAGGAATCTCACCATTCACATTCCAGGTACATAACAAGAATCAGAGAACAAACTCAGAACATGATAGCTACTCACGTCACATGCCCTCACCATTCACATTCCAAGTACATAACAAGAATCAGAGAACAAACTCAGAACATGATAGCTACTCATGTCACAGGATCCTCACCGTTCACATTCCAAGTACATAACAAGAATCAGAGAACAAACTCAGAGCATGATAGCTACTTATGTCACATGATCCTCACCATTCACATTCCAGGTACATAACAAGAATCAGAGAACAACCTCAGAACATGATAGCTACTCACCTCACAGGAACCTCACCATTCACATTCCAGGTACATAACAAGAATCAGAGAACAAACTCAGAACATGAAAGTTACTCATGTCAAATGATCCTCACCATTCACATTCGAGGTACATAACAAGAATCAGAGAACAAACTCAGAACATGACAGCTACTCATGTCACAGGAACCTCA
Organism: Sipunculus nudus; assembly: GCA_026874595.1. NCBI lineage: Eukaryota > Metazoa > Annelida > Sipuncula > Golfingiida > Sipunculidae > Sipunculus > Sipunculus nudus. Next base: position 62,442,039 of record CM049321.1, read on the forward strand.
CCATTCACATTCCAAGTACATAACAAGAATCAGAGAACAAACTCAGAACATGATAGCTACTCAGGTCACAGGATCCTCACCGTTCACATTCCAAGTACATAACAAGAATCAGAGAACAAACTCAGAGCATGATAGCTACACATGTCACATGATCCTCACCATTCACATCCCAGGTACATAACAAGAATCAGAGAACAAACTCAGAGCATGAGAGCTACTCATGTCACAGGAATCTCACCATTCACATTCCAGGTACATAACAAGAATCAGAGAACAAACTCAGAGCATGATAGCTACTCATGTCACAGGAACCTCACCATTCACATTCCAAGTACATAACAAGAATCAGAGAACAAACTCAGAACATGATAGCTACTCACGTCACAGGAATCTCACCATTCACATTCCAGGTACATAACAAGAACTCAGAGCATGACAGCTACTCACGTCACAGGAACCTCACCATTCACATTCCAGGTACATAACAAGAATCAGAGAACAAACTCAGAACATGATAGCTACTCATGTCACAGGATCCTCACCGTTCACATTCCAGGTACATAACAAGAATCAGAGAACAAACTCAGAACATGATAGCTACTCACGTCACAAGATCCTCACCGTTCACATTTCAAGTACATAACAAGAATCAGAGAACAAACTCAGAGCATGATAGCTACTCATGTCACAGGATCCTCACCAATCACATTCCAGGTACATAACACGAATCAGAGAACAAACTCAGAACATGATAGCTACTCATGTCACATGATCCTCACCATTCACATTTCAGGTACATAACAAGAATCAGAGAACAAACTCAGAACATGATAGCTACTCACGTCACATGCCCTCACCATTCACATTCCAGGTACATAACAAGAATCAGAGAACAAACTCAGAACATGATAGCTACTCACGTCACATGCCCTCACCATTCACATTCCAAGTACATAACAAGAATCAGAGAACAAACTCAGAACATGATAGCTACTCATGTCACAGGATCCTCACCGTTCACATTCCAAGTACATAACAAGAATCAGAGAACAAACTCAGAGCATGATAGCTACTTATGTCACATGATCCTCACCATTCACATTCCAGGTACATAACAAGAATCAGAGAACAACCTCAGAACATGATAGCTACTCACCTCACAGGAACCTCACCATTCACATTCCAGGTACATAACAAGAATCAGAGAACAAACTCAGAACATGAAAGTTACTCATGTCACATGATCCTCACCATTCACATTCGAGGTACATAACAAGAATCAGAGAACAAACTCAGAACATGACAGCTACTCATGTCACAGGAACCTCACCATTCACATTCCAAGTACATAACAAGAATCAGAGAACAAACTCAGAACATGATAGCTACTCAGGTCACAGGATCCTCACCGTTCACATTCCAAGTACATAACAAGAATCAGAGAACAAACTCAGAGCATGATAGCTACACATGTGACATGATCCTCACCATTCACATCCCAGGTACATAACAAGAATCAGAGAACAAACTCAGAGCATGAGAGCTACTCATGTCACAGGAATCTCACCATTCACATTCCAGGTACATAACAAGAATCAGAGAACAAACTCAGAACATGATAGCTACTCACGTCACATGCCCTCACCATTCACATTCCAAGTACATAACAAGAATCAGAGAACAAACTCAGAACATGATAGCTACTCATGTCACAGGATCCTCACCGTTCACATTCCAAGTACATAACAAGAATCAGAGAACAAACTCAGAGCATGATAGCTACTTATGTCACATGATCCTCACCATTCACATTCCAGGTACATAACAAGAATCAGAGAACAACCTCAGAACATGATAGCTACTCACCTCACAGGAACCTCACCATTCACATTCCAGGTACATAACAAGAATCAGAGAACAAACTCAGAACATGAAAGTTACTCATGTCACATGATCCTCACCATTCACATTCGAGGTACATAACAAGAATCAGAGAACAAACTCAGAACATGACAGCTACTCATGTCACAGGAACCTCACCATTCACATTCCAAGTACATAACAAGAATCAGAGAACAAACTCAGAACATGATAGCTACTCAGGTCACAGGATCCTCACCGTTCACATTCCAAGTACATAACAAGAATCAGAGAACAAACTCAGAGCATGATAGCTACACATGTCACATGATCCTCACCATTCACATCCCAGGTACATAACAAGAATCAGAGAACAAACTCAGAGCATGAGAGCTACTCATGTCACAGGAATCTCACCATTCACATTCCAGGTACATAACAAGAATCAGAGAACAAACTCAGAGCATGATAGCTACTCATGTCACAGGAACCTCACCATTCACATTCCAAGTACATAACAAGAATCAGAGAACAAACTCAGAACATGATAGCTACTCACGTCACAGGAATCTCACCATTCACATTCCAGGTACATAACAAGAACTCAGAGCATGACAGCTACTCACGTCACAGGAACCTCACCATTCACATTCCAGGTACATAACAAGAATCAGAGAACAAACTCAGAACATGATAGCTACTCATGTCACAGGATCCTCACCGTTCACATTCCAGGTACATAACAAGAATCAGAGAACAAACTCAGAACATGATAGCTACTCACGTCACAAGATCCTCACCGTTCACATTTCAAGTACATAACAAGAATCAGAGAACAAACTCAGAGCATGATAGCTACTCATGTCACAGGATCCTCACCAATCACATTCCAGGTACATAACACGAATCAGAGAACAAACTCAGAACATGATAGCTACTCATGTCACATGATCCTCACCATTCACATTTCAGGTACATAACAAGAATCAGAGAACAAACTCAGAACATGATAGCTACTCACGTCACATGCCCTCACCATTCACATTCCAGGTACATAACAAGAATCAGAGAACAAACTCAGAACATGATAGCTACTCACGTCACATGCCCTCACCATTCACATTCCAAGTACATAACAAGAATCAGAGAACAAACTCAGAACATGATAGCTACTCATGTCACAGGATCCTCACCGTTCACATTCCAAGTACATAACAAGAATCAGAGAACAAACTCAGAGCATGATAGCTACTTATGTCACATGATCCTCACCATTCACATTCCAGGTACATAACAAGAATCAGAGAACAACCTCAGAACATGATAGCTACTCACCTCACAGGAACCTCACCATTCACATTCCAGGTACATAACAAGAATCAGAGAACAAACTCAGAACATGAAAGTTACTCATGTCACATGATCCTCACCATTCACATTCGAGGTACATAACAAGAATCAGAGAACAAACTCAGAACATGACAGCTACTCATGTCACAGGAACCTCACCATTCACATTCCAAGTACATAACAAGAATCAGAGAACAAACTCAGAACATGATAGCTACTCAGGTCACAGGATCCTCACCGTTCACATTCCAAGTACATAACAAGAATCAGAGAACAAACTCAGAGCATGATAGCTACACATGTCACATGATCCTCACCATTCACATCCCAGGTACATAACAAGAATCAGAGAACAAACTCAGAGCATGAGAGCTACTCATGTCACAGGAATCTCACCATTCACATTCCAGGTACATAACAAGAATCAGAGAACAAACTCAGAGCATGATAGCTACTCATGTCACAGGAACCTCACCATTCACATTCCAAGTACATAACAAGAATCAGAGAACAAACTAAGAACATGATAGCTACTTACGTCACAGGATCCTCACCATTCACATTCCAGGTACATAACAAGAATCAGAGAACAAACTCAGAGCATGATAGCTACTCATGACACAGGATCCTCACCGTTCACATTCCAAGTACATAACAAGAATCAGAGAACAAACTCAGAGCATGATAGCTACTCATGTCACATAATCCTCACCATTCACATTCCAGGTACATAACAAGAATCAGAGAACAAACTCAGAGAATGAGAGCTACTCATGTCACAGGAACCTCACCATTCACATTCCAAGTACATAACAAGAATCAGAGAACAAACTCAGAACATGATAGCTACTCACGTCACATGCCCTCACCATTCACATTCCAGGTACATAACAAGAATCAGAGAACAAACTCAGAACATGATAGCTTCTCATGTCACAGGATCCTCACCGTTCACATTCCAAGTACATAACAAGAATCAGAGAACAAACTCAGAGCATGATAGCTACTTATGTCACATGATCCTCACCATTCACATTCCAGGTACATAACAAGAATCAGAGAACAAACTCAGAGCATGAGAGCTACTCATGTCACAAGAACCTCACCATTCACATTCCAGGTACATAACAAGAATCAGAGAACAAACTCAGAACATGATAGCTACTCACGTCACATGCCCTCACCATTCACATTCCAGGTACATAATAAGAATCAGAGAACACACTCAGAGCATGAGAGCTACTCATGTCACAGGAACCTCACCATTCACATTCCAGGTACATAACAAGAATCAGAGAACAAACTCAGAACATGAAAGTTACTCATGTCACATGATCCTCACCATTCACATTCGAGGTACATAACAAGAATCAGAGAACAAACTCAGAACATGACAGCTACTCATGTCACAGGAACCTCACCATTCACATTCCAAGTACATAACAAGAATCAGAGAACAAACTCAGAACATGATAGCTACTCATGTCACAGGATCCTCACCGTTCACCTTCCAAGTACATAACAAGAATCAGAGAACAAACTCAGAGCATGATAGCTACACATGTCACATGATCCTCACCATTCACATTCCAGGTACATAACAAGAATCAGAGAACAAACTCAGAGCATGAGAGCTACTCATGTCACAGGAATCTCACCATTCACATTCCAGGTACATAACAAGAATCAGAGAACAAACTCAGAGCATGATAGCTACTCATGTCACAGGAACCTCACCATTCACATTCCAAGTACATAACAAGAATCAGAGAACAAACTAAGAACATGATAGCTACTTACGTCACAGGATCCTCACCATTCACATTCCAGGTACATAACAAGAATCAGAGAACAAACTCAGAGCATGATAGCTACTCATGACAAAGGATCCTCACCGTTCACATTCCAAGTACATAACAAGAATCAGAGAACAAACTCAGAGCATGATAGCTACTCATGTCACATAATCCTCACCATTCACATTCCAGGTACATAACAAGAATCAGAGAACAAACTCAGAGAATGAGAGCTACTCATGTCACAGGAACCTCACCATTCACATTCCAAGTACATAACAAGAATCAGAGAACAAACTCAGAACATGATAGCTACTCACGTCACATGCCCTCACCATTCACATTCCAGGTACATAACAAGAATCAGAGAACAAACTCAGAGCATGATAACTACTCATGTCACATGATCCTCACCATTCACATTCCAGGTACATAACAAGAATCAGAGAACAAACTCAGAGCATGAGAGCTACTCATGTCACAAGAACCTCACCATTCACATTCCAGGTACATAAAAAGAATCAGAAAACAAACTCATTACATGATAGCTACTCACGTCACATGCCCTCACCATTCACATTCCAGGTACATAATAAGAATCAGAGAACAAACTCACAGCATGAGAGCTACTCATGTCACAGGAACCTCACCATTCACATTCCAGGTACATAACAAGAATCAGAGAACAAACTCAGAACATGAAAGCTACTCATGTCACATGATCCTCACCATTAACATTCCAGGTACATAACAAGAATTAGAGAACAAACTCAGAACATGACAGCTACTCATGTCGCAGGATCCTCACCGTTCACTTTACAGGTACATAACAAGAATCAGAGAACAAACTCAGAGCATGATAGCTACTCATGTCACAGGAACCTCACCATTCACATTCCAGGTACATAACAAGAATCAGAGAACAAACTCAGAGCATGATAGCTACTCATGTCACAGGAACCTCACCATTCACATTCCAAGTACATAACAAGAATCAGAGAACAAACTCAGAGCATGAGAGCTACTCATGTCACAGGAACCTCACCATTTACATTCCAGGTACATAACAAGAATCAGAGAACAAACTCAGAGCATGATAGCTACTCACGTCACAGGAACCTCACCATTCACATTCCAGGTACATAACAAGAATTAGAGAACAAACTCATAACATGATAGCTACTCATGTCACATGATCCTCACCATTCACATTCCAGGTACATAATAAGAATCAGAGAACAAACTCAGAGCATGAGAGCTACTCATGTCACAGGAACCTCACCATTCACATTCCAGGTACATAAATAGAATCAGAGAACAAACTCAGAACATGAAAGCTACTCATGTCACATGATCCTCACCATTCACATTCCATGTACATAACAAGAATCAGAGAACAAACTCAGAACATGACAGCTACTCATGTCACAGGAACCTCACCATTCACATTCCAAGTACGTAACAAGAATCAGAGAACAAACTCAGAACATGATAGCTACTCATGTCACAGGATCCTCACCGTTCACATTCCAAGTACATAACAAGAATCAGAGAACAAGCTCAGAGCATGATAGCTACTCATGTCACATGATCCTCACCATTCACATTCCAGGTACATAACAAGAATCAGAGAACAAACTCAGAGAATGAGAGCTACTCATGTCACAGGAACCTCACCATTCACATTCCAAGTACATAACAAGAATCAGAGAACAAACTCAGAACATGATAGCTACTCACGTCACATGCCCTCACCATTCACATTCCAGGTACATAGCAAGAATCAGAGAACAAACTCAGAACATGATAGCTTCTCATGTCACAGGATCCTCACCGTTCACATTCCAAGTACATAACAAGAATCAGAGAACAAACTCAGAGCATGATAGCTACTTATGTCACATGATCCTCACCATTCACATTCCAGGTACATAACAAGAATCAGAGAACAAACTCAGAGCATGAGAGCTACTCATGTCACAAGAACCTCACCATTCACATTCCAGGTACATAACAAGAATCAGAGAACAAACTCAGAACATGATAGCTACTCACGTCACATGCCCTCACCATTCACATTCCAGGTACATAACAAGAATCAGAGAACAAACTCAGAACATGATAGCTATTCACGTCACAGGAACCTCACCATTCACATTCCAGGTACATAACAAGAATCAGAGAACAAACTCAGAACATGATAGCTACTCACGTCACAGGAACCTAACCATTCACATTCCAAGTACATAATAAGAATCAGAGAACACACTCAGAGCATGAGAGCTACTCATGTCACAGGAACCTCACCATTCACATTCCAGGTACATAACAAGAATCAGAGAACAAACTCAGTACATGAAAGCTACTCATGTCACATGATCCTCACCATTCACATTCCAGGTACATAACAAGAATCAGAGAACAAACTCAGAAGATGACAGCTACTCATGTCACAGGAACCTCACCATTCACATTCCAAGTACATAACAAGAATCAGAGAACAAACTCAGAACATGATAGCTACTCATGTCACAGGATCCTCACCGTTCACCTTCCAAGTACATAACAAGAATCAGAGAACAAGCTCAGAACATGAAAGCTACTCATGTCACATGATCCTCACCATTCACATTCCAGGTACATAACAAGAATCAGAGAACAAACTCAGAACATGACAGCTACTCATGTCACAGGAACCTCACCATTCACATTCCAATTACATAACAAGAATCAGAGAACAAACTCAGAACATGATAGCTACTCACGTCACAGGAACCTCACCATTCACATTCCAGGTACATAACAAGAATCAGAGAACAAACTCAGAACATGATAGCTACTCACGTCACAGGAACCTCACCATTCACATTCCAAGTACATAATAAGAATCAGAGAACAAACTCAGAGCATGAGAGCTACTCATGTCACAGGAACCTCACCATTCACATTCCAGGTACATAACAAGAATCAGAGAACAAACTCAGAACATGAAAGCTACTCATGTCACATGATCCTCACCATTAACATTGCAGGTACATAACAAGAATTAGAGAACAAACTCAGAACATGACAGCTACTCATGTCACAGGATCCTCACCGTTCACTTTCCAGGTACATAACAAGAATCAGAGAACAAACTCAGAGCATGATAGCTACTCATGTCACATGATCCTCACCATTCACATTCCAGGTACATAACAAGAATCAGAGAACAAACTCAGAACATGATAGCTACTCATGACACAGGATCCTCACCGTTCACATTCCAAGTACATAACAAGAATCAGAGAACAAACTCAGAGCATGAGAGCTACTCATGTCACAGGAACCTCACCATTCACATTCCAGGTACATAACAAGAATCAGAGAACAAACTCAGAGCATGACAGCTACTCACGTCACAGGAACCTCACCATTCACATTCCAGGTACATAACAAGAATTAGAGAACAAACTCATAAAAAGATAGCTACTCATGTCACATGATCCTCACCATTCACATTCCAGGTACATAATAAGAATCAGAGAACAAACTCAGAGCATGAGAGCTACTCATGTCACAGGAACCTCACCATTCACATTCCAGGTACATAACAAGAATCAGAGTACAAACTCAGAACATGAAAGCTACTCATGTCACATGATCCTCACCATTCACATTCCAGGTACATAACAAGAATCAGAGAACAAACTCAGAACATGACAGCTACTCATGTCACAGGAACCTCACCATTCACATTCCAAGTACATAACAAGAATCAGAGAACAAACTCAGAACATGATACCTACTCATGTCACAGGATCCTCACCGTTCACATTTCAAGTACATAACAAGAATCAGAGAACAAGCTCAGAGCATGATAGCTACTCATGTCACATGATCCTCACCATTCACATTCCTGGTACATAACAAGAATCAGAGAACAAACTCAGAACATGATAGCTACTCACGTCACAGGAACCTCACCATTCACATTCCAGGTACATAACAAGAATCAGAGAACAAACTCAGAACATGATAGCTACTCACGTCACAGGAACCTCACCATTCACATTCCAAGTACATAACAAGAATCAGAGAACAAACTCAGAACATGAAACTACTCATGTCACATGATCCTCACCATTAACATTCCAGGTACATAACAAGAATTAGAGAACAAACTCAGAACATGACAGCTACTCATGTCACAGGATCCTCACCGTTCACTTTCCAGGTACATAACAAGAATCAGAGAACAAACTCAGAGCATGATAGCTACTCATGTCACAGGAACCTCACCATTCACATTCCAGGTACATAACAAGAATCAGAGAACAAACTCAGAGCATGATAGCTACTCATGTCACAGGAACCTCACCATTCACATTCCAAGTACATAACAAGAATCAGAGAACAAACTCAGAACATGATAGCTCCTTACGTCACAGGATCCTCACCATTCACATTCCAGGTACATAACAAGAATCAGAGAACAAACTCAGAGCATGATAGTTACTCATGTCACATGATCCTCACCATTCACATTCCAGGTACATAACAAGAATCAGAGAACAAACTCAGAACATGATAGCTACTCATGACACAGGATCCTCACCGTTCACATTCCAAGTACATAACAAGAATCAGAGAACAAACTCAGAGCATGATAGCTACTCATGTCACATGATCCTCACCATTCACATTCCAGGTACATAACAAGAATCAGAGAACAAACTCAGAGCATGATAGCTACTCATGTCACAGGAACCTCACCATTCACATTCCAGGTACATAACAAGAATCAGAGAACAAACTCTGAGCATGATAGCTACTCACGTCACAGGAACCTCACCCTTCACATTCCAGGTACATAACAAAAATTAGAGAACAAACTCATAACATGATAGCTACTCATGTCACATGATCCTCACCATTCACATTCCAGGTACATAATAAGAATCAGAGAACAAACTCAGAGCATGAGAGCTACTCATGTCACAGGAACCTCACCGTTCACATTTCAAGTACATAACAAGAATCAGAGAACAAGCTCAGAGCATGATAGCTACTCATGTCACAGGATCCTCACCGTTCATATTCCAGGTACATAACAAGAATCAGAGAACAAACTCAGAGCATGACAGCTACTCATGTCACAGGAACCTCACCATTCACATTCCAATTACATAACAAGAATCAGAGAACAAACTCAGAACATGATAGCTACTCATGTCACAGGATCCTCACCGTTCACATTCCAAGTACATAACAAGAATCAGAGAACAAGCTCAGAGCATGATAGCTACTCATGTCACATGATCCTCACCATTCACATTCCAGGTACATAACAAGAATCAGAGAACAAACTCAGAGCATGATAGCTACTCATATCACAGGAACCTCACCATTCACATTCCAGGTACATAACAAGAATCAGAGAACAAACTCAGAGCATGATAGCTACTCACGTCACAGGAACCTCACCATTCACATTCCAGGTACATAACAAGAATTAGAGAACAAACTCAGAACATGAAAGCTACTCATGTCACATGATCCTCACCATTCACATTCCATGTACATAACAAGAATCAGAGAACAAACTCAGAACATGACAGCTACTCATGTCACAGGAACCTCACCATTCACATTCCAAGTACGTAACAAGAATCAGAGAACAAACTCAGAACATGATAGCTACTCATGTCACAGGAACCTCACAATTCACATTCTAGGTACATAACAAGAATCAGAGAACAAACTCAGAGCATGAGAGCAACTCATGTCACAGGAACCTCACCATTCACATTCCAGGTACATAACAAGAATCAGAGAACAAACTCAGAACATGATAGCTACTCACGTCACATGCCCTCACCATTCACAGTCCAGGTACATAACAAGAATCAGAGAACAAACTCAGAACATGACAGCTACTCATGTCACAGGATCCTCACCATTCACATTCCAGGTACATAACACGAATCAGAGAACAAACTCAGAGCATGATAGCTACTCACGTCACAGGAACCTCACCATTCACATTCCAGGTACATAACAAGAATCAGAGAACAAACTCAGAACATGATAGCTACTCACGTCACAGGAACCTCACCATTCACATTCCAAGTACATATCAAGAATCAGAGAACAAACTCAGAACATGATAGCTCCTTACGTCACAGGATCCTCACCATTCACATTCCAGGTACATAACAAGAATCAGAGAACAAACTCAGAGCATGATAGCTACTCATGTCACATGATCCTCACCATTCACATTAAAGGTACATAACAAGAATCAGAGAACAAACTCAGAACATGATAGCTACTCATGACACAGGATCCTAACCGTTCACATTCCAAGTACATAACAAGAATCGGAGAACAAACTCAGAACATGATAGCTACTCACGTCCCATGCCCTCACCATTCATATTCCAGGTACATAACAAGAATCAGAGAACAAACTCAGAGCATGACAGCTACTCATGTCACAGGAACCTCACCATTCATATTCCAGGTACATAACAAGAATCAGAGAACAAACTCAGAGCATGACAGCTACTCACGTCACAGGAACCTCACCATTCACATTCCAGGTACATAACAAGAATCAGAGAACAAACTCAGAACATGATAGCTACTCATGTCACAGGAACCTCACCATTCACATTCCAGGTACATAGCAAGAATCAGAGAACAAACTCAGAGCATGACAGTTGCTCACGTCACAGGAACCTCACCATTCACATTCCAGGTACATAATAAGAATCAGAGAACAAACTCAGAGCATGAGAGCTACTCATGTCACAGGAACCTCACCATTCACATTCCAGGTACATAACAAGAATCAGAGAACAAACTCAGAACATGATAGCTACTCATGTCACAGGATCCTCACCGTTCACATTCCAAGTACATAACAAGAATCAGAGAACAAGCTCAGAGCATGATAGCTACTCATGTCACATGATCCTCACCATTCACATTCCAGGTACATAACAAGAATTAGAGAACAAACTCAGAGCATGAGAGCTACTCATGTCACAGGATCCTCACCATTCACATTCCAGGTACATAACACGAATCAGAGAACAAACTCAGAGCATGATAGCTACTCACGTCACAGGAACCTCACCATTCACATTCCAGGTACATAACAAGAATCAGAGAACAAACTCAGAACATGATAGCTACTCACGTCACAGGAACCTCACCATTCACATTCCAAGTACATATCAAGAATCAGAGAACAAACTCAGAACATGATAGCTCCTTACGTCACAGGATCCTCACCATTCACATTCCAGGTACATAACAAGAATCAGAGAACAAACTCAGAGCATGATAGCTACTCATGTCACATGATCCTCACCATTCACATTAAAGGTACATAACAAGAATCAGAGAACAAACTCAGAACATGATAGCTACTCATGACACAGGATCCTAACCGTTCACATTCCAAGTACATAACAAGAATCGGAGAACAAACTCAGAACATGATAGCTACTCACGTCCCATGCCCTCACCATTCATATTCCAGGTACATAACAAGAATCAGAGAACAAACTCAGAGCATGACAGCTACTCATGTCACAGGAACCTCACCATTCATATTCCAGGTACATAACAAGAATCAGAGAACAAACTCAGAGCATGACAGCTACTCACGTCACAGGAACCTCACCATTCACATTCCAGGTACATAACAAGAATCAGAGAACAAACTCAGAACATGATAGCTACTCATGTCACAGGAACCTCACCATTCACATTCCAGGTACATAGCAAGAATCAGAGAACAAACTCAGAGCATGACAGCTGCTCACGTCACAGGAACCTCACCATTCACATTCCAGGTACATAATAAGAATCAGAGAACAAACTCAGAGCATGAGAGCTACTCATGTCACAGGAACCTCACCATTCACATTCCAGGTACATAACAAGAATCAGAGAACAAACTCAGAACATGAAAGCTACTCATGTCACATGATCCTCACCATTCACATTCCAGGTACATAACAAGAATCAGAGAACAAACTCAGAACATGACAGCTACTCATGTCACAGGAACCTCACCATTCACATTCCAATTACATAACAAGAATCAGAGAACAAACTCAGAACATGATAGCTACTCATGTCACAGGATCCTCACCGTTCACATTCCAAGTACATAACAAGAATCAGAGAACAAGCTCAGAGCATGATAGCTACTCATGTCACATGATCCTCACCATTCACATTCCAGGTACATAACAAGAATTAGAGAACAAACTCAGAGCATGAGAGCTACTCATGTCACAGGATCCTCACCATTCACATTCCAGGTACATAACACGAATCAGAGAACAAACTCAGAGCATGATAGCTACTCACGTCACAGGAACCTCACCATTCACATTCCAGGTACATAACAAGAATCAGAGAACAAACTCAGAACATGATAGCTACTCACGTCACAGGAACCTCACCATTCACATTCCAAGTACATATCAAGAATCAGAGAACAAACTCAGAACATGATAGCTCCTTACGTCACAGGATCCTCACCATTCACATTCCAGGTACATAACAAGAATCAGAGAACAAACTCAGAGCATGATAGCTACTCATGTCACATGATCCTCACCATTCACATTAAAGGTACATAACAAGAATCAGAGAACAAACTCAGAACATGATAGCTACTCATGACACAGGATCCTAACCGTTCACATTCCAAGTACATAACAAGAATCGGAGAACAAACTCAGAACATGATAGCTACTCACGTCCCATGCCCTCACCATTCATATTCCAGGTACATAACAAGAATCAGAGAACAAACTCAGAGCATGACAGCTACTCATGTCACAGGAACCTCACCATTCATATTCCAGGTACATAACAAGAATCAGAGAACAAACTCAGAGCATGACAGCTACTCACGTCACAGGAACCTCACCATTCACATTCCAGGTACATAACAAGAATCAGAGAACAAACTCAGAACATGATAGCTACTCATGTCACAGGAACCTCACCATTCACATTCCAGGTACATAGCAAGAATCAGAGAACAAACTCAGAGCATGACAGCTGCTCACGTCACAGGAACCTCACCATTCACATTCCAGGTACATAATAAGAATCAGAGAACAAACTCAGAGCATGAGAGCTACTCATGTCACAGGAACCTCACCATTCACATTCCAGGTACATAACAAGAATCAGAGAACAAACTCAGAACATGAAAGCTACTCATGTCACATGATCCTCACCATTCACATTCCAGGTACATAACAAGAATCAGAGAACAAACTCAGAACATGACAGCTACTCATGTCACAGGAACCTCACCATTCACATTCCAGGTACATAACAAGAATCAGAGAACAAACTCAGAGCATGATAGCTACTCATGTCACATGATCCTCACCATTCACATTAAAGGTACATAACAAGAATCAGAGAACAAACTCAGAACATGATAGCTACTCATGACACAGGATCCTAACCGTTCACATTCCAAGTACATAACAAGAATCGGAGAACAAACTCAGAACATGATAGCTACTCACGTCCCATGCCCTCACCATTCATATTCCAGGTACATAACAAGAATCAGAGAACAAACTCAGAGCATGACAGCTACTCATGTCACAGGAACCTCACCATTCATATTCCAGGTACATAACAAGAATCAGAGAACAAACTCAGAGCATGACAGCTACTCACGTCACAGGAACCTCACCATTCACATTCCAGGTACATAACAAGAATCAGAGAACAAACTCAGAACATGATAGCTACTCATGTCACAGGAACCTCACCATTCACATTCCAGGTACATAGCAAGAATCAGAGAACAAACTCAGAGCATGACAGCTGCTCACGTCACAGGAACCTCACCATTCACATTCCAGGTACATAATAAGAATCAGAGAACAAACTCAGAGCATGAGAGCTACTCATGTCACAGGAACCTCACCATTCACATTCCAGGTACATAACAAGAATCAGAGAACAAACTCAGAACATGAAAGCTACTCATGTCACATGATCCTCACCATTCACATTCCAGGTACATAACAAGAATCAGAGAACAAACTCAGAACATGACAGCTACTCATGTCACAGGAACCTCACCATTCACATTCCAGGTACATAACAAGAATCAGAGAACAAACTCAGAGCATGATAGCTACTCATGTCACATGATCCTCACCATTCACATTAAAGGTACATAACAAGAATCAGAGAACAAACTCAGAACATGATAGCTACTCATGACACAGGATCCTAACCGTTCACATTCCAAGTACATAACAAGAATCGGAGAACAAACTCAGAACATGATAGCTACTCACGTCCCATGCCCTCACCATTCATATTCCAGGTACATAACAAGAATCAGAGAACAAACTCAGAGCATGACAGCTACTCATGTCACAGGAACCTCACCATTCATATTCCAGGTACATAACAAGAATCAGAGAACAAACTCAGAGCATGACAGCTACTCACGTCACAGGAACCTCACCATTCACATTCCAGGTACATAACAAGAATCAGAGAACAAACTCAGAACATGATAGCTACTCATGTCACAGGAACCTCACCATTCACATTCCAGGTACATAGCAAGAATCAGAGAACAAACTCAGAGCATGACAGCTGCTCACGTCACAGGAACCTCACCATTCACATTCCAGGTACATAATAAGAATCAGAGAACAAACTCAGAGCATGAGAGCTACTCATGTCACAGGAACCTCACCATTCACATTCCAGGTACATAACAAGAATCAGAGAACAAACTCAGAACATGAAAGCTACTCATGTCACATGATCCTCACCATTCACATTCCAGGTACATAACAAGAATCAGAGAACAAACTCAGAACATGACAGCTACTCATGTCACAGGAACCTCACCATTCACATTCCAATTACATAACAAGAATCAGAGAACAAACTCAGAACATGATAGCTACTCATGTCACAGGATCCTCACCGTTCACATTCCAAGTACATAACAAGAATCAGAGAACAAGCTCAGAGCATGATAGCTACTCATGTCACATGATCCTCACCATTCACATTCCAGGTACATAACAAGAATTAGAGAACAAACTCAGAGCATGAGAGCTACTCATGTCACAGGATCCTCACCATTCACATTCCAGGTACATAACACGAATCAGAGAACAAACTCAGAGCATGATAGCTACTCACGTCACAGGAACCTCACCATTCACATTCCAGGTACATAACAAGAACCAGAGAACAAACTCAGAACATGATAGCTACTCACGTCACAGGAACCTCACCATTCACATTACAAGTACATATCAAGAATCAGAGAACAAATTCAGAGCATGAGAGCTACTCATGTCACAGGAACCTCACCATTCACATTCCAGGTACATAACAAGAATCAGAGAACAAACTCAGAACATGATAGCTACTGATGACACATGATCCTCACCATTCACACTCCAGGTAAATAACACGAATCAGAGAACAAACTCAGAGCATGATAGCTACTCACGTCACAGGAACCTCACCATTCACATTCCAGGTACATCACAAGAATCAGAGAACAAACTCAGAACATGATAGCTACTCACGTCACAGGAACCTCACCATTCACATTCCAGGTACATAACAAGAATCAGAGAACAAACTCAGAGCATGATAGCTACTCATGTCACAGGAACCTCACCATTCACATTCCAAGTACATAACAAGAATCAGAGAACAAACTCAGAGCATGAGAGCTACTCATGTCACAGGAACCTCACCATTCACATTCCAGGTACATAACAAGAATCAGAGAACAAACTCAGAGCATGACAGCTACTCACGTCACAGGAACCTCACCATTAACATTCCAGGTACATAACAAGAATTAGAGAACAAACTCATAAAAAGATAGCTACTCATGTCACATGATCCTCACCATTCACATTCCAGGTACATAATAAGAATCAGAGAACAAACTCAGAGCATGAGAGCTACTCATGTCACAGGAACCTCACCATTCACATTCCAGGTACATAACAAGAATCAGAGAACAAACTCAGAACATGACAGCTACTCATGTCACAGGAACCTCACCATTCACATTCCAAGTACGTAACAAGAATCAGAGAACAAACTCAGAACATGATAGCTACTCATGTCACAGGATCCTCACCGTTCACATTCCAAGTACATAACAAGAATCAGAGAACAAGCTCAGAGCATGAGAGCTACTCATGTCACAGGAACCTCACCATTCACATTCCAGGTACATAACAAGAATCAGAGTACAAACTCAGAACATGAAAGCTGCTCATGTCACATGATCCTCACCATTCACATTCCAGGTACATAACAAGAATCAGAGAACAAACTCAGAACATGACAGCTACTCATGTCACAGGAACCTCACCATTCACATTCCAAGTACATAACAAGAATCAGAGAACAAACTCAGAACATGATAGCTACTCATGTCACAGGATCCTCACCGTTCACATTTCAAGTACATAACAAGAATCAGAGAACAAGCTCAGAGCATGATAGCTACTCATGTCACATGATCCTCACCATTAATATTCCAGGTACATAACAAGAATTAGAGAACAAACTCAGAACATGACAGCTACTCATGTCACAGGATCCTCACCGTTCACTTTCCAGGTACATAACAAGAATCAGAGAACAAACTCAGAGCATGATAGCTACTCATGTCACAGGAACCTCACCATTCACATTCCAGGTACATAACAAGAATCAGAGAACAAACTCAGAGCATGATAGCTACTCATGTCACAGGAACCTCACCATTCACATTCCAAGTACATAACAAGAATCAGAGAACAAACTCAGAACATGATAGCTCCTTACGTCACAGGATCCTCACCATTCACATTCCAGGTACATAACAAGAATCAGAGAACAAACTCAGAGCATGATAATTACTCATGTCACATGATCCTCACCATTCACATTCCAGGTACATAACAAGAATCAGAGAACAAACTCAGAACATGATAGCTACTCATGACACAGGATCCTCACCGTTCACATTCCAAGTACATAACAAGAATCAGAGAACAAACTCAGAGCATGATAGCTACTCATGTCACATGATCCTCACCATTCACATTCCAGGTACATAACAAGAATCAGAGAACAAACTCAGAGCATGATAGCTACTCATGTCACAGGAACCTCACCATTCACATTCCAGGTACATAACAAGAATCAGAGAACAAACTCTGAGCATGATAGCTACTCACGTCACAGGAACCTCACCATTCACATTCCAGGTACATAACAAAAATTAGAGAACAAACTCATAACATGATAGCTACTCATGTCACATGATCCTCACCATTCACATTCCAGGTACATAATAAGAATCAGAGAACAAACTCAGAGCATGAGAGCTACTCATGTCACAGGAACCTCACCATTCACATTCCAGGTACATAACAAGAATCAGAGAACAAACTCAGAGCATGATAGCTACTCATGTCACAGGAACCTCACCATTCACATTCCAGGTACATAACAAGAATCAGAGAACAAACTCAGAGCATGATAGCTACTCACGTCACAGGAACCTCACCATTCACATTCCAGGTACATAACAAGAATTAGAGAACAAACTCAGAACATGAAAGCTACTCATGTCACATGATCCTCACCATTCACATTCCATGTACATAACAAGAATCAGAGAACAAACTCAGAACATGACAGCTACTCATGTCACAGGAACCTCACCATTCACATTCCAAGTACGTAACAAGAATCAGAGAACAAACTCAGAACATGATAGCTACTCATGTCACAGGATCCTCACCGTTCACATTCCAAGTACATAACAAGAATCAGAGAACAAGCTCAGAGTATGATAGCTACTCATGTCACATGATCCTCACAATTCACATTCTAGGTACATAACAAGAATCAGAGAACAAACTCAGAGCATGAGAGCAACTCATGTCACAGGAACCTCACCATTCACATTCCAGGTACATAACAAGAATCAGAGAACAAACTCAGAACATGATAGCTACTCACGTCACATGCCCTCACCATTCACAGTCCAGGTACATAACAAGAATCAGAGAACAAACTCAGAACATGACAGCTACTCATGTCACAGGATCCTCACCATTCACATTCCAGGTACATAACACGAATCAGAGAACAAACTCAGAGCATGATAGCTACTCACGTCACAGGAACCTCACCATTCACATTCCAGGTACATAACAAGAATCAGAGAACAAACTCAGAACATGATAGCTACTCACGTCACAGGAACCTCACCATTCACATTCCAAGTACATATCAAGAATCAGAGAACAAACTCAGAACATGATAGCTCCTTACGTCACAGGATCCTCACCATTCACATTCCAGGTACATAACAAGAATCAGAGAACAAACTCAGAGCATGATAGCTACTCATGTCACATGATCCTCACCATTCACATTAAAGGTACATAACAAGAATCAGAGAACAAACTCAGAACATGATAGCTACTCATGACACAGGATCCTCACCGTTCACATTCCAAGTACATAACAAGAATCGGAGAACAAACTCAGAACATGATAGCTACTCACGTCCCATGCCCTCACCATTCATATTCAAGGTACATAACAAGAATCAGAGAACAAACTCAGAGCATGACAGCTACTCATGTCACAGGAACCTCACCATTCATATTCCAGGTACATAACAAGAATCAGAGAACAAACTCAGAGCATGACAGCTACTCACGTCACAGGAACCTCACCATTCACATTCCAGGTACATAACAAGAATCAGAGAACAAACTCAGAACATGATAGCTACTCATGTCACAGGAACCTCACCATTCACATTCCAGGTACATAGCAAGAATCAGAGAACAAACTCAGAGCATGACAGCTGCTCACGTCACAGGAACCTCACCATTCACATTCCAGGTACATAATAAGAATCAGAGAACAAACTCAGAGCATGAGAGCTACTCATGTCACAGGAACCTCACCATTCACATTCCAGGTACATAACAAGAATCAGAGAACAAACTCAGAACATGAAAGCTACTCATGTCACATGATCCTCACCATTCACATTCCAGGTACATAACAAGAATCAGAGAACAAACTCAGAACATGACAGCTACTCATGTCACAGGAACCTCACCATTCACATTCCAATTACATAACAAGAATCAGAGAACAAACTCAGAACATGATAGCTACTCATGTCACAGGATCCTCACCGTTCACATTCCAAGTACATAACAAGAATCAGAGAACAAGCTCAGAGCATGATAGCTACTCATGTCACATGATCCTCACCATTCACATTCCAGGTACATAACAAGAATCAGAGAACAAACTCAGAGCATGAGAGCTACTCATGTCACAGGAACCTCACCATTCACATTCCAGGTACATAACAAGAATCAGAGAACAAACTCAGAACATGATAGCTACTCACGTCACAGGAACCTCACCATTCACATTCCAGGTACATAACAAGAATCAGAGAACAAACTCAGAACATGATAGCTACTCACGTCACAGGAACCTCACCATTCACATTCCAGGTACATAACAAGAATCAGAGAACAAACTCAGAACATGATAGCTACTCACGTCACAGGAACCTCACCATTCACATTCCAAGTACATAACAAGAATCAGAGAACAAACTCAGAACATGAAAGCTACTCATGTCACATGATCCTCACCATTAACATTGCAGGTACATAACAAGAATTAGAGAACAAACTCAGAACATGACAGCTACTCATGTCACAGGATCCTCACCGTTCACTTTCCAGGTACATAACAAGAATCAGAGAACAAACTCAGAGCATGATAGCTACTCATGTCACATGATCCTCACCATTCACATTCCAGGTACATAACAAGAATCAGAGAACAAACTCAGAACATGATAGCTACTCATGACACAGGATCCTCACCGTTCACATTCCAAGTACATAACAAGAATCAGAGAACAAACTCAGAGCATGATAGCTACTCATGTCACATGATCCTCACCATTCACATTCCAGGTACATAACAAAAATCAGAGAACAAACTCAGAGCATGAGAGCTACTCATGTCACAGGAACCTCACCATTCACATTCCAGGTACATAACAAGAATCAGAGAACAAACTCAGAACATGATAGCTACTCACGTCACATGCCCTCACCCATCACATTCCAGGTACATAACAAGAATCAGAGAACAAACTCAGAACATGATAGCTACTCACGTCACAGGAACCTCACCATTCACATTCCAGGTACATAACAAGAATCAGAGAACAAACTCAGAACATGATAGCTACTCATGACACAGGATCCTCACCGTTCACATTCCAAGTACATAACAAGAATCAGAGAACAAACTCAGAGCATGATAGCTACTCATGTCACATGATCCTCACCATTCACATTCCAGGTACATAACAAGAATCAGAGAACAAACTCAGAGCATGATAGCTACTCATGTCACAGGAACCTCACCATTCACATTCCAGGTACATAACAAGAATCAGAGAACAAACTCTGAGCATGATAGCTACTCACGTCACAGGAACCTCACCATTCACATTCCAGGTACATAACAAAAATTAGAGAACAAACTCATAACATGATAGCTACTCATGTCACATGATCCTCACCATTCACATTCCAGGTACATAATAAGAATCAGAGAACAAACTCAGAGCATGAGAGCTACTCATGTCACAGGAACCTCACCATTCACATTCCAGGTACATAACAAGAATCAGAGAACAAACTCAGAGCATGATAGCTACTCATGTCACAGGAACCTCACCATTCACATTCCAGGTACATAACAAGAATCAGAGAACAAACTCAGAGCATGATAGCTACTCACGTCACAGGAACCTCACCATTCACATTCCAGGTACATAACAAGAATTAGAGAACAAACTCAGAACATGAAAGCTACTCATGTCACATGATCCTCACCATTCACATTCCATGTACATAACAAGAATCAGAGAACAAACTCAGAACATGACAGCTACTCATGTCACAGGAACCTCACCATTCACATTCCAAGTACGTAACAAGAATCAGAGAACAAACTCAGAACATGATAGCTACTCATGTCACAGGATCCTCACCGTTCACATTCCAAGTACATAACAAGAATCAGAGAACAAGCTCAGAGTATGATAGCTACTCATGTCACATGATCCTCACAATTCACATTCTAGGTACATAACAAGAATCAGAGAACAAACTCAGAGCATGAGAGCAACTCATGTCACAGGAACCTCACCATTCACATTCCAGGTACATAACA
Source organism: Sipunculus nudus (assembly GCA_026874595.1). Classification (NCBI taxonomy): domain Eukaryota; kingdom Metazoa; phylum Annelida; class Sipuncula; order Golfingiida; family Sipunculidae; genus Sipunculus; species Sipunculus nudus. The sequence continues at coordinate 62,464,376 of CM049321.1, forward strand.
AGAATCAGAGAACAAACTCAGAACATGATAGCTACTCACGTCACATGCCCTCACCATTCACAGTCCAGGTACATAACAAGAATCAGAGAACAAACTCAGAACATGACAGCTACTCATGTCACAGGATCCTCACCATTCACATTCCAGGTACATAACACGAATCAGAGAACAAACTCAGAGCATGATAGCTACTCACGTCACAGGAACCTCACCATTCACATTCCAGGTACATAACAAGAATCAGAGAACAAACTCAGAACATGATAGCTACTCACGTCACAGGAACCTCACCATTCACATTCCAAGTACATATCAAGAATCAGAGAACAAACTCAGAACATGATAGCTCCTTACGTCACAGGATCCTCACCATTCACATTCCAGGTACATAACAAGAATCAGAGAACAAACTCAGAGCATGATAGCTACTCATGTCACATGATCCTCACCATTCACATTAAAGGTACATAACAAGAATCAGAGAACAAACTCAGAACATGATAGCTACTCATGACACAGGATCCTCACCGTTCACATTCCAAGTACATAACAAGAATCGGAGAACAAACTCAGAACATGATAGCTACTCACGTCCCATGCCCTCACCATTCATATTCAAGGTACATAACAAGAATCAGAGAACAAACTCAGAGCATGACAGCTACTCATGTCACAGGAACCTCACCATTCATATTCCAGGTACATAACAAGAATCAGAGAACAAACTCAGAGCATGACAGCTACTCACGTCACAGGAACCTCACCATTCACATTCCAGGTACATAACAAGAATCAGAGAACAAACTCAGAACATGATAGCTACTCATGTCACAGGAACCTCACCATTCACATTCCAGGTACATAGCAAGAATCAGAGAACAAACTCAGAGCATGACAGCTGCTCACGTCACAGGAACCTCACCATTCACATTCCAGGTACATAATAAGAATCAGAGAACAAACTCAGAGCATGAGAGCTACTCATGTCACAGGAACCTCACCATTCACATTCCAGGTACATAACAAGAATCAGAGAACAAACTCAGAACATGAAAGCTACTCATGTCACATGATCCTCACCATTCACATTCCAGGTACATAACAAGAATCAGAGAACAAACTCAGAACATGACAGCTACTCATGTCACAGGAACCTCACCATTCACATTCCAATTACATAACAAGAATCAGAGAACAAACTCAGAACATGATAGCTACTCATGTCACAGGATCCTCACCGTTCACATTCCAAGTACATAACAAGAATCAGAGAACAAGCTCAGAGCATGATAGCTACTCATGTCACATGATCCTCACCATTCACATTCCAGGTACATAACAAGAATCAGAGAACAAACTCAGAGCATGAGAGCTACTCATGTCACAGGAACCTCACCATTCACATTCCAGGTACATAACAAGAATCAGAGAACAAACTCAGAACATGATAGCTACTCACGTCACAGGAACCTCACCATTCACATTCCAGGTACATAACAAGAATCAGAGAACAAACTCAGAACATGATAGCTACTCACGTCACAGGAACCTCACCATTCACATTCCAGGTACATAACAAGAATCAGAGAACAAACTCAGAACATGATAGCTACTCACGTCACAGGAACCTCACCATTCACATTCCAAGTACATAACAAGAATCAGAGAACAAACTCAGAACATGAAAGCTACTCATGTCACATGATCCTCACCATTAACATTGCAGGTACATAACAAGAATTAGAGAACAAACTCAGAACATGACAGCTACTCATGTCACAGGATCCTCACCGTTCACTTTCCAGGTACATAACAAGAATCAGAGAACAAACTCAGAGCATGATAGCTACTCATGTCACATGATCCTCACCATTCACATTCCAGGTACATAACAAGAATCAGAGAACAAACTCAGAACATGATAGCTACTCATGACACAGGATCCTCACCGTTCACATTCCAAGTACATAACAAGAATCAGAGAACAAACTCAGAGCATGATAGCTACTCATGTCACATGATCCTCACCATTCACATTCCAGGTACATAACAAAAATCAGAGAACAAACTCAGAGCATGAGAGCTACTCATGTCACAGGAACCTCACCATTCACATTCCAGGTACATAACAAGAATCAGAGAACAAACTCAGAACATGATAGCTACTCACGTCACATGCCCTCACCCATCACATTCCAGGTACATAACAAGAATCAGAGAACAAACTCAGAACATGATAGCTACTCACGTCACAGGAACCTCACCATTCACATTCCAGGTACATAACAAGAATCAGAGAACAAACTCAGAACATGATAGCTACTCATGACACAGGATCCTCACCGTTCACATTCCAAGTACATAACAAGAATCAGAGAACAAACTCAGAGCATGATAGCTACTCATGTCACATGATCCTCACCATTCACATTCCAGGTACATAACAAGAATCAGAGAACAAACTCAGAGCATGATAGCTACTCATGTCACAGGAACCTCACCATTCACATTCCAGGTACATAACAAGAATCAGAGAACAAACTCTGAGCATGATAGCTACTCACGTCACAGGAACCTCACCATTCACATTCCAGGTACATAACAAAAATTAGAGAACAAACTCATAACATGATAGCTACTCATGTCACATGATCCTCACCATTCACATTCCAGGTACATAATAAGAATCAGAGAACAAACTCAGAGCATGAGAGCTACTCATGTCACAGGAACCTCACCATTCACATTCCAGGTACATAACAAGAATCAGAGAACAAACTCAGAGCATGATAGCTACTCATGTCACAGGAACCTCACCATTCACATTCCAGGTACATAACAAGAATCAGAGAACAAACTCAGAGCATGATAGCTACTCACGTCACAGGAACCTCACCATTCACATTCCAGGTACATAACAAGAATTAGAGAACAAACTCAGAACATGAAAGCTACTCATGTCACATGATCCTCACCATTCACATTCCATGTACATAACAAGAATCAGAGAACAAACTCAGAACATGACAGCTACTCATGTCACAGGAACCTCACCATTCACATTCCAAGTACGTAACAAGAATCAGAGAACAAACTCAGAACATGATAGCTACTCATGTCACAGGATCCTCACCGTTCACATTCCAAGTACATAACAAGAATCAGAGAACAAGCTCAGAGTATGATAGCTACTCATGTCACATGATCCTCACAATTCACATTCTAGGTACATAACAAGAATCAGAGAACAAACTCAGAGCATGAGAGCAACTCATGTCACAGGAACCTCACCATTCACATTCCAGGTACATAACAAGAATCAGAGAACAAACTCAGAACATGATAGCTACTCACGTCACATGCCCTCACCATTCACAGTCCAGGTACATAACAAGAATCAGAGAACAAACTCAGAACATGACAGCTACTCATGTCACAGGATCCTCACCATTCACATTCCAGGTACATAACACGAATCAGAGAACAAACTCAGAGCATGATAGCTACTCACGTCACAGGAACCTCACCATTCACATTCCAGGTACATAACAAGAATCAGAGAACAAACTCAGAACATGATAGCTACTCACGTCACAGGAACCTCACCATTCACATTCCAAGTACATATCAAGAATCAGAGAACAAACTCAGAACATGATAGCTCCTTACGTCACAGGATCCTCACCATTCACATTCCAGGTACATAACAAGAATCAGAGAACAAACTCAGAGCATGATAGCTACTCATGTCACATGATCCTCACCATTCACATTAAAGGTACATAACAAGAATCAGAGAACAAACTCAGAACATGATAGCTACTCATGACACAGGATCCTCACCGTTCACATTCCAAGTACATAACAAGAATCGGAGAACAAACTCAGAACATGATAGCTACTCACGTCCCATGCCCTCACCATTCATATTCCAGGTACATAACAAGAATCAGAGAACAAACTCAGAGCATGACAGCTACTCATGTCACAGGAACCTCACCATTCATATTCCAGGTACATAACAAGAATCAGAGAACAAACTCAGAGCATGACAGCTACTCACGTCACAGGAACCTCACCATTCACATTCCAGGTACATAACAAGAATCAGAGAACAAACTCAGAACATGATAGCTACTCATGTCACAGGAACCTCACCATTCACATTCCAGGTACATAGCAAGAATCAGAGAACAAACTCAGAGCATGACAGCTGCTCACGTCACAGGAACCTCACCATTCACATTCCAGGTACATAATAAGAATCAGAGAACAAACTCAGAGCATGAGAGCTACTCATGTCACAGGAACCTCACCATTCACATTCCAGGTACATAACAAGAATCAGAGAACAAACTCAGAACATGAAAGCTACTCATGTCACATGATCCTCACCATTCACATTCCAGGTACATAACAAGAATCAGAGAACAAACTCAGAACATGACAGCTACTCATGTCACAGGAACCTCACCATTCACATTCCAATTACATAACAAGAATCAGAGAACAAACTCAGAACATGATAGCTACTCATGTCACAGGATCCTCACCGTTCACATTCCAAGTACATAACAAGAATCAGAGAACAAGCTCAGAGCATGATAGCTACTCATGTCACATGATCCTCACCATTCACATTCCAGGTACATAACAAGAATCAGAGAACAAACTCAGAGCATGAGAGCTACTCATGTCACAGGAACCTCACCATTCACATTCCAGGTACATAACAAGAATCAGAGAACAAACTCAGAACATGATAGCTACTCACGTCACAGGAACCTCACCATTCACATTCCAGGTACATAACAAGAATCAGAGAACAAACTCAGAACATGATAGCTACTCACGTCACAGGAACCTCACCATTCACATTCCAGGTACATAACAAGAATCAGAGAACAAACTCAGAACATGATAGCTACTCACGTCACAGGAACCTCACCATTCACATTCCAAGTACATAACAAGAATCAGAGAACAAACTCAGAACATGAAAGCTACTCATGTCACATGATCCTCACCATTAACATTGCAGGTACATAACAAGAATTAGAGAACAAACTCAGAACATGACAGCTACTCACGTCACAGGAACCTCACCATTCACATTCCAGGTACATAACAAGAATCAGAGAACAAACTCAGAACATGAAAGCTACTCATGTCACATGATCCTCACCATTAACATTCCAGGTACATAACAAGAATTAGAGAACAAACTCAGAACATGACAGCTACTCATGTCACAGGATCCTCACCATTCACATTCCAGGTACATAACACGAATCAGAGAACAAACTCAGAGCATGATAGCTACTCACGTCACAGGAACCTCACCATTCACATTCCAGGTACATAACAAGAACCAGAGAACAAACTCAGAACATGATAGCTACTCACGTCACAGGAACCTCACCATTCACATTACAAGTACATATCAAGAATCAGAGAACAAATTCAGAGCATGAGAGCTACTCATGTCACAGGAACCTCACCATTCACATTCCAGGTACATAACAAGAATCAGAGAACAAACTCAGAACATGATAGCTACTGATGACACATGATCCTCACCATTCACACTCCAGGTAAATAACACGAATCAGAGAACAAACTCAGAGCATGATAGCTACTCACGTCACAGGAACCTCACCATTCACATTCCAGGTACATCACAAGAATCAGAGAACAAACTCAGAACATGATAGCTACTCACGTCACAGGAACCTCACCATTCACATTCCAGGTACATAACACGAATAAGAGAACAAACTCAGAGCATGATAGCTACTCACGTCACAGGAACCTCACCATTCACATTCCAGGTACATAACAAGAATCAAAGAACAAACTCAGAGCATGATAGCTACTCATGTCACAGGATCCCCACCATTCACATTCCAGGTACATAACACGAATCAGAGAACAAACTCAGAGCATGATAGCTACTCACGTCACAGGAACCTCACCATTCACATTCCAGGTACATAACAAGAATCAGAGAACAAACTCAGAACATGATAGCTACTCACGTCACAGGAACCTCACCATTCACATTCCAAGTACATAACAAGAATCAGAGAACAAACTCAGAGCATGACAGCTACTCACTTCACAGGAACCTCACCATTCACATTCCAGGTACATAACAAGAATCAGAGAACAAACTCAGAACATGAAAGCTACTCATGTCACATGATCCTCACCATTAACATTCCAGGTACATAACAAGAATTAGAGAACAAACTCAGAACATGACAGCTACTCATGTCACAGGATCCTCACCGTTCACTTTCCAGGTACATAACAAGAATCAGAGAACAAACTCAGAGCATGATAGCTACTCATGTCACAGGAACCTCACCATTCACATTCCAGGTACATAACAAGAATCAGAGAACAAACTCAGAGCATGATAGCTACTCATGTCACAGGAACCTCACCATTCACATTCCAAGTACATAACAAGAATCAGAGAACAAACTCAGAACATGATAGCTCCTTACGTCACAGGATCCTCACCATTCACATTCCAGGTACATAACAAGAATCAGAGAACAAACTCAGAGCATGATAGCTACTCATGTCACAGGAACCTCACCATTCACATTCCAGGTACATAACAAGAATCAGAGAACAAACTCAGAGCATGATAGCTACTCATGTCACATGATCCTCACCATTCACATTCCAGGTACATAACAAGAATCAGAGAACAAACTCAGAGCATGATAGCTACTCATGTCACAGGAACCTCACCATTCACATTCCAGGTACATAACAAGAATCAGAGAACAAACTCTGAGCATGATAGCTACTCACGTCACAGGAACCTCACCATTCACATTCCAGGTACATAACAAAAATTAGAGAACAAACTCATAACATGATAGCTACTCATGTCACATGATCCTCACCATTCACATTCCAGGTACATAATAAGAATCAGAGAACAAACTCAGAGCATGAGAGCTACTCATGTCACAGGAACCTCACCATTCACATTCCAGGTACATAACAAGAATCAGAGAACAAACTCAGAGCATGATAGCTACTCATATCACAGGAACCTCACCATTCACATTCCAGGTACATAACAAGAATCAGAGAACAAACTCAGAGCATGATAGCTACTCACGTCACAGGAACCTCACCATTCACATTCCAGGTACATAACAAGAATTAGAGAACAAACTCAGAACATGAAAGCTACTCATGTCACATGATCCTCACCATTCACATTCCATGTACATAACAAGAATCAGAGAACAAACTCAGAACATGACAGCTACTCATGTCACAGGAACCTCACCATTCACATTCCAAGTACGTAACAAGAATCAGAGAACAAACTCAGAACATGATAGCTACTCATGTCACAGGATCCTCACCGTTCACATTCCAAGTACATAACAAGAATCAGAGAACAAGCTCAGAGTATGATAGCTACTCATGTCACATGATCCTCACAATTCACATTCTAGGTACATAACAAGAATCAGAGAACAAACTCAGAGCATGAGAGCAACTCATGTCACAGGAACCTCACCATTCACATTCCAGGTACATAACAAGAATCAGAGAACAAACTCAGAACATGATAGCTACTCACGTCACATGCCCTCACCATTCACAGTCCAGGTACATAACAAGAATCAGAGAACAAACTCAGAACATGACAGCTACTCATGTCACAGGATCCTCACCATTCACATTCCAGGTACATAACACGAATCAGAGAACAAACTCAGAGCATGATAGCTACTCACGTCACAGGAACCTCACCATTCACATTCCAGGTACATAACAAGAATCAGAGAACAAACTCAGAACATGATAGCTACTCACGTCACAGGAACCTCACCATTCACATTCCAAGTACATATCAAGAATCAGAGAACAAACTCAGAACATGATAGCTCCTTACGTCACAGGATCCTCACCATTCACATTACAAGTACATATCAAGAATCAGAGAACAAATTCAGAGCATGAGAGCTACTCATGTCACAGGAACCTCACCATTCACATTCCAGGTACATAACAAGAATTAGAGAACAAACTCAGAACATGACAGCTACTCATGTCACAGGATCCTCACCATTCACATTCCAGGTACATAACACGAATCAGAGAACAAACTCAGAGCATGATAGCTACTCACGTCACAGGAACCTCACCATTCACATTCCAGGTACATAACAAGAACCAGAGAACAAACTCAGAACATGATAGCTACTCACGTCACAGGAACCTCACCATTCACATTACAAGTACATATCAAGAATCAGAGAACAAATTCAGAGCATGAGAGCTACTCATGTCACAGGAACCTCACCATTCACATTCCAGGTACATAACAAGAATCAGAGAACAAACTCAGAACATGATAGCTACTGATGACACATGATCCTCACCATTCACACTCCAGGTAAATAACACGAATCAGAGAACAAACTCAGAGCATGATAGCTACTCACGTCACAGGAACCTCACCATTCACATTCCAGGTACATCACAAGAATCAGAGAACAAACTCAGAACATGATAGCTACTCACGTCACAGGAACCTCACCATTCACATTCCAGGTACATAACACGAATAAGAGAACAAACTCAGAGCATGATAGCTACTCACGTCACAGGAACCTCACCATTCACATTCCAGGTACATAACAAGAATCAAAGAACAAACTCAGAGCATGATAGCTACTCATGTCACAGGATCCCCACCATTCACATTCCAGGTACATAACACGAATCAGAGAACAAACTCAGAGCATGATAGCTACTCACGTCACAGGAACCTCACCATTCACATTCCAGGTACATAACAAGAATCAGAGAACAAACTCAGAACATGATAGCTACTCACGTCACAGGAACCTCACCATTCACATTCCAAGTACATAACAAGAATCAGAGAACAAACTCAGAGCATGACAGCTACTCACTTCACAGGAACCTCACCATTCACATTCCAGGTACATAACAAGAATCAGAGAACAAACTCAGAACATGAAAGCTACTCATGTCACATGATCCTCACCATTAACATTCCAGGTACATAACAAGAATTAGAGAACAAACTCAGAACATGACAGCTACTCATGTCACAGGATCCTCACCGTTCACTTTCCAGGTACATAACAAGAATCAGAGAACAAACTCAGAGCATGATAGCTACTCATGTCACAGGAACCTCACCATTCACATTCCAGGTACATAACAAGAATCAGAGAACAAACTCAGAGCATGATAGCTACTCATGTCACAGGAACCTCACCATTCACATTCCAAGTACATAACAAGAATCAGAGAACAAACTCAGAACATGATAGCTCCTTACGTCACAGGATCCTCACCATTCACATTCCAGGTACATAACAAGAATCAGAGAACAAACTCAGAGCATGATAGCTACTCATGTCACAGGAACCTCACCATTCACATTCCAGGTACATAACAAGAATCAGAGAACAAACTCAGAGCATGATAGCTACTCATGTCACATGATCCTCACCATTCACATTCCAGGTACATAACAAGAATCAGAGAACAAACTCAGAGCATGATAGCTACTCATGTCACAGGAACCTCACCATTCACATTCCAGGTACATAACAAGAATCAGAGAACAAACTCTGAGCATGATAGCTACTCACGTCACAGGAACCTCACCATTCACATTCCAGGTACATAACAAAAATTAGAGAACAAACTCATAACATGATAGCTACTCATGTCACATGATCCTCACCATTCACATTCCAGGTACATAATAAGAATCAGAGAACAAACTCAGAGCATGAGAGCTACTCATGTCACAGGAACCTCACCATTCACATTCCAGGTACATAACAAGAATCAGAGAACAAACTCAGAGCATGATAGCTACTCATATCACAGGAACCTCACCATTCACATTCCAGGTACATAACAAGAATCAGAGAACAAACTCAGAGCATGATAGCTACTCACGTCACAGGAACCTCACCATTCACATTCCAGGTACATAACAAGAATTAGAGAACAAACTCAGAACATGAAAGCTACTCATGTCACATGATCCTCACCATTCACATTCCATGTACATAACAAGAATCAGAGAACAAACTCAGAACATGACAGCTACTCATGTCACAGGAACCTCACCATTCACATTCCAAGTACGTAACAAGAATCAGAGAACAAACTCAGAACATGATAGCTACTCATGTCACAGGATCCTCACCGTTCACATTCCAAGTACATAACAAGAATCAGAGAACAAGCTCAGAGTATGATAGCTACTCATGTCACATGATCCTCACAATTCACATTCTAGGTACATAACAAGAATCAGAGAACAAACTCAGAGCATGAGAGCAACTCATGTCACAGGAACCTCACCATTCACATTCCAGGTACATAACAAGAATCAGAGAACAAACTCAGAACATGATAGCTACTCACGTCACATGCCCTCACCATTCACAGTCCAGGTACATAACAAGAATCAGAGAACAAACTCAGAACATGACAGCTACTCATGTCACAGGATCCTCACCATTCACATTCCAGGTACATAACACGAATCAGAGAACAAACTCAGAGCATGATAGCTACTCACGTCACAGGAACCTCACCATTCACATTCCAGGTACATAACAAGAATCAGAGAACAAACTCAGAACATGATAGCTACTCACGTCACAGGAACCTCACCATTCACATTCCAAGTACATATCAAGAATCAGAGAACAAACTCAGAACATGATAGCTCCTTACGTCACAGGATCCTCACCATTCACATTCCAGGTACATAACAAGAATCAGAGAACAAACTCAGAGCATGATAGCTACTCATGTCACATGATCCTCACCATTCACATTAAAGGTACATAACAAGAATCAGAGAACAAACTCAGAACATGATAGCTACTCATGACACAGGATCCTAACCGTTCACATTCCAAGTACATAACAAGAATCGGAGAACAAACTCAGAACATGATAGCTACTCACGTCCCATGCCCTCACCATTCATATTCCAGGTACATAACAAGAATCAGAGAACAAACTCAGAGCATGACAGCTACTCATGTCACAGGAACCTCACCATTCATATTCCAGGTACATAACAAGAATCAGAGAACAAACTCAGAGCATGACAGCTACTCACGTCACAGGAACCTCACCATTCACATTCCAGGTACATAACAAGAATCAGAGAACAAACTCAGAACATGATAGCTACTCATGTCACAGGAACCTCACCATTCACATTCCAGGTACATAGCAAGAATCAGAGAACAAACTCAGAGCATGACAGCTGCTCACGTCACAGGAACCTCACCATTCACATTCCAGGTACATAATAAGAATCAGAGAACAAACTCAGAGCATGAGAGCTACTCATGTCACAGGAACCTCACCATTCACATTCCAGGTACATAACAAGAATCAGAGAACAAACTCAGAACATGAAAGCTACTCATGTCACATGATCCTCACCATTCACATTCCAGGTACATAACAAGAATCAGAGAACAAACTCAGAACATGACAGCTACTCATGTCACAGGAACCTCACCATTCACATTCCAATTACATAACAAGAATCAGAGAACAAACTCAGAACATGATAGCTACTCATGTCACAGGATCCTCACCGTTCACATTCCAAGTACATAACAAGAATCAGAGAACAAGCTCAGAGCATGATAGCTACTCATGTCACATGATCCTCACCATTCACATTCCAGGTACATAACAAGAATTAGAGAACAAACTCAGAGCATGAGAGCTACTCATGTCACAGGATCCTCACCATTCACATTCCAGGTACATAACACGAATCAGAGAACAAACTCAGAGCATGATAGCTACTCACGTCACAGGAACCTCACCATTCACATTCCAGGTACATAACAAGAACCAGAGAACAAACTCAGAACATGATAGCTACTCACGTCACAGGAACCTCACCATTCACATTACAAGTACATATCAAGAATCAGAGAACAAATTCAGAGCATGAGAGCTACTCATGTCACAGGAACCTCACCATTCACATTCCAGGTACATAACAAGAATCAGAGAACAAACTCAGAACATGATAGCTACTGATGACACATGATCCTCACCATTCACACTCCAGGTAAATAACACGAATCAGAGAACAAACTCAGAGCATGATAGCTACTCACGTCACAGGAACCTCACCATTCACATTCCAGGTACATCACAAGAATCAGAGAACAAACTCAGAACATGATAGCTACTCACGTCACAGGAACCTCACCATTCACATTCCAGGTACATAACAAGAATCAGAGAACAAACTCAGAGCATGATAGCTACTCATGTCACAGGAACCTCACCATTCACATTCCAAGTACATAACAAGAATCAGAGAACAAACTCAGAGCATGAGAGCTACTCATGTCACAGGAACCTCACCATTCACATTCCAGGTACATAACAAGAATCAGAGAACAAACTCAGAGCATGACAGCTACTCACGTCACAGGAACCTCACCATTCACATTCCAGGTACATAACAAGAATTAGAGAACAAACTCATAAAAAGATAGCTACTCATGTCACATGATCCTCACCATTCACATTCCAGGTACATAATAAGAATCAGAGAACAAACTCAGAGCATGAGAGCTACTCATGTCACAGGAACCTCACCATTCACATTCCAGGTACATAACAAGAATCAGAGAACAAACTCAGAACATGACAGCTACTCATGTCACAGGAACCTCACCATTCACATTCCAAGTACGTAACAAGAATCAGAGAACAAACTCAGAACATGATAGCTACTCATGTCACAGGATCCTCACCGTTCACATTCCAAGTACATAACAAGAATCAGAGAACAAGCTCAGAGCATGATAGCTACTCATGTCACATGATCCTCACCATTCACATTCCAGGTACATAATAAGAATCAGAGAACAAACTCAGAGCATGAGAGCTACTCATGTCACAGGAACCTCACCATTCACATTCCAGGTACATAACAAGAATCAGAGTACAAACTCAGAACCTGAAAGCTACTCATGTCACATGATCCTCACCATTCACATTCCAGGTACATAACAAGAATCAGAGAACAAACTCAGAACATGACAGCTACTCATGTCACAGGAACCTCACCATTCACATTCCAAGTACATAACAAGAATCAGAGAACAAACTCAGAACATGATAGCTACTCATGTCACAGGATCCTCACCGTTCACATTTCAAGTACATAACAAGAATCAGAGAACAAGCTCAGAGCATGATAGCTACTCATGTCACATGATCCTCACCATTCACATTCCTGGTACATAACAAGAATCAGAGAACAAACTCAGAGCATGAGAGCTACTCATGTCACAGGAACCTCACCATTCACATTCCAGGTACATAACAAGAATCAGAGAACAAACTCAGAACATGAAAGCTACTCATGTCACATGATCCTCACCATTAACATTCCAGGTACATAACAAGAATTAGAGAACAAACTCAGAACATGACAGCTACTCATGTCACAGGATCCTCACCGTTCACTTTCCAGGTACATAACAAGAATCAGAGAACAAACTCAGAGCATGATAGCTACTCATGTCACAGGAACCTCACCATTCACATTCCAGGTACATAACAAGAATCAGAGAACAAACTCAGAGCATGATAGCTACTCATGTCACAGGAACCTCACCATTCACATTCCAAGTACATAACAAGAATCAGAGAACAAACTCAGAACATGATAGCTCCTTACGTCACAGGATCCTCACCATTCACATTCCAGGTACATAACAAGAATCAGAGAACAAACTCAGAGCATGATAGTTACTCATGTCACATGATCCTCACCATTCACATTCCAGGTACATAACAAGAATCAGAGAACAAACTCAGAACATGATAGCTACTCATGACACAGGATCCTCACCGTTCACATTCCAAGTACATAACAAGAATCAGAGAACAAACTCAGAGCATGATAGCTACTCATGTCACATGATCCTCACCATTCACATTCCAGGTACATAACAAGAATCAGAGAACAAACTCAGAGCATGATAGCTACTCATGTCACAGGAACCTCACCATTCACATTCCAGGTACATAACAAGAATCAGAGAACAAACTCTGAGCATGATAGCTACTCACGTCACAGGAACCTCACCATTCACATTCCAGGTACATAACAAAAATTAGAGAACAAACTCATAACATGATAGCTACTCATGTCACATGATCCTCACCATTCACATTCCAGGTACATAATAAGAATCAGAGAACAAACTCAGAGCATGAGAGCTACTCATGTCACAGGAACCTCACCATTCACATTCCAGGTACATAACAAGAATCAGAGAACAAACTCAGAGCATGATAGCTACTCATGTCACAGGAACCTCACCATTCACATTCCAGGTACATAACAAGAATCAGAGAACAAACTCAGAGCATGATAGCTACTCACGTCACAGGAACCTCACCATTCACATTCCAGGTACATAACAAGAATTAGAGAACAAACTCAGAACATGAAAGCTACTCATGTCACATGATCCTCACCATTCACATTCCATGTACATAACAAGAATCAGAGAACAAACTCAGAACATGACAGCTACTCATGTCACAGGAACCTCACCATTCACATTCCAAGTACGTAACAAGAATCAGAGAACAAACTCAGAACATGATAGCTACTCATGTCACAGGATCCTCACCGTTCACATTCCAAGTACATAACAAGAATCAGAGAACAAGCTCAGAGTATGATAGCTACTCATGTCACATGATCCTCACAGTTCACATTCTAGGTACATAACAAGAATCAGAGAACAAACTCAGAGCATGAGAGCAACTCATGTCACAGGAACCTCACCATTCACATTCCAGGTACATAACAAGAATCAGAGAACAAACTCAGAACATGATAGCTACTCACGTCACATGCCCTCACCATTCACAGTCCAGGTACATAACAAGAATCAGAGAACAAACTCAGAACATGACAGCTACTCATGTCACAGGATCCTCACCATTCACATTCCAGGTACATAACACGAATCAGAGAACAAACTCAGAGCATGATAGCTACTCACGTCACAGGAACCTCACCATTCACATTCCAGGTACATAACAAGAATCAGAGAACAAACTCAGAACATGATAGCTACTCACGTCACAGGAACCTCACCATTCACATTCCAAGTACATATCAAGAATCAGAGAACAAACTCAGAACATGATAGCTCCTTACGTCACAGGATCCTCACCATTCACATTCCAGGTACATAACAAGAATCAGAGAACAAACTCAGAGCATGATAGCTACTCATGTCACATGATCCTCACCATTCACATTAAAGGTACATAACAAGAATCAGAGAACAAACTCAGAACATGATAGCTACTCATGACACAGGATCCTCACCGTTCACATTCCAAGTACATAACAAGAATCGGAGAACAAACTCAGAACATGATAGCTACTCACGTCCCATGCCCTCACCATTCATATTCCAGGTACATAACAAGAATCAGAGAACAAACTCAGAGCATGACAGCTACTCATGTCACAGGAACCTCACCATTCATATTCCAGGTACATAACAAGAATCAGAGAACAAACTCAGAGCATGACAGCTACTCACGTCACAGGAACCTCACCATTCGCATTCCAGGTACATCATAAGAATCAGAGAACAAACTCAGACATGATAGCTACTCACGTCACAGGAACCTCACCATTCACATTCCAAGTACATAACAAGAATCAGAGAACAAACTCAGACATGATAGCTACTCACGTCACAGGAACCTCACCATTCACATTCCAGGTACATAACAAGAATCAGAGAACAAACTCAGAGCATGACAGCTACTCACGTCACAGGAACCTCACCATTCGCATTCCAGGTACATCACAAGAATCAGAGAACAAACTCAGACATGATAGCTACTCACGTCACAGGAACCTCACCATTCACATTCCAAGTACATAACAAGAATCAGAGAACAAACTCAGACATGATAGCTACTCACGTCACAGGAACCTCACCATTCGCATTCCAGGTACATCACAAGAATCAGAGAACAAACTCAGACATGATAGCTACTCACGTCACAGGAACCTCACCATTCACATTCCAGGTACATAACAAGAATCAGAGAACAAACTCAGAACATGATAGCTACTCATGACACAGGATCCTCACCGTTCACATTCCAAGTACATAACAAGAATCGGAGAACAAACTCAGAACATGATAGCTACTCACGTCCCATGCCCTCACCATTCATATTCCAGGTACATAACAAGAATCAGAGAACAAACTCAGAGCATGACAGCTACTCATGTCACAGGAACCTCACCATTCATATTCCAGGTACATAACAAGAATCAGAGAACAAACTCAGAGCATGACAGCTACTCACGTCACAGGAACCTCACCATTCACATTCCAGGTACATAGCAAGAATCAGAGAACAAACTCAGAGCATGACAGCTGCTCACGTCACAGGAACCTCACCATTCACATTCCAGGTACATAATAAGAATCAGAGAACAAACTCAGAGCATGAGAGCTACTCATGTCACAGGAACCTCACCATTCACATTCCAGGTACATAACAAGAATCAGAGAACAAACTCAGAACATGAAAGCTACTCATGTCACATGATCCTCACCATTCACATTCCAGGTACATAACAAGAATCAGAGAACAAACTCAGAACATGACAGCTACTCATGTCACAGGAACCTCACCATTCACATTCCAATTACATAACAAGAATCAGAGAACAAACTCAGAACATGATAGCTACTCATGTCACAGGATCCTCACCGTTCACATTCCAAGTACATAACAAGAATCAGAGAACAAGCTCAGAGCATGATAGCTACTCATGTCACATGATCCTCACCATTCACATTCCAGGTACATAACAAGAATCAGAGAACAAACTCAGAGCATGAGAGCTACTCATGTCACAGGAACCTCACCATTCACATTCCAGGTACATAACAAGAATCAGAGAACAAACTCAGAACATGATAGCTACTCACGTCACAGGAACCTCACCATTCACATTCCAGGTACATAACAAGAATCAGAGAACAAACTCAGAACATGATAGCTACTCACGTCACAGGAACCTCACCATTCACATTCCAGGTACATAACAAGAATCAGAGAACAAACTCAGAACATGATAGCTACTCACGTCACAGGAACCTCACCATTCACATTCCAAGTACATAACAAGAATCAGAGAACAAACTCAGAACATGAAAGCTACTCATGTCACATGATCCTCACCATTAACATTGCAGGTACATAACAAGAATTAGAGAACAAACTCAGAACATGACAGCTACTCATGTCACAGGATCCTCACCATTCACATTCCAGGTACATAACAAGAATCAGAGAACAAACTCAGAGCATGATAGCTACTCATGTCACAGGAACCTCACCATTCACATTCCAGGTACATAACAAGAATCAGAGAACAAACTCAGAACATGATAGCTACTCATGACACAGGAACCTCACCATTCACATTCCAAGTACATAACAAGAATCAGAGAACAAACTCAGAACATGATAGCTCCTTACGTCACAGGATCCTCACCATTCACATTCCAGGTACATAACAAGAATTAGAGAACAAACTCAGAACATGACAGCTACTCATGTCACAGGATCCTCACCATTCACATTCCAGGTACATAACAAGAATCAGAGAACAAACTCAGAGCATGATAGCTACTCATGTCACATGATCCTCACCATTCACATTCCAGGTACATAACAAGAATCAGAGAACAAACTCAGAACATGATAGCTACTCATGACACAGGATCCTCACCGTTCACATTCCAAGTACATAACAAGAATCAGAGAACAAACTCAGAGCATGATAGCTACTCATGTCACATGATCCTCACCATTCACATTCCAGGTACATAACAAGAATCAGAGAACAAACTCAGAGCATGATAGCTACTCATGTCACAGGAACCTCACCATTCACATTCCAGGTACATAACAAGAATCAGAGAACAAACTCTGAGCATGATAGCTACTCACGTCACAGGAACCTCACCATTCACATTCCAGGTACATAACAAAAATTAGAGAACAAACTCATAACATGATAGCTACTCATGTCACATGATCCTCACCATTCACATTCCAGGTACATAATAAGAATCAGAGAACAAACTCAGAGCATGAGAGCTACTCATGTCACAGGAACCTCACCATTCACATTCCAGGTACATAACAAGAATCAGAGAACAAACTCAGAGCATGATAGCTACTCATGTCACAGGAACCTCACCATTCACATTCCAGGTACATAACAAGAATCAGAGAACAAACTCAGAGCATGATAGCTACTCACGTCACAGGAACCTCACCATTCACATTCCAGGTACATAACAAGAATTAGAGAACAAACTCAGAACATGAAAGCTACTCATGTCACATGATCCTCACCATTCACATTCCATGTACATAACAAGAATCAGAGAACAAACTCAGAACATGACAGCTACTCATGTCACAGGAACCTCACCATTCACATTCCAAGTACGTAACAAGAATCAGAGAACAAACTCAGAACATGATAGCTACTCATGTCACATGATCCTCACCATTCACATTCCAAGTACATAACAAGAATCAGAGAACAAGCTCAGAGTATGATAGCTACTCATGTCACATGATCCTCACAATTCACATTCTAGGTACATAACAAGAATCAGAGAACAAACTCAGAGCATGAGAGCAACTCATGTCACAGGAACCTCACCATTCACATTCCAGGTACATAACAAGAATCAGAGAACAAACTCAGAACATGATAGCTACTCACGTCACATGCCCTCACCATTCACAGTCCAGGTACATAACAAGAATCAGAGAACAAACTCAGAACATGACAGCTACTCATGTCACAGGATCCTCACCATTCACATTCCAGGTACATAACACGAATCAGAGAACAAACTCAGAGCATGATAGCTACTCACGTCACAGGAACCTCACCATTCACATTCCAGGTACATAACAAGAATCAGAGAACAAACTCAGAACATGATAGCTACTCACGTCACAGGAACCTCACCATTCACATTCCAAGTACATATCAAGAATCAGAGAACAAACTCAGAACATGATAGCTCCTTACGTCACAGGATCCTCACCATTCACATTCCAGGTACATAACAAGAATCAGAGAACAAACTCAGAGCATGATAGCTACTCATGTCACATGATCCTCACCATTCACATTAAAGGTACATAACAAGAATCAGAGAACAAACTCAGAACATGATAGCTACTCATGACACAGGATCCTCACCGTTCACATTCCAAGTACATAACAAGAATCGGAGAACAAACTCAGAACATGATAGCTACTCACGTCCCATGCCCTCACCATTCATATTCCAGGTACATAACAAGAATCAGAGAACAAACTCAGAGCATGACAGCTACTCATGTCACAGGAACCTCACCATTCATATTCCAGGTACATAACAAGAATCAGAGAACAAACTCAGAGCATGACAGCTACTCACGTCACAGGAACCTCACCATTCGCATTCCAGGTACATCATAAGAATCAGAGAACAAACTCAGACATGATAGCTACTCACGTCACAGGAACCTCACCATTCACATTCCAAGTACATAACAAGAATCAGAGAACAAACTCAGACATGATAGCTACTCACGTCACAGGAACCTCACCATTCACATTCCAGGTACATAACAAGAATCAGAGAACAAACTCAGAGCATGACAGCTACTCACGTCACAGGAACCTCACCATTCGCATTCCAGGTACATCACAAGAATCAGAGAACAAACTCAGACATGATAGCTACTCACGTCACAGGAACCTCACCATTCACATTCCAAGTACATAACAAGAATCAGAGAACAAACTCAGACATGATAGCTACTCACGTCACAGGAACCTCACCATTCGCATTCCAGGTACATCACAAGAATCAGAGAACAAACTCAGACATGATAGCTACTCACGTCACAGGAACCTCACCATTCACATTCCAGGTACATAACAAGAATCAGAGAACAAACTCAGAACATGATAGCTACTCATGACACAGGATCCTCACCGTTCACATTCCAAGTACATAACAAGAATCGGAGAACAAACTCAGAACATGATAGCTACTCACGTCCCATGCCCTCACCATTCATATTCCAGGTACATAACAAGAATCAGAGAACAAACTCAGAGCATGACAGCTACTCATGTCACAGGAACCTCACCATTCATATTCCAGGTACATAACAAGAATCAGAGAACAAACTCAGAGCATGACAGCTACTCACGTCACAGGAACCTCACCATTCACATTCCAGGTACATAGCAAGAATCAGAGAACAAACTCAGAGCATGACAGCTGCTCACGTCACAGGAACCTCACCATTCACATTCCAGGTACATAATAAGAATCAGAGAACAAACTCAGAGCATGAGAGCTACTCATGTCACAGGAACCTCACCATTCACATTCCAGGTACATAACAAGAATCAGAGAACAAACTCAGAACATGAAAGCTACTCATGTCACATGATCCTCACCATTCACATTCCAGGTACATAACAAGAATCAGAGAACAAACTCAGAACATGACAGCTACTCATGTCACAGGAACCTCACCATTCACATTCCAATTACATAACAAGAATCAGAGAACAAACTCAGAACATGATAGCTACTCATGTCACAGGATCCTCACCGTTCACATTCCAAGTACATAACAAGAATCAGAGAACAAGCTCAGAGCATGATAGCTACTCATGTCACATGATCCTCACCATTCACATTCCAGGTACATAACAAGAATCAGAGAACAAACTCAGAGCATGAGAGCTACTCATGTCACAGGAACCTCACCATTCACATTCCAGGTACATAACAAGAATCAGAGAACAAACTCAGAACATGATAGCTACTCACGTCACAGGAACCTCACCATTCACATTCCAGGTACATAACAAGAATCAGAGAACAAACTCAGAACATGATAGCTACTCACGTCACAGGAACCTCACCATTCACATTCCAGGTACATAACAAGAATCAGAGAACAAACTCAGAACATGATAGCTACTCACGTCACAGGAACCTCACCATTCACATTCCAAGTACATAACAAGAATCAGAGAACAAACTCAGAACATGAAAGCTACTCATGTCACATGATCCTCACCATTAACATTGCAGGTACATAACAAGAATTAGAGAACAAACTCAGAACATGACAGCTACTCATGTCACAGGATCCTCACCGTTCACTTTCCAGGTACATAACAAGAATCAGAGAACAAACTCAGAGCATGATAGCTACTCATGTCACATGATCCTCACCATTCACATTCCAGGTACATAACAAGAATCAGAGAACAAACTCAGAACATGATAGCTACTCATGACACAGGATCCTCACCGTTCACATTCCAAGTACATAACAAGAATCAGAGAACAAACTCAGAGCATGATAGCTACTCATGTCACATGATCCTCACCATTCACATTCCAGGTACATAACAAGAATCAGAGAACAAACTCAGAGCATGAGAGCTACTCATGTCACAGGAACCTCACCATTCACATTCCAGGTACATAACAAGAATCAGAGAACAAACTCAGAACATGATAGCTACTCACGTCACATGCCCTCACCCATCACATTCCAGGTACATAACAAGAATCAGAGAATAAACTCAGAACATGATAGCTACTCACGTCACAGGAACCTCACCATTCACATTCCAGGTACATAACAAGAATCAGAGAACAAACTCAGAACATGAAAGCTACTCATGTCACATGATCCTCACCATTAACATTCCAGGTACATAACAAGAATTAGAGAACAAACTCAGAACATGACAGCTACTCATGTCACAGGATCCTCACCATTCACATTCCAGGTACATAACACGAATCAGAGAACAAACTCAGAGCATGATAGCTACTCACGTCACAGGAACCTCACCATTCACATTCCAGGTACATAACAAGAACCAGAGAACAAACTCAGAACATGATAGCTACTCACGTCACAGGAACCTCACCATTCACATTACAAGTACATATCAAGAATCAGAGAACAAATTCAGAGCATGAGAGCTACTCATGTCACAGGAACCTCACCATTCACATTCCAGGTACATAACAAGAATCAGAGAACAAACTCAGAACATGATAGCTACTGATGACACATGATCCTCACCATTCACACTCCAGGTAAATAACACGAATCAGAGAACAAACTCAGAGCATGATAGCTACTCACGTCACAGGAACCTCACCATTCACATTCCAGGTACATCACAAGAATCAGAGAACAAACTCAGAACATGATAGCTACTCACGTCACAGGAACCTCACCATTCACATTCCAGGTACATAACACGAATAAGAGAACAAACTCAGAGCATGATAGCTACTCACGTCACAGGAACCTCACCATTCACATTCCAGGTACATAACAAGAATCAAAGAACAAACTCAGAGCATGATAGCTACTCATGTCACAGGATCCCCACCATTCACATTCCAGGTACATAACACGAATCAGAGAACAAACTCAGAGCATGATAGCTACTCACGTCACAGGAACCTCACCATTCACATTCCAGGTACATAACAAGAATCAGAGAACAAACTCAGAACATGATAGCTACTCACGTCACAGGAACCTCACCATTCACATTCCAAGTACATAACAAGAATCAGAGAACAAACTCAGAGCATGACAGCTACTCACTTCACAGGAACCTCACCATTCACATTCCAGGTACATCACAAGAATCAGAGAACAAACTCAGACATGATAGCTACTCACGTCACAGGAACCTCACCATTCACATTCCAAGTACATAACAAGAATCAGAGAACAAACTCAGACATGATAGCTACTCACGTCACAGGAACCTCACCATTCACATTCCAGGTACATAACAAGAATCAGAGAACAAACTCAGAACATGATAGCTACTCATGACACAGGATCCTCACCGTTCACATTCCAAGTACATAACAAGAATCAGAGAACAAACTCAGAGCATGATAGCTACTCATGTCACATGATCCTCACCATTCACATTCCAGGTACATAACAAGAATCAGAGAACAAACTCAGAGCATGAGAGCTACTCATGTCACAGGAACCTCACCATTCACATTCCAGGTACATAACAAGAATCAGAGAACAAACTCAGAACATGATAGCTACTCACGTCACATGCCCTCACCCATCACATTCCAGGTACATAACAAGAATCAGAGAACAAACTCAGAACATGATAGCTACTCACGTCACAGGAACCTCACCATTCACATTCCAGGTACATAACAAGAATCAGAGAACAAACTCAGAACATGAAGGCTACTCATGTCACATGATCCTCACCATTAACATTCCAGGTACATAACAAGAATTAGAGAACAAACTCAGAACATGACAGCTACTCATGTCACAGGATCCTCACCATTCACATTCCAGGTACATAACACGAATCAGAGAACAAACTCAGAGCATGATAGCTACTCACGTCACAGGAACCTCACCATTCACATTCCAGGTACATAACAAGAACCAGAGAACAAACTCAGAACATGATAGCTACTCACGTCACAGGAACCTCACCATTCACATTACAAGTACATATCAAGAATCAGAGAACAAATTCAGAGCATGAGAGCTACTCATGTCACAGGAACCTCACCATTCACATTCCAGGTACATAACAAGAATCAGAGAACAAACTCAGAACATGATAGCTACTGATGACACATGATCCTCACCATTCACACTCCAGGTAAATAACACGAATCAGAGAACAAACTCAGAGCATGATAGCTACTCACGTCACAGGAACCTCACCATTCACATTCCAGGTACATCACAAGAATCAGAGAACAAACTCAGAACATGATAGCTACTCACGTCACAGGAACCTCACCATTCACATTCCAGGTACATAACACGAATAAGAGAACAAACTCAGAGCATGATAGCTACTCACGTCACAGGAACCTCACCATTCACATTCCAGGTACATAACAAGAATCAAAGAACAAACTCAGAGCATGATAGCTACTCATGTCACAGGATCCCCACCATTCACATTCCAGGTACATAACACGAATCAGAGAACAAACTCAGAGCATGATAGCTACTCACGTCACAGGAACCTCACCATTCACATTCCAGGTACATAACAAGAATCAGAGAACAAACTCAGAACATGATAGCTACTCACGTCACAGGAACCTCACCATTCACATTCCAAGTACATAACAAGAATCAGAGAACAAACTCAGAGCATGACAGCTACTCACTTCACAGGAACCTCACCATTCACATTCCAGGTACATCACAAGAATCAGAGAACAAACTCAGACATGATAGCTACTCACGTCACAGGAACCTCACCATTCACATTCCAAGTACATAACAAGAATCAGAGAACAAACTCAGACATGATAGCTACTCACGTCACAGGAACCTCACCATTCGCATTCCAGGTACATCACAAGAATCAGAGAACAAACTCAGACATGATAGCTACTCACGTCACAGGAACCTCACCATTCACATTCCAGGTACATAACAAGAATCAGAGAACAAACTCAGAACATGATAGCTACTCATGACACAGGATCCTCACCGTTCACATTCCAAGTACATAACAAGAATCGGAGAACAAACTCAGAACATGATAGCTACTCACGTCCCATGCCCTCACCATTCATATTCCAGGTACATAACAAGAATCAGAGAACAAACTCAGAGCATGACAGCTACTCATGTCACAGGAACCTCACCATTCATATTCCAGGTACATAACAAGAATCAGAGAACAAACTCAGAGCATGACAGCTACTCACGTCACAGGAACCTCACCATTCACATTCCAGGTACATAGCAAGAATCAGAGAACAAACTCAGAGCATGACAGCTGCTCACGTCACAGGAACCTCACCATTCACATTCCAGGTACATAATAAGAATCAGAGAACAAACTCAGAGCATGAGAGCTACTCATGTCACAGGAACCTCACCATTCACATTCCAGGTACATAACAAGAATCAGAGAACAAACTCAGAACATGAAAGCTACTCATGTCACATGATCCTCACCATTCACATTCCAGGTACATAACAAGAATCAGAGAACAAACTCAGAACATGACAGCTACTCATGTCACAGGAACCTCACCATTCACATTCCAATTACATAACAAGAATCAGAGAACAAACTCAGAACATGATAGCTACTCATGTCACAGGATCCTCACCGTTCACATTCCAAGTACATAACAAGAATCAGAGAACAAGCTCAGAGCATGATAGCTACTCATGTCACATGATCCTCACCATTCACATTCCAGGTACATAACAAGAATCAGAGAACAAACTCAGAGCATGAGAGCTACTCATGTCACAGGAACCTCACCATTCACATTCCAGGTACATAACAAGAATCAGAGAACAAACTCAGAACATGATAGATACTCACGTCACAGGAACCTCACCATTCACATTCCAGGTACATAACAAGAATCAGAGAACAAACTCAGAACATGATAGCTACTCACGTCACAGGAACCTCACCATTCACATTCCAGGTACATAACAAGAATCAGAGAACAAACTCAGAACATGATAGCTACTCACGTCACAGGAACCTCACCATTCACATTCCAAGTACATAACAAGAATCAGAGAACAAACTCAGAACATGAAAGCTACTCATGTCACATGATCCTCACCATTAACATTGCAGGTACATAACAAGTATTAGAGAACAAACTCAGAACATGACAGCTACTCATGTCACAGGATCCTCACCGTTCACTTTCCAGGTACATAACAAGAATCAGAGAACAAACTCAGAGCATGATAGCTACTCATGTCACATGATCCTCACCATTCACATTCCAGGTACATAACAAGAATCAGAGAACAAACTCAGAACATGATAGCTACTCATGACACAGGATCCTCACCGTTCACATTCCAAGTACATAACAAGAATCAGAGAACAAACTCAGAGCATGATAGCTACTCATGTCACATGATCCTCACCATTCACATTCCAGGTACATAACAAGAATCAGAGAACAAACTCAGAGCATGAGAGCTACTCATGTCACAGGAACCTCACCATTCACATTCCAGGTACATAACAAGAATCAGAGAACAAACTCAGAACATGATAGCTACTCACGTCACATGCCCTCACCCATCACATTCCAGGTACATAACAAGAATCAGAGAACAAACTCAGAACATGATAGCTACTCACGTCACAGGAACCTCACCATTCACATTCCAGGTACATAACAAGAATCAGAGAACAAACTCAGAACATGAAAGCTACTCATGTCACATGATCCTCACCATTAACATTCCAGGTACATAACAAGAATTAGAGAACAAACTCAGAACATGACAGCTACTCATGTCACAGGATCCTCACCATTCACATTCCAGGTACATAACACGAATCAGAGAACAAACTCAGAGCATGATAGCTACTCACGTCACAGGAACCTCACCATTCACATTCCAGGTACATAACAAGAACCAGAGAACAAACTCAGAACATGATAGCTACTCACGTCACAGGAACCTCACCATTCACATTACAAGTACATATCAAGAATCAGAGAACAAATTCAGAGCATGAGAGCTACTCATGTCACAGGAACCTCACCATTCACATTCCAGGTACATAACAAGAATCAGAGAACAAACTCAGAACATGATAGCTACTGATGACACATGATCCTCACCATTCACACTCCAGGTAAATAACACGAATCAGAGAACAAACTCAGAGCATGATAGCTACTCACGTCACAGGAACCTCACCATTCACATTCCAGGTACATCACAAGAATCAGAGAACAAACTCAGAACATGATAGCTACTCACGTCACAGGAACCTCACCATTCACATTCCAGGTACATAACACGAATAAGAGAACAAACTCAGAGCATGATAGCTACTCACGTCACAGGAACCTCACCATTCACATTCCAGGTACATAACAAGAATCAAAGAACAAACTCAGAGCATGATAGCTACTCATGTCACAGGATCCCCACCATTCACATTCCAGGTACATAACACGAATCAGAGAACAAACTCAGAGCATGATAGCTACTCACGTCACAGGAACCTCACCATTCACATTCCAGGTACATAACAAGAATCAGAGAACAAACTCAGAACATGATAGCTACTCACGTCACAGGAACCTCACCATTCACATTCCAAGTACATAACAAGAATCAGAGAACAAACTCAGAGCATGACAGCTACTCACTTCACAGGAACCTCACCATTCACATTCCAGGTACATAACAAGAATCAGAGAACAAACTCAGAACATGATAGCTACTCATGTCACAGGAACCTCACCATTCACATTCCAAGTACATAACAAGAATCAGAGAACAAACTCAGAGCATGAGAGCTACTCATATCACAGGAACCTCACCATTCACATTCCAGGTACATAACAAGGATCAGAGAACAAACTCAGAACATGATAGCTACTCACGTCACATGCCCTTACCATTCACATTCCAGGTACATAACAAGAATCAGAGAACAAACTCAGAGCATGACAGCTACTCACGTCACAGGAACCTCACCATTCGCATTCCAGGTACATCATAAGAATCAGAGAACAAACTCAGACATGATAGCTACTCACGTCACAGGAACCTCACCATTCACATTCCAAGTACATAACAAGAATCAGAGAACAAACTCAGACATGATAGCTACTCACGTCACAGGAACCTCACCATTCACATTCCAGGTACATAACAAGAATCAGAGAACAAACTCAGAGCATGACAGCTACTCACGTCACAGGAACCTCACCATTCGCATTCCAGGTACATCACAAGAATCAGAGAACAAACTCAGACATGATAGCTACTCACGACACAGGAACCTCACCATTCACATTCCAAGTACATAACAAGAATCAGAGAACAAACTCAGACATGATAGCTACTCACGTCACAGGAACCTCACCATTCGCATTCCAGGTACATCACAAGAATCAGAGAACAAACTCAGAACATGATAGCTACTCACGTCACAGGAACCTCACCATTCACATTACAAGTACATATCAAGAATCAGAGAACAAATTCAGAGCATGAGAGCTACTCATGTCACAGGAACCTCACCATTCACATTCCAGGTACATAACAAGAATCAGAGAACAAACTCAGAACATGATAGCTACTGATGACACATGATCCTCACCATTCACACTCCAGGTAAATAACACGAATCAGAGAACAAACTCAGAGCATGATAGCTACTCACGTCACAGGAACCTCACCATTCACATTCCAGGTACATCACAAGAATCAGAGAACAAACTCAGAACATGATAGCTACTCACGTCACAGGAACCTCACCATTCACATTCCAGGTACATAACACGAATAAGAGAACAAACTCAGAGCATGATAGCTACTCACGTCACAGGAACCTCACCATTCACATTCCAGGTACATAACAAGAATCAAAGAACAAACTCAGAGCATGATAGCTACTCATGTCACAGGATCCCCACCATTCACATTCCAGGTACATAACACGAATCAGAGAACAAACTCAGAGCATGATAGCTACTCACGTCACAGGAACCTCACCATTCACATTCCAGGTACATAACAAGAATCAGAGAACAAACTCAGAACATGATAGCTACTCACGTCACAGGAACCTCACCATTCACATTCCAAGTACATAACAAGAATCAGAGAACAAACTCAGAGCATGACAGCTACTCACTTCACAGGAACCTCACCATTCACATTCCAGGTACATAACAAGAATCAGAGAACAAACTCAGAACATGATAGCTACTCATGTCACAGGAACCTCACCATTCACATTCCAAGTACATAACAAGAATCAGAGAACAAACTCAGAGCATGAGAGCTACTCATATCACAGGAACCTCACCATTCACATTCCAGGTACATAACAAGGATCAGAGAACAAACTCAGAACATGATAGCTACTCACGTCACATGCCCTTACCATTCACATTCCAGGTACATAACAAGAATCAGAGAACAAACTCAGAGCATGACAGCTACTCACGTCACAGGAACCTCACCATTCGCATTCCAGGTACATCATAAGAATCAGAGAACAAACTCAGACATGATAGCTACTCACGTCACAGGAACCTCACCATTCACATTCCAAGTACATAACAAGAATCAGAGAACAAACTCAGACATGATAGCTACTCACGTCACAGGAACCTCACCATTCACATTCCAGGTACATAACAAGAATCAGAGAACAAACTCAGAGCATGACAGCTACTCACGTCACAGGAACCTCACCATTCGCATTCCAGGTACATCACAAGAATCAGAGAACAAACTCAGACATGATAGCTACTCACGTCACAGGAACCTCACCATTCACATTCCAAGTACATAACAAGAATCAGAGAACAAACTCAGACATGATAGCTACTCACGTCACAGGAACCTCACCATTCGCATTCCAGGTACATCACAAGAATCAGAGAACAAACTCAGACATGATAGCTTCTCACGTCACAGGAACCTCACCATTCACATTCCAGGTACATAACAAGAATCAGAGAACAAACTCAGAACATGATAGCTACTCACGTCCCATGCCCTCACCATTCATATTCCAGGTACATAACAAGAATCAGAGAACAAACTCAGAGCATGACAGCTACTCATGTCACAGGAACCTAACCATTCACATTCCAGGTACATAACAAGAATCAGAGAACAAACTCAGAACATGATAGCTACTCACGTCACATGCCACACCATTCACATTCCAGGTACATAACAAGAATCAGAGAACAAACTCAGAGCATGACAGCTACTCACTTCACAGGAACCTCACCATTCACATTCCAGGTACATAACAAGAATCAGAGAACAAACTCAGAACATGATAGCTACTCATGTCACAGGAACCTCACCATTCACATTCCAGGTACATAACAAGGATCAGAGAACAAACTCAGAACATGATAGCTACTCACGTCACATGCCCTTACCATTCACATTCCAGGTACATAACAAGAATCAGAGAACAAACTCAGAGCATGACAGCTACTTACGTCACAGGAACCTCACCATTCGCATTCCAGGTACATCATAAGAATCAGAGAACAAACTCAGACATGATAGCTACTCACGTCACAGGAACCTCACCATTCACATTCCAAGTACATAACAAGAATCAGAGAACAAACTCAGACATGATAGCTACTCACGTCACAGGAACCTCACCATTCACATTCCAGGTACATAACAAAAACAGAGAACAAACTCAGAGCATGACAGCTACTCACGTCACAGGAACCTCACCATTCGCATTCCAGGTACATCACAAGAATCAGAGAACAAACTCAGACATGATAGCTACTCACGTCACAGGAACCTCACTATTCACATTCCAAGTACATAACAAGAATCAGAGAACAAACTCAGACATGATAGCTACTCACGTCACAGGAACCTCACCATTCGCATTCCAGGTACATCACAAGAATCAGAGAACAAACTCAGACATGATAGCTTCTCACGTCACAGGAACCTCACCATTCACATTCCAAGTACATAACAAGAATCAGAGAACAAACTCAGACATGATAGCTACTCACGTCACAGGAACCTCACCATTCACATTCCAAGTACATAACAAGAGTTAAATTACCCTTCTCAGACGGTTATCGGCCTTTTGTATCGAACTAGATTTCAGCCTATGACTCTTCCTTCAGAGTAATATTTCTCACAATCAGCAGTTTTTTCCAATTTTGCAAAATATTTAAAAACGCGTTTTTATATTTTATTATATGAAACAAATACAGGCTACTTTGATTAACACTCGTTTGTCAAATCATGAAAGGTTTTTTTCTTTTTTTATTAAAATTTACGAAGAAAAGATGATATTAATGTAAAATAAAAAAGAAAAAGTCTGAAAATATATTTAAATGTGTTTTAAGATGACATTTTTGTAAAATAAACAGTCGCTTGATTTACGACACGTCGCATTTTTTGTAAAAACGATAATTTTGGTGTTGACTAAGTCACTTGTGATGTTTGCTATGCGTAAGAGACTACTGTGTGTCCCTTTATTAAATCTGCCATATTTTAATCCTTTTGTGTTGGTACTTCATGATTCAGGGTGTGACTGGGGTGACAGACAAGCTAGAGATGTTAACTATGACCTGTACACCACAGTCACTGTACAACCAGTTTATACGTATCATGTGTAATGCGAAGTGATGTGTGACCCTTCGTTTTGAAAGTATTACCCAAAATAATGCCGCAAATGGTTAGTTCGCTGAGTGACAGTTAGGTGCGCCATCTGGCGGTCCCTATTACAGTTGGTCCTATTTCATCAAAGGTTTGTTCCATTTTCTTCTGCAGACAGTTACTGAATTATCTATTCTGAACTTGTTGATATCAGACCCTTCTCTTCTTGCTTTGAGTATGACGTCATCCGTGTGCATGTCAGTCATGTATCCATTGGTCAACAAGGTTTGATGGATATGGGTTTATAGCTGAGTCTGTAGCCCTGTCACCAATGTAAATAACTGGGCTGCATGATCAGTCACGCCTTTGACTGACAGAGCAAAACATGTTCCTTAGGGGCAATATTATTATTATTTGTGTTAATTTAGAGAAGAATAAAATTATTACCTAAACAATCTCCTGTGGGTAATTGTGCATTTTAGAGGGTTTTTAAAAAGGCTTATTCTGCCATTTTAACGCAATATTTCGGATAATTGTATTATTTTATAATAAGGAGTAATATATATAAATGTAAGAAAAAAAGCTGATAGAGTTCGAAAACCAATATAGTTGATATGTAATGAGGGGGGGGGGGGGATGCCCAAATATAGCTTGTTTTCTTGGCGACGTCATCATCGCCATGCACATTGTTATCGCGGAAGATGAAAATTTGAGCCTATAAATTAGAAATTTTATAAACTATGACTCTCACACAACACCACCTTTCATTATTCAACCCTCAATTTTCTAAAAGCATATACATCGTAAATGTTACTTTTGTTAATAATTTACGTTAAGGTTGAAAAATTCATCATTTATTTAACTCTAAAATACACAGTTACCGTCCTGTAAGACTTTGACTCTGCCCTAATTAATTAATATAGATTTGGGCTGCACATGAGTTTATAAATACCTTACATCTTTTTTAAATAAAAAAAATGGATTTATCACTTATATATATATATATATATATATATATGTGTGTGTGTGTGTGTGTGTGTGTGTGTGTGTGTGTGTGTGTGTGTGTGTGTGTAATGATGATTACTAGAAATAAGAATAAACCACCTGTATAGGTAACCACCTGTATATAGGTAATTTTCAGATTTAGGAAGATATATTTTTCCTTCATGGGTAAGATTTATATGTTTGTTTGTATTATTTGTATTTGTGTAGGGTAAAGTAAGATTCAAAGCAAAATTTAGGCCAAAATAAAAAAAAAATATGATTCTCAGGCACTTTTTTTTTCAGAAATCAATGCGGGCATTATTTTTAATTGTTTGGTATGTTCGTTATAAATGTCAAATTTTAAGGGAAAAGCATGATAATAACATATTTATTTTTCTAAACAAGTAAAAGCACTACATAACCAAGGAAATCGTATGGGTTATCTGCTTGAAAGAAATGTCCAAGCGGCTGAAGCTCAAAATTGGTAAGTTTCTATTGAAAATCAAAATAAAATTTTTGATGCAAGGGTTCAAAATTGATGCGGGTAGTGCCTCAGAACCATACCTTTTATTTTTGAGGCCTTAAATTTCATTTTTAGTGTACATGTAGGATTATAATTTTAAGTTTTTCCCTAATTAATACCCATAATCTGAATGGTCATTAACCTCATTATAAATTCCACTAGTTGCATATAAAAAGAATGTACAGTAAACTACAACAAACAATAATTTACTTCACTTTTAAAACTCGACGAGAATACATGCATGACTGCATGATTTTGTTTCAGAATTTCCCATAGTTATCATGAATATTTTGATTGGCTGAAAAGAGTTTCAAAAGTGTAAAATAATGTTACCGGTCTACCCATTGCAGAATCAACTATATACAAAATCTATAAATTTCCAAAATTCAGAATTTGTCTCCTTAAATTTACGTTTCCTCTGGGTTTTGACATTGGTTATCTCCGAGGGATCCATACTCCGGGATGCGTTTTGATTTTCAGTATTTTCGCATTGGAACTCTATATTATCGCTCACTTTCCAATATCAACAGAACTCTAGTGTTAGAGAACTTCTTTTTCAACTTGACATAAAATAACAACATCCGCCGAGGATCCATTTTTCCTGAATGAACGATTCCTTGTGCGTCATTCTAGGTGAGATCAAGTGGTTATTCAATGACCAGGGGCGGATCCGGGATTTTGAAAAGGGGAGGGTCGAACCAAGGAAGACTTTGTTCTTTAGTCCGCTCCACAACCCCTGTCCGCCTGATTTTTTTCGTGATTATCTCCACACAAGACAGATTTGCTAATTAAAATTTGCACCATTGGCAGAAAGAGGAAAATGTGTTATATTCGGCAAACTGCCAGCTCATGAAAAAAAATAATTAATCCCTTTACGGCCTAGCTGGCTAACATGTCTCATATGTAATATATATATTTATAACATTTATACATATATATATATATAAATGGTGTAGGCCTAATAGTTTCAGGAACACACAGAAAGCATTATTTTTTGAAAAATGAAACTGCTTGAAAGAATTTGACTTTAATCATAATCATTTAAAAGTTTTCCCAGCGGTACCTGTGGTGTGTGCTCTCTCACGATCCCTAGCTGACTCTCTGCACACCTAAACTCTGGAAAACATATCATGAGCCTGAATTGAATACAAGGCATGCTACTAAACTAAAATACAGACAGTAAATAACCTGTTTGGAAAACCGCAACTGGTAAAAAACTGAGAAAATTAAAAGACGCATTGTAAAAAGGGTGATCAGAAAGGAAAACTGAAACAGATGAAAGTAATGACCTCTGGTGGCAAACTGAGACAATATTGTATTTTGTGATTGAGACCAACTGCCACATATATATATATATATATATATATTTATATATATATATATATATATATATATTGTTACGGGGTGACATAAGAAAGGACCGAACTGTCTCGCTAGTGAAGCTTGCTTTGCTAGTAAAACGGTTGGTTCGCCGGACTTGTACGCCACCTACCTGGCTTCGAAACCGGGATTGGCCCATGATTTTTCCCCTCAACAATTTGTCTTCATAACAAAATGGGGGCTCGTCCAACGTGATGGTTAACTTTGTGGCCCAGGGAATAAGCTCACCAAAGTGAGACTCCTGGGATAATTAGTCTTGATCTGATAGCAGAACATTCTTAAGAGGGGGTGTGTTACGGGATGTCATAAAAGCAGACCGAACTGTCTCGCTAGTGAAGCTTGCTTTGCTAGCAAAGCGGTTGGTTCGACTGACTTTTACGCCACGGACCTGGGTTCAAAACCGGGATCGGCCCAGGATTTTTCCCCTCAACAATTTGCCTTCTTAACAATATATATATATATATATATATATATATATATATATATATATATATATATATATATATATATATATATATATATATATATATATATATATATATCCGTGGTTCATGGCTTCCCTAACAAGTAACCATTGTTTAATCTCCTTGGATATGGATATGAAGTTGCATGATTTAACAGTGAAGTGTGTGCATGAGGAGATTTCAAGTCTCACTGTAAACAGGGATCGACAGCTTTTTTATTGGTCCCCAGAACATGGGTCTCAGATATTACGTATCATGGCTGAGGGTAGAGCACCAGGAGTATTACCTGCACAAATTATCTTCTAATTTTCACTCCATCTTGCTCTGTCAACAGCTGGATATAGCTTAAAATTTAACACATAACTCCAACAGACTAAGGTGTGCTCATTATAGATGAGCCAAAGAGCACTGGCTAGTTTACATGAATGGATTGGCAAAGCAGAATGAGATAAAGAGCATGATGCTCATTTGAGACCATGACATAGAGTTGACTCCCACTGCAGTTCCATAACCTTCCCCCTTTTCAGTTAATTAGCTGATTGTCACTGAACAGGATTATTCTCTTTGTCAAATAAAAGGTGTGAACTGTGGTGACCAAATACTGTCCTCCAGCTAGTGCAGCTAGTGACTAGTAGTGTAACATATAGTGGTCTTAAGTATATGTACTAGGCATACATACTTAATAGATATTTTATATTTCTGCATATGGCAGCATATGCATGGAAAATATATTTAAACTTAAATTATGTATATTATGATAGCTTATCATCTGAATAGGTTGAATTTAAAGTAAAAATTCATAAAAATAAAAAATTGCTAATTCTGTGACACTCATCCTTTCCAGCAAAAACAACTGGAAATGTCATATTATCAACAAACATGGTAATTCTGTCTGCTTCTAAAAAAAGCTCATTCATTAAAAATAAATGAAAATATATCATAATTTTTTTTGTCAGTTGCCTTTTTTGTTGTCCCTTATTTTAATCTGTGGGTTGAATGCAGGCTGACTCTTTTTGGTAAAACTGCAGGGCAGGGCAGATGCAGGCTGAAAGCTAAACTTGCAGGGTGGGTGTGGGGCAGTTTATTTTTTATTGGTGTGGGCAGGTTTCACAACTGTGGGGCAGGGTGATGGCAGGCTGAAGGTTTGTTTTGCAGGGCTGGTGCCTGCTCTAAAATCCGGCCTGCGCAGTGCTCTAATATATACTGATATATCAATACATATCAATACACCATGTCGATCGAGTTACTGATATGTCAATTCATGCTGTACCAAGGAAACAAAATGACTAATCTAATAAATACAGATACATAACAAGCATTAAAATAGAAGATTAAAAATGAAATTTTGATTTCTCTCCTATGTGGCTCTTTGTAAGGTTAGTTACCTATTTGGCTGCCAGGGGGCGATACCTTCAAATTAGTCCAAATTGAATTTAATAAAGCCACCAGGCAACTGTGTCAGGTTCTCCAGTCAGTATTAAAATCATACCATTGAATAATATTATTTATTATTGAATAAATTTCTATTACAGACTGAGAATATTTAAAAAAACTATGTTAATAAGTATATTTAAAACGTTTAAAATGTGAATGGTGGTTTTGGTGTTTACTGGTAAGTTTTTTTTTTCTATTTTGCTGTTTCTGTGAATAGTCTTATTGCTGACAAAGATTGAAATATAATTAAATAATTAATTCAATTGAGTTCAATTGAATTTCATTTTGCCAGGGATATGTTATATTGGAGAAGAAGGGGACTGTCTGACCTCATGTCAACAAGCAATCTACAAAATAGTTCCATCATTACTAGGTAGATGGCACTGAACACAAGTTACTGGAGCTGGTATCTTGTTTCCCATGGTCAGTTACTTGTAAAATGACTCTTGTTAATGGGATTGATTGCAGGTTGAGTACTAAACTTTGACAACTTCTTATGTTCATTAGTATTTTGTTTAAGTATAAGTTTAATGACCACAGGAACATCTGTAATAAATGGCAGGTAATAAAAGAAAAGAAGTAGGGAAATTTCTTTACTGTTCATGCACTTAAATGATGACTGGCTTCTGACTGAGCACTCTCATAAACATGTATGTAGGTCACACTCAAGGTCACACTCGAGGAGGAACAACTTCGCTTGCTGAGGCTACTTGAATTATAGCAGGCCTTAGAAAACCAGCCTTTATATGTGTGTGCATTAACAGCTTTTCATCATCTACACTTGGCCCAGGAGTTGTCTCTTCCCCTCTGCCAATGGACCCTTTGTATGTTCCATGCTTGGTTGTATGTGCATAATAAAAGTAATAATAATTGTATCCGCCAAAACAGAGTTTTGCGGATACTATGTTTTCAGCTGCACCCTGCCGCCGCCGCCGCCGCGTAGGTTTACGGAGAACTCCTCCGTAACCGCTGGGCGGAATTTTACGAAACCCGGGATTATGTTTGGGTCACATGTGAACTGCTGCGCCCCGATTTTGTTTTGACCTCTGACCTTTCCTCTGCGCTCTGCGTCCGTTTGTGCGTCTGTTTCCACACATAAACCTTCATATCTCGGGAACCGTTTGACAGATCAGGAAAATTTTTTTGCCCAAATGTAGCCCTTGGAGAGTTTTATAACATACACAAAAAATGGTGGCGCCACCTGCAACCATGTTTGCACAGTGTCCATCTGTTCGTCTGCCTTGGGTTAAAATCACTTATATCTCTGCAGTGACTTGACTAATTCACCTGAAATTTGGCATGCTTATACATCCTGGATAGCTTTTCTGATTTTGTGACAGGTGGCGCCACCTACATTCACATTTACGCTGCAGACATCCAAGCTCATATCTCGGGAACCGTTTGACCGATCAGGAAAATTTTTTTGCACAAATGTAGCCCTTGGAGAGCTTTATAACATACACAAAAAATGGTGGCGCCACCTGCAACCATGTTTGTACAGTGTCCATCTGTTCGTCTGCCTTGGGTTAAAATCACTCATATCTCTGCAGTGACTTGACTAATTCACCTGAAATTTGGCATGCGTATACATCCTGGATAGCTTTTCTGATTTTGTGACAGGTGGCGCCACCTACATTCATATTTACGCTGCAGACATCCAAGCTCATATCTCGGGAACCGTTTGACCGATCAGGAAAATTTTTTTGCACAAATGTAGCCCTTGGAGAGCTTTATAACATACACAAAAAATGGTGGCGCCACCTGCAACCATGTTTGCACAGTGTCCATCTGTTTGTCTGCCTTGGGTTAAAATCACTCATATCTCTGCAGTGACTTGACTAATTCACCTGAAATTTGGCATGCATATACATCCTGGATAGCTTTTCTGATTTTGTGACAGGTGGCGCCACCTACATTCACGTTTACGCTGCAGACATCCAAGCTCATATCTCGGGAACCGTTTGACCGATCAGGAAAATTTTTTTGCACAAATGTAGCCCTTGGAGAGCTTTATAACATACACAAAAAATGGTGGCGCCACCTGCAACCATGTTTGCACAGTGTCCATCTGTTCGTCTGCCTTGGGGTAAAATCACTCATATCTCAGCAGTGACTTGACTAATTCACCTAAAATTTGGCATGCGTATACATCCTGGATAGCTTTTCTGATTTTGTGACAGGTGGCGCCACCTACATTCACGTTTACGCTGCAGACATCCAAGCTCATATCTCGGGAACCGTTTGACCGATCAGGAAAATTTTTTGCACAAATGTAGCCCTTGGAGAGCTTTATAACATACACAAAAAATGGTGGTGCCACCTGCAACCATGTTTGCACAGTGTCCATCTGTTCGTCTGCCTTGGGTTAAAATCACTCATATCTCTGCAGTGACTTGACTAATTCACCTTAAATTCAGCATGCGTATACATCCTGGATAGCTTTTCTGATTTTATGACAGGTGGCGCCACCTACATTCACGTTTATGCTGCAGACATCCAAGCTCATATCTCGGGAACTGTTTGACTGATCAGGAAAATTTTTTTGCACAAATGTAGCCCTTGGAGAGCTTTATAACATACGCAAACTGGTGGCGCCACCTACAGCCATTTTTGCACAGCTCCTGTCTGTTTGTCTGCCATAGGATAAAATTACTCATATCTCGGCACTGGTTTCACATATCTGGCTAAAATTTTGCAGGTTTATACATCCCCGACAGCTCTCTTGATTTTATGACAGGTGGAGCCACCTGCATTCTAGTTTATGCAGCAGACATCCAAGCTCATATCTTGGGAACCGTTTGACCGATTGGGCCAAAGTTTTGCATGTGTATAGTTCTCACATAGCTCTTTATCATAGGCAAAACTGGTGCCGTCACCTGCAACCATTTTTGCTTAGCGTCCATCTGATTGTCTGCCACGGGCTAAAATCACTCATATACATGTAGTGGTTTGACTTATCTGCCTTAAATTTTGCATATATATACAACTGGGACGGCTTTCTGGATTTTGTGGTAGGGGGGGCAACCTTCATACACAATATGGCTGCAGACATCCATGCTAATATGCAACACTTCACTCTATTTCCCCTTGCCACTTAATCCATGCCTCACTTCACCCGTTCCACTCTGATTTAGGCGGATACACGTAGTCGCTTGTCGACTACCCGTATTCTAGTTAATGAATACAAAAAGATATTATATAACTCAATGCTGCATAAAATAGCATACTG
Organism: Sipunculus nudus; assembly: GCA_026874595.1. Classification (NCBI taxonomy): domain Eukaryota; kingdom Metazoa; phylum Annelida; class Sipuncula; order Golfingiida; family Sipunculidae; genus Sipunculus; species Sipunculus nudus. The sequence continues at coordinate 62,503,779 of CM049321.1, forward strand.
TAAATTTTATATATCATTCTGTATGGAAAAAAATGCTTGCCCTTTATCATATTAATTTCAGCATTGCTTGTATTTTTTTCTATTTTTGAGTTCATCAAATGACACTGTTGACCCATCAGATAGCAATCATCAATGTAAGTTTCTGATATGTGGTGATGTCTGGTGTCTTGAAACCTTGTACATTTATTGATCATGACTTATTTTATCAGTTCCTGGAGACTGGTGGTGCGAACCTGCATTATTTCTATTTTTCATGAATTTTTTTTTTCCTTTACTTTGAGATTGCCAAATTATATTGATACTATCAGTTTTCAACTGCAGTTTCATCTAGCACCCTGACGCCTTGTGTGTTTATTACATCCTTATTCAGTTGACAAGTCAAACGACATAAGTTCAATGATTAATGTCACAAATAAGGTGCTTCACTGTGCTCCACAGTCTCTGATGATAAGAATCTCTCTGTGCCTGATAGCAGGCCACCAACTCAGCGGCCTATCACTTAATGTCACAGTTCATGTCCCACACCAAGGCCCAGTATCAAAGCATTGAACCAGTAAGTCTTTGATAATGGAAAGTTTAGATCAAAGACACTGCATTAATAAGCTAGCATGGAGTTTTAAGTCAAGGCAAGACTGAAATTGACTCAAAACTGACCCTGGCTTTGCTCACTTAATTGATCTCCATCCCCATTGCCTCTTGGTTAACAAATTAACATCCTTTAATGATGCAAGTCATTATGCAAAGATGGATCCAGTTTTGAGCTCAAGATCATAAGAAGACTACAGGTAATTAAGTTTGGTCAAATAACTGTCTCACTTCCATCTGTCCATCTAGTAACCACATGGTTCACTGAACTGGTTAGTCCAGAGATGAGCTTTGTATCTGTTAAATTATATTACAGTCGTTACTTTAAAGCCCATTTAAAAAAGTGTACATTATAAATGGGTTTTCAGGTGACCAGTATATCACTGCAACTACTTAAAAGCCTGAGTAATAAAGAAGATTGTATGAATGATTTGTCGGATGACCAGTCCATTTGACAAGTAACAGCCAGTATTAGCAGGCTAGAGCCACCAACCCTGACAATATGAGTAAAAGCCGGCTTTTGGTCAACCCAGTAAAGTACTGAAGAAAAATCCCTCAAATATGACACACTGCTATGTTCTCAGATGACTTAAAAAAGTGGTGACCCTGAACTTCAAGATTATCAGTGGGAATTTAGGATATTTGTCAAGTCTATTTTATTTGAAGTACTGGCTTTAATGCCACACTTTCATCTGTCAGAAACTCCATACCTGATAACAGGGAAGAAACCTGTAGATATTGAGTTCACGAAGTCAGAGTCCAAGGCCATAAAGTCCACTTCTTTAGACAAATATTTTAGCTTTTTCAAATGCTTATATTTATATAAAAAAAACAATAGAAAGAAGTATATTTTGCATTTTATAAAATTTTTACAAAATTCAGCTGAGCGCCGTGATCAATCGGTCCCTTGTTTAATGCATTTAATACCATCATCTCATCCCAAACCTTCCATCTTTCACATTTGGCTCACCTACCAGTAAGAGAAGAACCCTAATGATTTTCATGTCATAAGTTCAAAAGTCACAGGACACATTTTCAAAAGCTCATAAAAACATCCTTATAGACAAATTTAGACAAATTCAGCTGAGTTTCCAGACCCTTCGGTCAATAGTTTATTTCAGTTAATCCCTTCAGTTGTTCCATTATTGCTAAGAAAATTTACAACTTACCTTCACCTATCCAACTTCTATACCACCCTAACTCACCTTAACTCAATCACAACCAAACACTCTGAATACTGCCATCGTAAATTGTGAGTGGAAACATTTGGGAGAGAGTCAAGGTAAGCATCTAGTAGCAAGAACTCAGTCCCATTGATGTTTGTATTATGTGATATATATGTGTATATTCAGTATAAAAAAAAATCTCTTGGACAAAACATGTTTAATTTGATTCTCTTTTACATGTGTCCTCAGGTGACAGAAGTACAGGGTCCTTTGTTAGCTCAGCTGACTTTCAGTCATGCTGGGCTATAGGGATGGGTCTTTGTCCGTTGTCTGTCCGTCTGTCCGTTCGGCCAGTCGTCCGTCCGTTAGCAGGGCACAAATCGTAACCTTAGGGGCTAGGGCCATGAACCCTATGCAGTCTTAGAGGTTCTAAAAAGATCTCCTTGCAAACCTTAAATTAGGTCACTGCGACCTATATTCTGGAAGTTATGGGGTGTGTTTGCACCCCCCAGAAATAATTCTTTTAGCCAAAATTTTCATCCCAAACCTTCCACATACAGCTCACCTACCAACAGGGGAAGAACCATAATTATTTTGAGGTCACAAGGTCAAAGGTCAAGGTCACAGAACCAACTTCTCTGAAAAGCCTGTGGATGCATTTTAAGCCAAACCTTTCATCCCAATTCTTTGATCTTTCACATATAGCTCATCTACTAAGTGGGAGAAGAATCCTATAGATGTTGAGGTCACAAGGTCAAAGGTCAAGGTCACAATATTGTTCTAAATGCTTGTGAACATATTTCAAGTGAAACTGTTCAACCAAAACCTTCAGTCTTTCACATATGCCACATCTATGCATCACTGAATGTGATTCAAACTTCATATTTATGGGTTTTTTTGCATGAAGAAATAACTAATTGATTTTGAGGTCAGCTGGTCAGGAGATTAAAGGTAGCAGGTCTAAGTTATTCACTCATTGGTTGCCAAGTAATTACACCCGGCCAGATGTAAGTGGTTAGTAGTTACCCATCATTTAGAAAGAATCCAGTTGATATGTGGGCAAAAAGCCAAGGTCATAGGTCAGGGATGTTCACAATAACTTATTTTGTAGGCCATCTCTATTTCTTTTTGTTTTCTTGTATATATTACCATGGCACTCACAACTGGTACATCTCACTTGGTGCCCTTAATTGTCAGTGACACTTGTGATATATGACTCCCTTTTGTATCAGCTCATGGAGTGATATGGTTATATCATTAGTGCATAACAAAAACACTGTTGCCGGAATGCTTTGGCCAATGCTTTTGACTATGAGAGTTAAGTGTTAAGGTTTAGCTACTGATTTATAAAATGATGGGAACATTTTGCAGTTTATATCATGGAATCATAGCAATATACTTAGTTTTCTAGATATCTGAATATTATTATACAAATCATCAGATATACCAGCAAGTGTTTGTTCTGATAATATGCGGGTCTGTACCTGGATTTAGGATGGCTTTATTTAATTACAAGACCCTTAGTGATGCTTTCTGCATTTCTTTTCTTTTAGGTTTTGCAGTTTACCTACCCTGCTGACCCCATTGAATAGCAAGCTGATAATTAAAACAAATTGGACTTGCACTTTTTACATTTGCATGTTCATAAATCTGATATGAGAGCTCTCCAATCTGATCATGCCTTTTGAATTGTTTTGGACATTCATAACTGTTACATTCTTTGGAGCAATTGCTACAAGTTAAGTGTCTTATTGGAAGATGTGTGATATCAAATGTCAGACTTGTCAGAAAACCATTATGTCTGCCAGGTAGCCATTCTAGAAATCCTTTTGCCAGGGCTGTTTCTGTGATTTTTTATGATGTTTGGTCCCTTTTAGAGGATGTTTGTTGTTCAATTTCCGACCTGTCAGAAATCCAATATGGCCACCAGGAAGCCATCTTTAAATTCCTTTAGAACATATTATCTCAAGAACTATTAAAGTGAATGCAGTGGGATGTATATTAATGTAATCTTGCATTGGGTCAAAGATTTCTTAATAAATATGACCATCATGTATGAAAGCTCAGTATAGTTGGCTTGTATTGAATAAAAATTAATATGGAAGCACCCGTTTCACAATAATTCTTGCATGGATTTCCTTGATCTTTTGCTATATTTTGATCTTATATGTGGCCTGTGTGGTATTCCTTTTGAGACTGACAGGTATCGAGCAAGCTGTGGGATTATTTCCTGATAGCTCAACAACCATACATTTTGCCTCAGACCATCATTCACTATGTTTTAACCAGACATATTTAATAAGAATTTATGGCAATGCAGAAAGTTTAAACAAAATTAGCATATAGGTTCTGCAACAATTTTACTAGAAAATGTGAATCGCAGCCCATGATGTCACAGGTCATGCTTGGCAGCTGAGCCTAATGACCCATGGGTCACTTGTTTTTGATTCCTTTGAACTAACCATGTCTGGGAATTACGTAGTGGATATTTTCTAAAATATAACATTTTATTTTCCATTTTTTTTTGGCAGGATATTAATTGAAGAAAGGATTAAGATAAGCTGAAAATGAACCAGGCATAACATGGAAACTGTCATTAAACAAGAGCCAGGAGAAGACGGTTCTCAGAATGAAAATCCAGGGCCTCTTGACACTCTGTGGTCAGAAGAAACAATAGATACGTTTATAAAGAAAGAATTAGAAGAAAACACTTCCATGTCACGTGATATTAATGACTTGAAAGAAGGAAATTACGACCAGATTGTCCAGGAAAATCACCCGGATGTAGAAAACAGGGATAAATACAAAGGAGAACACAGTCACACAGACAGTAATAGCACGTCAGTGTACCAGACACTGTGTGTTACAGGAGGGACAGGTAGTAGTACAGTCCACGTACCATCAGTATCTGATAGAAATGATAAAGAACAACCATTTAGTAATGACACGCAGAGCACTGAAACCCTAGCAGATGATGATGGACGACTTTCACAGGGTGCGCTCTCGGCAAGTCAAAACCTGGAACATAAAATACAGTATATTGGGGGACTTAAATTTTTTGAGTGCATTTACTGTGGCAAGTGTTTCCCCAGAATGTTTGAACTGAAGACGCACAACAGGACGCACACTGGAGAGAAACCTTACAATTGTGAGCAATGTGGGAAAAGTTTCTCCCAACAGAGCAATCTTAGAAGACATATACTTACACATACTGGGGAAAAACCATTTAAGTGTGAGCTTTGCGGTAAATGTTTTGCTGTTAAATCTAACTTGAACACACACATCAGGACACATACTGGCGAGAAGCCTTATTACTGTGAGTTCTGTGGGAGGTCTTTCTCCTCTCAGTATACTATGGAAATACATATGCGTACTCACACCGGAGAAAAACCATTCAAATGTCAGTTTTGTGACAAATGTTTTTCACACAAGTCTGCACTGAATGCACATGGAAGGAAACATACTGGTGAAAAACCATTTTCTTGTGAGTACTGTGGCAGAAGTTTCACTGAAAAAAGCACCATGAAAGCACATGTTAAGATACACACGGGGGAAATTACATGCGATCTCTGTGGCAAATGTTTCCCGGGAAAGAGTCAGTTGACTGTGCATATGAGGACACATACTGGTGAAAAACCATTTAGATGTGATCACTGTGACAAAGGTTTCTCACAGCAGTGTGACCTGAAAAACCATATGCGTACCCACAGTGGAGAAAAACCCTTTCCGTGTGAGTACTGTGGTAAGTCCTTCTCTAATAAATGTGGCCTGAGAGCTCATGTGTTGTTGCATACTGGAGAAATTAAATGTGAGATCTGTGACAAACGTTTTCCCCGGCAGAGTCGGCTGACTGATCATATGAAGAAACATGCAAGTGACTTGAAGCTTTGATGTTTTTGGGAAATGTTACTTTTCATAAAATAGGAGAATGCAAATGATAGCTAATGTACTCTGAAAAGAGGCAACATTTAAAATACTGTAAGCACTTCTTGATTGTGAGAAGCATTTCGTTTCCTACCTGAACATATCCTTCTGTTTTCTGCTGAACTTATATTGACGTACACGGGTGTAGTTTACCGGATGTCATGGAAATTTGTGATATGCAGTGGTACTGCCATCTGTTACATACTAGTCATCATCTGTCACGTCGAGTGCTTTGTCAGTCTGTATAGGTTTACTATGTATATAACTTCTTCATGTCTTATAAGTAAACCTCGTACCATATTGGGATTTTTTATATAATATTCTAAAACTCATCTTACACAATTACCGTTCGATAATGTTGTCCGATGCGTGTCTCCTTATATTATAATTTTAGAATCGGGGCTTGGTCGAATCCAAGTTGTCTGTATATGACTAGTATATGTAAAAGTATAGGGAGTTTTTGTGTACTTGAGTACAGGGTCAGATAGTTTGTACTCTTTTACAAGTACATTTATTTCATTTATTTGTAAAAGTAAATTAGATAAAAAAGAATCTGAATATAAAATGAAAGTAAAATGCGTTCGATATTGTAAAGTTTGACCGCACGTGATGAACTTTCTTGCTGTCTTTGTGTCGAGATATTAATATCATTCTGCGGACTCTCCTCATGGTGTTTATGGTAGTTTGATCTTTATTGAATAGTTAAAAAATACATTTACTTTAACAGCACTTAAAATGTACTTGTTTAATTCCAGGACATTTACAATTACTGTGTTATAAAGTGCCAAATTCTGAGCAAGAAACTTAATATTTTTAATTATGTACAAGGACAATATGACCTTGAATGTATAGGACTTTATAGCCAGTCAGTCAGTAATGTGACTAGGTAAAACGTGAGCTGGACATTGTACAGTACAAGTACTGTGCTCAGTTGAATAAACCCTGTACAAGTATTCATATCCAGCAGCGCTATAGGGTAATGTTATTAGAGCTATTTTTCTTGTTTAAATGATTAATAGTCTGATTTAGGTATGGCGTTTTAGTTTTCAATAATTTAAAGGCTTTTTTATTGTGAACATTTATCATTATTAGTACAGTTCGACAGGCACCTAAAGGCTTAAATATGTACACTGATATATTTCGTAGGGAATATTGTAATTTTACTGATGTCATATGTATTCATGTTTACAATAAATATCGTTAAATCTTTGACGTTTTTCTTGTTCTCCAGGTTAATTTGGAAAGCGAATTGTTGCCAAAAAAACAAAACCATGATTGCATTAATCTGCTGAAACATAAATTTATAATGCTGTGTGCTCTGGTGCATTATGATGTTTAGTTTATCCTTTATTAATGAATTCTTTGTAATGAGAACATTATCCGTCCCCAAAATCTGTGCTTGGAGACTGCATGCTGCTGTTAGGAAAAGCCGAGAAAATAATATGATTTACCAAAACGATATAAGTGAAACCACCAAAAATCGGGTTCTGCACTTCTACCGGAAATTAATGTCAAATCAGTGTAGGTTTCTGGCAGTGAAAAGAAAGAGGGCTTCAAACAGCTCAAATCAAGGTCCAGACGTGAGCTTGGCCAAAGGCAGGATAATATAGACCTGTGGTCCAAGGGAAAAGATGATCAACCGAAAAAAAATGTAAACGGAATGAAGCAAATCATTTAATGGGATAATGATTGTAACGGGGATGCACACTAGCAGAAAGAGGAGGAGCGCAACCCCTCTGTAACGCCCTGAAAACGTGAATAAAAAATCATAAGAATAAAATCAAGCTTTACAACGAAAAAGAACCCTCGTATTTTCCTATTTTTGCATGCAAGAGTTCAAGATGAAGGCTTAGTTGTTCGCCTTGGTAAAGTTGCCGCCCCCTCTTATGTCCTGTATCCGCCCAAGGTGGGTATATCCTGTGTTATATTTTGCGTAATTCCAACAAGTTTAAAGGTTCACAACTGTGTTTTTGCCTTCACAGGAATTGTTTACCGATTTTAATTTTTTTTTAATCATGCGGACCTGGCATGTGATTTTTAGCTCAGCTGACTATAAGTCAACTGAGCTATAGTCGTGGTCCATTGTCCGTCGTCCGTCCGTCTGTCTGTTTGTCCGTCCGGATGTCCGTCCGTAAGACTGGCACGTTTCGACACCGTTGGCCCTACGAATCTGAAATTCGGCATACAGTTAGATGTCCCCAAAATCTCTTACCATGCCGAAAATTGGGTCAATAGGACTTCGTTCCTTCGAGATATTAAGGAAAAACCTCAATTTTTTATTAGATATCTATTTTCACACTTCAGGACTGCCTAACATCAAAACCACTCATCTGGTTTTCTTCATATTTACCATAATTATTCCTCTATATAGTTCCTATGTACATGCCAGATATTAAGTCAGTATTATATAATTTAAAAAAGTGATGGGCCCAAACATAATGGACTTTGTAAAAAAATAAGGAAGATATTTGGTCACTTAAGACCAAAAGTGTTATAGGTAGGGACTTTTTTTCCAGTAATACAACTTTAATTAATCAAAATTTAATTGTATACCAAAAATTAGATCAAAATCTGTTACATTTTTTAAAATATTTGCAAAAATATAAAATTGGTACCTTAAATTTTGCCCAACTTTGGCCACGGCACGTTTTTTTGCTGTAAGTACTGTGGATTTAATTTTCACAGCATGTATACATAAGGATTTAATCTGTTAAAATCTGAAATTTGAAAATAAAAGCTGCAAAATTAGGCTAGTTATTGAATTTTTTTGGAGGCTCTCGTTGTATTCCCTTACATTGTCAAGCAGTCCACTTTGATGACTGTAGGTCATTCAGTGCACATCTCTATGCTCCCCAAGCTGTTGGCATAATTTTAGATGTCCCCAAATTCTCCTAACATACCGAAAATTGGGTCATTAGGACTTCGTTCCTTCGAGATATTAAGAAAAAAAACTCCATTTTCCATAAATAAAGGCATTGTTACACTTCAAGGCTGCCTAATATCAAAACCACTGATCTGTTTTTGATCGTATTTAGTATTCACATTCTTTCATACATTTTCTATGAACATACCAAAAATAAGGTCAGTATTGGGTGTTATTTTGAAGTTATGGGCCAAAACATAATGCAATTTTTAAAAAAATCAGGAAATATATTTACTCACCTAACATGAGAATTGCTGAACCTAGAGACTTTTTTTCAGGAATATAACTTTATTTAATCAAGATTCTATTGTTTACCCAAAATTAGATCTGAATTTTGCAAATTGTTCAAGTTATTTGCATAAATAAAAATTCAATACCTTAAATTTTGTCCAACTTTGGCACTGTTGATTTAATTTTCACAGCATATATACATAAGAATTTAATCTTTTAAAATCTGAAATTTCAAAGAAATTGATTGGAAAGAAAAGCTTTTATTCATGTTTTCATACACCATGTCAAGTGTTGTTTACATCTAGCCCACCTAGTAGTACAGCCTTCACTTGCATTATGTTGCATTATGTAACCCACCCCAGGCAGCTTGCCTTGGGTCAGCTTGGCCACTACCAGCAGGCTTCCCCTCTGCCCTGCGCTCCCCCCCCCCCCCCCCCATTGTGCATAAACTAGATGAATGTTATTATTTTCTGTATTTGATTCATTCTTATTCTAGGCTTTGCTCCATTTTAGATTTTGTATTGTACCACCAGGGTTACAATGATTAAAGTGTACATTTAATTGTGTCCACAAAGTGATGTATTGCTATGAAAGTGTGGATGTTCATCAGATAAGTAATTCCTTACTTCAGAAGAGTAAAAACTTCACCAGGTGTGAAATTGACTATTAATTCCAGTAATAAATTAAAACTGGGAAAGTAATTAGCACAATGATATTGTTTGTCCCTCATCTAACCAACAGTGTGTATACTTTATTTGAAAAGATGTTTTTATTTTATCAAATTTACTGAATCTTTTATTTTAATTTGGTGAATAAAATTAAGCATGTACTGAAAACTCCAAGGTGCAAAACTTTTTAATAGTTATTCAAGGAATATTCTTGTAGATGCCATGTTGTGGCATTATTTTCTTTTAAATTCAGTTTAAACATTTATGATTTAAAAATAATAAAATATATGTGTATGCATAATATGACCCAATATGAGCTACACTCTTGATATATGATGATTGCAACTTTTGCAACAATTCTAATATTTTAACTTATAGTTTAAGTTTTTTACTCTGTATATATAATGATTGCAACTTTTGCAACAATTCTAATATTTTAACTTATAATTTCAGGTTTTTTTATTAAAACTTTATAAAACCTGTAAATAAAAAAATGATTCAGATAAAAACTTCTTAATGGAAAAAGTGGACATGCTTAAAAAAATAGGATTATATATAAACTTAAATGCATTATTCCCTTGAAAGTGAAATAAAGGTATTAGTCCATTCTGTCCACTTGCCTGTCCATCTGTAAATTTTCATATGCATCACAGTATCTCAAAACTTTTACTGTTTTTCTTCATGACAGTCTTGTCAGAGTATTAGTTTGCAATCATATATTTAGAACTTTACTATAACCAAGTAGGAGGGCCCCTTTCCTCTTAGCTTTTCATATTCTTATATAAATGAAAAACATAACAATAGAATATTTCTACATCCACCTTCGTGCTGCCCTCACTTTTCCCTTCTCCAAACCCCATCCCAAAGTCAGCCTCAGTAAGCAAGAACAAGATGAATCAGATATATTCATACTTTAATATATTGTATAACTATTCGTCCATAGGTACCTATGTACATGCCAGAAATTATGTCAGTATTGTGTAATATATAGACATAATGGGCATCACAATAATGTACCTTGTAAAGACTAAAGAGATAGTGTGTCATACAGTCACAAATTCATAAATCACTTCATCAGCATAGTTAATCATAACATCATATCTGTCAAATTGAAAGCTTGCAGACTACCATACACTTTAGATCCTCCAACAAATAGCCTTATAATCATTCTACTACTGCTTATTACTGCTGTCATTGCATTCATATTTGCTCAAATATATCACAATTTTCAACCCCTCCTAAATAAATAAAAAATAAACCACTATATTTGACTCCTATCCATCAGTCAGGTTATTTCATTTATCATTTACTCACTTAGCCCAACATGTCGATGATATTCATAAGCTTTATCGGCTCGATATAGTATCACAGTGGAGAAACATTTATAGTCCAATCACGATCAGCTGAGCGCCGTGACCCATGGGTCCCTTGTTATACATCATTATGTGCTTGTGGATCCCTGATTAATTTGCCGAATGTCCGTGCCATCGATTTACATTGATGGCTGTAAGTAACGTCACAAATGAAAATGGTGCCTCATTCACACAAAGTGTTGCTTCATGAATAGTGTTAGTCAAAATGCTGCTTTTGCCGTGAAAGTAAATTCAGGGTAAGAATGCATCAAAAGCAAGTGTGTATGCATTGTCGCTTTTTAGTTAGTTTAAACTTTATTTTACATGGATTGTACAAGAATAACTTATACGGGGCGCTCTCAGTGGCTAGGATGGTGGCGTTTGGTAGTCTTTGGAGGTGGAGGAAATCTGCGGACTGGGAGAAGGAACCGACCTTTAACGGGCCACTACAACCCACTCTTCTAGCCTTGCCGGGGACCGAATCCTGGTCGCCAGCTGGGAGAGCCGAGCAGTTTACTCAACTGATTTATTAGTCTAGTTATATCATATTTATAACTAATCACTAGTCAGTAATGGTACAATGCCCCCTCCCTGCATGCTGTATACCCCTAAGAAAGACCTATGTCACGTTCATACAGTGATGCAAGGTGCTGTATCGACAAATTTCAAATGTTTCATAGCTGGTTACTCCACACGTCATCGGCTGCTCCTTTTATGTCCGGCACTGTGGTTTATAGAGCAAGAGGGTTATTTCTGTGCGTCTGCAAATAGTGTTACCGTCTGTAAGCATCCAAAAAGGCCATAACCAAACAATTTTTTTTCTCTCCCCTTTTTTCTACAAACAATTCTAAGCTCAAATGCTATATGCGGAGACAAAATCTTGCGGATGTTATGCCCAGAGTAGAATTGACTACGCCCACACTGACGACACTAACTGAGATTATTATAAAACCAGACCAGGACAAGTTACTGAAGAGTCGACGCGTTAGCAAGGTCTTTAAACGATAACGATATCATTTTAGAATAAGAATGTCACCGCTAAGGAAATTAAGGTAAGGCCGGCGCTCAAGTGTAAGCGTGAGGAATTTTAGCTCAGTCATCGACCTTCCGTCCTTTAGACTGGCACGTTTTGAAACCGTTAGGCCTACGAATCCAAATTGTTAGATGTCCCCAAGATCTCCTACCAGAATGAAAAACTGGTCACTGCAACTTCGTTCCTTCGTTAATAAAAAGAAAACCTCAAACTTCCATTAAAAACTATTAACACACTTCAGGACTGCCTAATAACAAAACCTTTCATCTGTTTTTCTTCATATTTACCATAAATAATCCCCAATATAGTTCTTATGTGCCTGTTAGGTCAGTAATACATAATTTATAAAAGATATGGGCCCTAAAGTATAATGCACTTTTAAAAAAATCAGGAAAGACATTTATCCACTTAACATGATAATTGTTGAAACTGGAGACTTTTTTTTAGGGGTATATACTTAATTAAATCAAGATTCAATTGTATACCCAAAATTAGATTTTATAATTTTAGCTCAGCTGACTATAAGTCATCTGAGCTATAGTCATGGTCCATTTTCCGTCGTCCGTCCGTCTGTCCGAATGTCCGTCCGTAAGACTGGCACGTTTCGACACCATTGGACCTACGAATCTGAAACTCGGCATACAGTTAGATGTCCCCAAAATCTCCTACCATGCCGAAAATTGGGTTAATAGGACTTCATTCCTTCGAGATATTAAGAATAAACCTCATTTTTTATTAGAAATCTATTTTCACACTTCACGACTGCCTAATATCAAAACCACTCATCTGGTTTTCTTCATATTTACCATAAATATTCCGGTATATAGTTTCTATGTACATGCCAGAAATTAAATCAGTATTATTTAATTTAAAAAAGTGATGGGCCCAAACATAATGGACTTTGTAAAAAAATCAGGAAAGATAATTGGTCACTTAAGACCAAAAGTGTTCAAGGAAGGACTTTTTTCAGTAATACAACTTTAAATAATCAAAATTTAATTGTATTCCAAAATTTAGATCAAAATCTGTTAAAATTTTTTTATATATTGGCAAAAATATAAAATTGGTACCTTAAATTTTGCCCAACTTTGGCCACGGCACGTTTTTTTTTTTGCTGTAAGTACTGTGGATTTAATTTTCACAGCATGTACACATAAGGATTTAATCTGTTAAAATCTGAAATTTGAAAATAAAAGCTGCAAAATTAGGCTAGTTATTGAATTTTTTTTGGAGGCTCTTGTTGTATTCCTTTTCATTGTTAAGCGGTCCACTTTCATTCAGTGCACATCTCTATGCTCCCCAAGCTGTTGGCATAATGTTAGATGTCCCCAGGATCTCCTACCAAGCTGAAAACTGGGTCTTGCGACTTTGTTCCTTTGAGAAATTAAGGAAAAACTTCAATTTTTATTAAAAATCTATTTTTACACTTCAGGACTGCTTAATATCAAAACCACTCATCTGTATTTCCTCATATTTACCATAAATATTCCGGTATATAGTTCCTATGTACATGCCAGAAATTTAATCAGTATTATTTAATTTAAAAAAGTGATGGGCCCAAACATAATGGACTTTGTAAAAAAATTCAGGAAAGAAAATTGGTCACTTAAGACCAAAAGTGTTAAAGGTAGGGACTTTTTTTCAGTAATATAACTTTAATTGATCAAAATTTAATTGTATACCAAAGATTAGATCAAATCTTTTAATTTTTTTTAAATATTAGCAAAAATATAAAATTGTTACCTTAAATTTTGCCCAACTTAGGTCATAGTACGTTTTTTTCCTGTAAGTACTGTGGATTTAATTTTCACAGCATTTGCACATAAGGATTTAATCTGTTAAAATCTGAAATATGAAAATAAAAGCTGCAGAATTAGGCTATTTATTGAATTTTTTTTAGGCTCTTGTTGTATTCCCTTGCATTGTCAAGCAGTCCACTTTGGTGACTGTAGGTCATTCAGTGCACATCTCTATGCTCCCCAGGCTGTTGGCATAATGTTATGCAATCCTACCAATAGCCCTCTCTCCACTGAGCTGAGCTTGATCATGCTGTCTGCAGTTAATACCATATACACCTCCCCCCCCCCCCCCCCCCCCCCCATTTTGTTGACAGACTTCTACTAGATGAATCTTAAATTTAACATTTTTTTTCAGCAACAAGCAGTAACAACGGAGACCCCTTCCCCACCCACCCCTTCAATACACAGGACTAATAAACAAGACGAATCTTATAATTTTAATGTTAAATAAATTCTTTTTGATGAGACTTGGACAATTTTGATTTTGTTAAAGAAAAAAAATTCAGGAATTCAATCCTAATATTCAAATGTGATAAAATATTAGGATCTAATGTAAGTGCTAACTGACAAGATTTAAGAAGATATAAATACTTTGTAGCATTTCATTCATATCTCTTAAAGTTGGCGGGGCCTAGGTGTTATTTACACTGTTAACTTAATATTAAAATTAGGAATATTGGTCAAACTTTGTGGGATTAATTTTTAACTCATATGGCCATATATTTAACTTTTGAAAACTTAATTACCTTAACACATTATTTGTTTATGAAATGTTACTTTTATATAACACTTACCGTAGGCCTATTTGTTCCCTTGGTGCATCACTAAATGGTTTAGCTCATGTCCATTTTTCTATAATTTACAGAGTTTCATTTTAGCAGGGCCATTTTCTCATAGCTTTTCTAATGATAATATACATGAAAAACTAAAAAAATAAAATCATTTTAGCAGTTACTAATATTTTCCAAAATTCAGCTGAGCAATGTGACCCATGGATCCCTTGTTATAAGTTATTAGCATAAATACAAAATCAGTACCTTAAATTTTGCCCAACTTTGACCATGGCATTCTTTTTCCTGTAAGTACATTTGATTTAAAATTCACAGCAGTTAAACATAAGGATTTAATTTGTTAAATTCTGAAATTTGAAAATTAAATCTTTAAAATTAGGTTAGTTATTAAAGTTTTTAAAAAAGCTATTAAATAGAGGCTCTATTGTTTTCACTTGCATAATGTCCCGCTCTGTCACTTCTGGCCACTGGAGGTCAACTGTGCCAGGGTACCTGATTTGACGCAGGTCACTGAGAGTGGGGGAGGTCCCCTGCTGTGACAGGTGAACAGTTTTTCTCATATCACCCCCCCCCCCCCCCCAAGTGTTATGCTGTAATCTAGAAGATACCATTGTCGTGGTAATATAGCATTTTTAACAGAAATCAATTTTCTGTTAAATAATTTTAGCAAATTGAATTTAACTACACCCATCAGAATGCATAAATTGATAATATATGAGTCAAATGTTTAAATAAAGGCACAGTTTTATTTTGGAAATTCTGAATCAAGTATTATTCCAGATATTTATTGTTTTGCAAATTAAAAGATTTGTTTTTGTGGTAAAAAATAAATACATTTATATCCATATGTTGTTATCTCACAAAATTGAGTAAATGAAGATGCAATTATAATTATGAATCAACTTTTATATTCGGATATATATATGTATAATTGGGAATGTATAAAAATTACAAACTTGAAAAATATGTAATAAAAAATGAGGATGTAATGCAATCATTTGTTGTTTTTTTTTCTGCCTCTGCAGAATGGGAGATAAAGTGATAAGCCTTGTTTGTCTACCAGCCTGTCTAGCCATTTTTAAATATTCAGTTTTTTTTTATCCTGTAAGCACTGTTGAATTTAATTATAATCATGTATGTATATACAGTGATGTATCTCCTAACATTCAACCCCCCCCCCCCCCAAACATACACACCTTCAAGTCCTTGCACCTGTGGACTGGGAATGTTAATTACATTATTTGATAATATATTATAAAGAAAATATAGATATACGTGAACAAATAAGTAACTGTTGAACTGTCAACAGTTTATAAAAAAAAGCCAACAAATGATCTAATGTTCACAAACTTCTCACATGCTTCAGTTTCAACATTAGGAAACACCTGGTCCGGTCACAAATATTATGAGCAACAACTTCTTACTCATCAATACAAACCAATCATATTAACCCACCATGGCCTATATAACCTCTTCCTCTCAGACTTTATTTCCATTTGATATAATTTTTAGATTTGTACTTTCGAGGACAACTTTAGCTGAACACAGTGACCCATGAGTCCCTAATCCGGACCCCCCCCCCCTTTTTTTCAGCAGCCGCAAGCTTTTTTTAGTGTTTCATACCAATTTTTCGGTCTAGACCCCCCCCCCCTACTGGATCTGGTGACCTTTTTTAAGCTTTGTCATTAATCCTCCTGGGTTGGACCACACGTTTTCCTAAATCCTGGATCCGCCCCTGCGTTGTATTACTTAAATAATAATACATAGTGAGTCGATAGTACGCGCTAATTAACTCGTTCCCACGCGGGAATAAAATATAGATAGACAAAAGTATAAATATAGACAAACAACACAAACAACACAGTTTGAACTACATCTTAAATCCTAAAGGCGTATTTCTCTACACAGGATAGAGATTTTTGTAAAAAAATTGGCTTGCATATGGTCCCTGCTTTATATGCTTAGACCTTAAATGGTGTAACGGCGAGTTTTACAAGACTCATGGGCCATGCGTGTTTTCTTCAGAGAATGTGTGATGGGGGGGGGGGGGGGGAGATGGGTAGTTCGGATAAAAAATGTGCCATATTAAATTTTTATAATATGTAATACATAACTGAAATTTTATTGCAAAAATCTGATGGGGAAATTGAGTAATTTTCTCGTAAAAATGTTTTTTTTCCCCAAAGAGCAAAGAGGGGACAAATGTGGCCACATACTTCTCCTTTTCCCCCTGCCCCCCCCCCCCCCCCCCCGCCTTTAATAAAGTGTTATGGCGGTCATTGGTGTAAGCTTTTCTCTTGAGACATAAACAAACCGACATGTTGTTTTTCCTGTTCGGTAAACCCGAGATTATATAACTCTTAACCCGAACCCTTAATAAATAAAGATTTTCCGGGAAGATAAATACAAGTATTTCAGTTTATTTCATATTTTAAATACACAGGACAAGCCGCGGTAAATTAAACTCCCTCAAAGCGTTCGGCGAAAACGCACATACAACAAAAATACATACAAACAATTTAAGTTGACATACACATTATACACATATTTTAGAATGTGTTAATATTCTCACCCACACGTTTTACAAACATTTTGGTATACGTTTGTATTCTCACCCACATTTTTTACTCACATTTTGGTATGCGTTGGTTTTCTCACCCACACGTTATACTCGCATTTTGGTATGCGTTATTTTTCTCATACATGTTTCATCCACATTATGGTGGGCGTTGGTATTCTTATCCGCATGTTTTCCCACATTTTTGTGTACGTTAGTATTCTCACTCACATGTTTTACTCAAATTTTGGTATACGTTAGTATTCTCACCCACAGGTTATACTCACATTTTGGTATACGTTAGGCCAAAAAAAAATTAAAGGTATGGTTCTCAGGCACCGCCCGCATCAATTTTAAACTCCCGCATAAAAAATTTTTATTTTGATTTTCAATAGAAACTTATCAATTTCAAGCTTCAGCCGCTCGGACATTTCTTTCAAGAAGATAAAATCATACAACTTCCTTTATAATGTGGTGCTTTTACTTATTTAGCCAAATAAATATGTTATTATCATGCTTTTCCCTTATAATTTGACATTTTTATCGAAACATACCAAAAAAATTAAAATTAAAAAAACGCCCGACCGCATTGATTTCTGGAAAAAAAGTGCCTGAGAACCATACATTTTTTTTATTTTGGCCTTAGTATTCTCACTCACATGTTATACTCACATTTTGGTATACGTTAGTATTCTCACCCACATGTTTTACTCACATTTTGGTATTTGTTAGTATTCTTGCCCACATGTTTCACCCACAATTTGTTATGCGTTAGTATTGTCACAAACATGTTTTTCCCAGATTTTGGTATGCTTAATTATTTTTCTCCCACATGTTTCATCCACATTATGGTATGCGTTGGTATTCTTATCCGCATGTTTTCCCACATTTTTGTGTACGTTAGTATTCTCACTCACACGTTTTACTTATATTTTGGTATACGTAGGTATTTCACCAACATGTTTACCCACATTTTGGGAAGCGTTATTTTTCTCACCAACATGTGTACCCATATTTTGGTAAACGTGAGTATTCT
Source organism: Sipunculus nudus (assembly GCA_026874595.1). Classification (NCBI taxonomy): domain Eukaryota; kingdom Metazoa; phylum Annelida; class Sipuncula; order Golfingiida; family Sipunculidae; genus Sipunculus; species Sipunculus nudus. The sequence continues at coordinate 62,521,844 of CM049321.1, forward strand.
CACCCACACGTTTTACTCACATTTTGGTATACGTAAGTATTCTCACTCACATGTTTTACTCATTGGTATACGTTAGTATTCTCACCCACAGGTTATACTCACATTTTGGTATTTGTTAGTTTTCTTGCCCACATGTTTCACCCACATTTTGTTATGCGTTAGTATTGTCACAAACATGTTTTTCCCAGATTTTGGTATGCTTAATTATTTTCTCCCACATGTTTCATCCACATTATGGTATGCGTTGGTATTCTTATCCGCATGTTTTCCCACATTTTTGTGTACGTTAGTATTCTCACTCACACGTTTTACTCATATTTTGGTATGCGTAGGTATTTCACCAACATGTTTTACCCACATTTTGGTATGCGTTGGTATTCTCACCAACATGTGTACCCATATTTTGGTATACGTGAGTATTCTCACCCACACGTTTTACTCACATTTTGGTAAACGTTAGTATTCTCACCCACATGTTTTACTCACATTTTGGTATTTGTTAGTTTTCTTGCCCACATGTTTCACCCACATTTTGTTATGCGTTTATATTGTCACCAACATGTTTTTCCCAGATTTTGGTATGCGAAATTATTTTCTCCCACATGTTTTACCCACATTATGGTATGCGTTGGTATTCTATCCGCATATTTTCCCACATTTTTGTGTACGTTAGTATTCTCACTCACATGTTTTATTCACATTTTGGTATACGTGAATATTCTCACCCACATGTTATACTCACATTTTGGTATACGTTACTATTCTCACCCACATGTTTTACTCACATTTTGGTATTTGTAAGTATTCTTGCCCACATGTTTCACCCACATTTTGTTATGCGTTAGTATTGTCACAAACATGTTTTTCCCAGATTTTGGTATGCTTAATTATTTTCTCCCACATGTTTCATCCACATTATGGTATGCGTTGGTATTCTTATCCGCATGTTTTCCCACATTTTTGTGTACGTTAGTATTCTCACTCACACGTTTTACTCATATTTTGGTATTCGTAGGTTTTTCACCAACATGTTTTACCCACATTTTGGTATGCGTTGGTATTCTCACCAACATGTGTACCCATATTTTGGTATACGTGAGTATTCTCACCCACACGTTTTACTCACATTTTGGTAAACGTTAGTATTCTCACCCACATGTTTTACTCACATTTTGGTATTTGTTAGTTTTCTTGCCCACATGTTTCACCCACATTTTGTTATGCGTTTATATTGTCACCAACATGTTTTTCCCAGATTTTGGTATGCGAAATTATTTTCTCCCACATGTTTTACCCACATTATGGTATGCGTTGGTATTCTATCCGCATATTTTCCCACATTTTTGTGTACGTTAGTATTCTCACTCACATGTTTTATTCACATTTTGGTATACGTGAGTATTCTCACCCACATGTTATACTCACATTTTGGTATACGTTACTATTCTCACCCACATGTTTTACTCACATTTTGGTATTTGTAAGTATTCTTGCCCACATGTTTCACCCACATTTTGTTATGCGTTAGTATTGTCACAAACATGTTTTTCCCAGATTTTGGTATGCTTAATTATTTTCTCCCACATGTTTCATCCACATTATGGTATGCGTTGGTATTCTTATCCGCATATTTTCCCTCATTTTTGTGTACGTTAGTATTCTCACTCGCATGTTTTACCCACATTTTGGTATGTGTTAGTATTCTTTCTATCATGTGTACCCATATTTTGGTATACGTTAGTATTCTCACCCACACGTTTTACTCACATTTTAGTATACGTTTGTATTCTCACCCACATGTTTCACCCACATTTTGTTATGCATTAGTATTGTCACCAACATGTTTTCCCCGGATTTTGGTATGCGTAATTATTTTCTCCCACATGTTTTACTCACATTATGGTATGCGTTGGTATATTCTTATCCGCATGTTTTCCCACATTTTTGTGTACGTTAGTATTCTCACCCACATGTTTTACTCACATTTTGGTATTTGTTAGTATTCTTGCCCACATGTTTCACCCACATTTTGTTATGCGTTAGTATTGTCACCAACATGTTTTTCCCGGATTTTGGTATGCGTAATTATTTTCTCCCACATGTTTTACTCACATTATGGTATGCGTTGGTATATTCTTATCCGCATGTTTTCCAACATTTTTGTGTACGTTAGTATTCTCACTCACATGTTTTCTCACATTTTGGTATACGTTAGTATTCTCACCCACATGTTTCATCCACATTTTGTTATGCGTTGGTATTCTTATCCTCATGTTTTCCCACATTTTGCGTGCTGTCTAATCCCTATTTTTCCCATTTCTTCCCAGAATAAATAATCAGCTACAAGGGATTATATAGAATATACTTAGTCAAAGCTACATTTTTCATTAACCTTATTGATTTTAGCTATTTACATTGAATGAACTTGGGAAGTATTTGTTGAAAGTCCATAGTACATGCTGTAGTAGTGTCAGTAAATACCTTGCTTGACGATCCTGGTGTCACTGGTGAGGACTGTAGAGGTGGAGGAAACCGACGGGCAACCAGGACCCACTGTCGAATCCTTAGTGGACAGCGCGGGGCTTTTTACCACTTAACGCTCAGCATTTCGATAGATTGGCAGGGAGGTTAATGTACGACTATGTCCACACAATACATTCCAGGTTTTTGTATGATTTATTTTCAAATTCACCTCATAACCTGAAATAGGCAAAAGTATATCATTACCCAAGAAAACACAGATAAGCATGCTTCCAGCAAATATAACCAGAAAAAAAATCTCCTTTAGTAGCTTCGCAGTATCCCACAATATACTGGAATTCACGAACCTGCATAAATACTTGTTTGAGCAGCCGATATTAATAGTCCTAGCAACGATTCGGCTTATCAACATAGCGCCGGTCCAGGTGATAAACAGGTTGGGCCCCAGTCTGGTGTGTCTAATCTTCTCTAGAAAAATCATCTTTTTTTTAACTGGTTTTATGTCTATCGCACCTGTTTTGTTTTTTTTTATATCAGCAAAACCAGTCCCCTGAGGCCATACCGCCCTAATGAAAAAAAATATATAAGATTTCCTGCTGCCAGGCTTGTAATAATGAAGCCAGAGAGACGGTATATCCATGGTACATTAGAAGGGTGGGAGCCTCCAATTTAATAAATACACAGTTCATCAAGCATATGTTTATGTTCCAGCTTTATATGCAGCTTTCCTATCTGGGAAAAATATCAGTATGAAATCAAAGTGTCTCCATCTTGTCAGCGTACCAGTACTTGACATCACTTTTAAACGAAATTTAAAATACTTATTTTAATGAGAATAAAGTAAAGATAACACCTTAAAATGTGAACTCGGGCAATCATTAAAGGTATCACCGAGGAAACATGTAACCATGTAACCATGTAACCATGAAACAATAACCAAATGGCTTTCTAAATATATTAAATCCGAATACTCCGTTCATTCTGTGAAATATCTTCAGACAACCGAATTTATCGTATATAAAAAGTTGTATGGGTTAGATTGATAAAAATCACAATATTTTATTACATTCATGGTACATGAACTTTTGAATAGTTCTAAACAGTAGAGAAAAAGCATATTAAGTTACGGGTAATTCAAATCAAACTTTCTTAAAACTACTTTTGTTTTAATTATAAAATCGTTTATAATTCGAAAAGTAGTTCCAAAGATCTTCAAATTAGACTATTTTGTCTTGTACACAGTGTGTACCAACTTGGTGAGTGGCAAAGCAAATGCTTACCCCAATACCTATGAATGGGCGGTTTCTACACGGGGACAAGGTGTCGCTTCTTCACAATGGTGGGAAATTCTTTTGAATAAAAAAAATTATGATGGTGTTCTATTTTACCTCAAAACATTTATGGATATTCACTCGAGTACATCTTTTACACTAAAAAAAGTGTCATACACGTAAAACATTCTTGAGTAAAGTGGATAACAACCAAACCAAACAACTAACCAGCGAACGAAGAGAGAAACATAATGCCTCTACCTTCCCTATAACAAGATACACCTGTTTACTATCAAGGGCTGGGGGATTGTTGTACGGCAATACATTGAATATTCAGGATTATTTAGGGCAAATTCTTTCTGGAAGTTCTAATGGATTAGAAGGACCATAACAGGTCAGTGAACTGGAGATGCACGAAAACCCCATCAAGCTTCCCGTGAAAAAGTGCAAAATGCGTGAAAGCCATTCTGTCTTCCGCTGAAACACACAGGGAAATGAGTAATGTGGGAAATTAGTTGAAGGGTACAAATTTTGTTAGTGGCAAAAAAAGACAACAGAATATAACATGTGTCAGAAGAGCTCATCAATGATACATGTACCAAGTGTAGAGCACACCAACGATACATGTACCAAGTGTAGAGCACACCAACGATACATGTACCAAGTGTAGAGCACACCAGTGATACATGTACCAAGTGTAGAGCACACCAATGATACAATGTGCCTAGTGTAGAGCACACCAGTAATTCGTTTACCTAGTGTAGAGCACACCAGTAATACGTTTACCTAGTGTAGAGCACACCAATAATACGTTTACCTAGTGTAGAGCACACCAATAATACGTTTACCTAGTGTAGAGCACACCAATAACACGTGTACCAAGTGTTGAGTACACCAGTGATACATGTACCAAGTGTAGAGCACACCAATGATACATGTACCAAGTGTAGAGCACACCAATGATACATGTGCCAAGTGTAGAGCACACCAATGATACATGTGCCAAGTGTAGAGCACACCAGTGATTCATGTACCAAGTGTAGAGCACACCAATGATACATGTGCCAAGTGTAGAGCACACCAATGATACATGTGCCAAGTGTAGAGCACACCAGTGATACATGTACCAAGTGTAGAGCACACCAATGATACATGTGCCAAGTGTAGAGCACACCAGTGATACATGTACCAAGTGTAGAGCACACCAGTGATACATGTACCAAGTGTAGAGCACACCAATGATACATGTGCCAAGTGTAGAGCACACCAGTGATACATGTACCAAGTGTAGAGCACACCAATGATACATGTGCCAAGTGTAGAGCACACCAATGATACATGTGCCAAGTGTAGAGCACACCAGTGATACATATACCAAGTGTAGAGCACACCAACGATACATGTGCCAAGTGTAGAGCACACCAATGATACATGTGCCAAGTGTAGAGCACACCAGTGATACATGTACCAAGTGTAGAGCACACCAATGATACATGTACCAAGTGTAGAGCACACCAATGATACATGTGCCAAGTGTAGAGCACACCAGTGATACATGTACCAAGTGTAGAGCACACCAATGATACATGTGCCAAGTGTAGAGCACACCAATGATACATGTGCCAAGTGTAGAGCACACCAGTGATACATGTACCAAGTGTAGAGCACACCAATGATACATGTGCCAAGTGTAGAGCACACCAGTGATACATATACCAAGTGTAGAGCACACCAATGATACATGTGCCAAGTGTAGAGCACACCAATGATACATGTGCCAAGTGTAGAGCACACCAGTGATACATGTACCAAGTGAAGAGCACACCAATGATACATATGCCAAGTGTAGAGCACACCAGTGATACATGTTCCAAGTGTAGAGCACACCAGTGATACATGTACCAAGTGAAGAGCACACCAGTGATACATGTACCAAGTGTAGAGCACACCAATAATACGTTTACCTAGTGTGGAGCACACCAATAACACGTGTACCAAATGTTGAGTAAACCAATGATACATGTACCAAGTGTAGAGCACACCAGTAATACATGTGCCAAATGTAGAGCACACCAATGATACATGTGCCAAGTGTAGAGCACACCAGTGATACATGAACCAAGTGTAGAGCACACTAATGATACATGCACCAAGTGTGGAGCACACCAGTGATACATGTACCAAGTGTAGAGTGCACAAATGATACGTGTACTAAGTGTAGAGCACACCAGTGATACATGTACCAAGTGTAGAGCACACCAGTGATACATGTACCAAGTGTAGAGCACACCAATGATATAATGTGCCTAGTGTAGAGCACACCAATAATACGTTTACCTAGTGTAGAGCACACCAATAACACCTTTACCAAGTGTTGAGTACACCAGTGTTACATGTACCAAGTGTAGAGCACACCAGTGATACATGTACCAAGTGTAGAGCACACCAATGATACATGTACCAAGTGTAGAGCACACCAGTGATACATGTACCAAGTGTAGAGCACACCAATGATACATGTACCAAGTGTAGAGCACACCAATGATACATGTACCAAGTGTAGAGTACACCAATGATATAATGTGCCTAGTGTAGAGCACACTAATGATACCTGTGCCATGTGTGGAGCACACAAATGATACATGTACCAAGTGTAGAGCACACCAATGATAGATGTACCAAGTGTAGAGTACACCAATGATATAATGTGCCTAGTGTAGAGCACACTAATGATACCTGTGCCATGTGTGGAGCACACAAATGATACATGTACCAAGTGTAGAGCACACCAATGATACATGTACCATGTGTAGAGTACACTAATGATATGTGTACCAAGTGTAGAGCACACTAATGATACATGTACCGAGTGTAGAGCACACCAGTGATACATGTGCCAAGTGTAGAGCACACCAGTGATACATATACCAAGTGTAGAGCACACCAATGATACATGTACCAAGTGTAGAGCACACCAATGATACATGTACCAAGTGTAGAGCACACCAATGATACATGTACCAAGTGTAGAGTACACCAATGATATAATGTGCCTAGTGTAGAGCACACTAATGATACCTGTGCCATGTGTGGAGCACACAAATGATACATGTACCAAGTGTAGAGCACACCAATGATAGATGTACCAAGTGTAGAGTACACCAATGATATAATGTGCCTAGTGTAGAGCACACTAATGATACCTGTGCCATGTGTGGAGCACACAAATGATACATGTACCAAGTGTAGAGCACACCAATGATACATGTACCAAGTGTAGAGTACACTAATGATATGTGTACCAAGTGTAGAGCACACTAATGATACATGTACCGAGTGTAGAGCACACCAGTGATACATGTACCAAGTGTAGAGTACACAAATGATACGTGTACTAAGTGTAGAGCACACTAATGATACATGTACCAAGTGTAGAGCACACTAATGATACATGTACCAAGTGTAGAGCACACTAATGATACATGTACCAAGTGTAGAGCACACTAATGATACATGTACCAAGTGTAGAGCACACCAGTGATACATGTACCAAGTGTAGAGTACACCAATGATATAATGTGCCTAGTGTAGAGCACACTAATGATACCTGTGCCATGTGTGGAGCACACAAATGATACATGTACCAAGTGTAGAGCACACCAATGATACATGTACCAAGTGTAGAGTACACTAATGATATGTGTACCAAGTGTAGAGCACACTAATGATACATGTACCGAGTGTAGAGCACACCAGTGATACATGTACCAAGTGTAGAGTACACAAATGATACGTGTACTAAGTGTAGAGCACACTAATGATACATGTACCAAGTGTAGAGCACACTAATGATACATGTACCAAGTGTAGAGCACACTAATGATACATGTACCAAGTGTAGAGCACACTAATGATACATGTACCAAGTGTAAAGTACACTAATGATACATGTACCAAGTGTAGAGCACACCAATGATACATGTGCCAAGTGTAGAGCACACCAATGATACATGTGCCAAGTGTAGAGCACACCAGTGATACATGTACCAAGTGTAGAGCACACCAGTGATACATGTACCAAGTGTAGAGCACACCAATGATACATGTGCCAAGTGTAGAGCACACCAATGATACATGTGCCAAGTGTAGAGCACACCAATGATACATGTGCCAAGTGTAGAGCACACCAATGATACATGTGCCAAGTGTAGAGCACACCAATGATACATGTGCCAAGTGTAGAGCACACCAATGATACATGTGCCAAGTGTAGAGCACACCAGTGATACATATACCAAGTGTAGAGCACACCAACGATACATGTGCCAAGTGTAGAGCACACCAATGATACATGTGCCAAGTGTAGAGCACACCAGTGATACATGTACCAAGTGTAGAGCACACCAATGATACATGTACCAAGTGTAGAGCACACCAATGATACATGTGCCAAGTGTAGAGCACACCAGTGATACATGTACCAAGTGTAGAGCACACCAATGATACATGTGCCAAGTGTAGAGCACACCAATGATACATGTGCCAAGTGTAGAGCACACCAGTGATACATGTACCAAGTGTAGAGCACACCAATGATACATGTGCCAAGTGTAGAGCACACCAGTGATACATATACCAAGTGTAGAGCACACCAATGATACATGTGCCAAGTGTAGAGCACACCAATGATACATGTGCCAAGTGTAGAGCACACCAGTGATACATGTACCAAGTGAAGAGCACACCAATGATACATGTGCCAAGTGTAGAGCACACCAGTGATACATGTTCCAAGTGTAGAGCACACCAGTGATACATGTACCAAGTGAAGAGCACACCAGTGATACATGTACCAAGTGTAGAGCACACCAATAATACGTTTACCTAGTGTGGAGCACACCAATAACACGTGTACCAAATGTTGAGTAAACCAATGATACATGTACCAAGTGTAGAGCACACCAGTAATACATGTGCCAAATGTAGAGCACACCAATGATACATGTGCCAAGTGTAGAGCACACCAGTGATACATGAACCAAGTGTAGAGCACACTAATGATACATGCACCAAGTGTGGAGCACACCAGTGATACATGTACCAAGTGTAGAGTGCACAAATGATACGTGTACTAAGTGTAGAGCACACCAGTGATACATGTACCAAGTGTAGAGCACACCAGTGATACATGTACCAAGTGTAGAGCACACCAATGATATAATGTGCCTAGTGTAGAGCACACCAATAATACGTTTACCTAGTGTAGAGCACACCAATAACACCTTTACCAAGTGTTGAGTACACCAGTGTTACATGTACCAAGTGTAGAGCACACCAGTGATACATGTACCAAGTGTAGAGCACACCAATGATACATGTACCAAGTGTAGAGCACACCAGTGATACATGTACCAAGTGTAGAGCACACCAATGATACATGTACCAAGTGTAGAGCACACCAATGATACATGTACCAAGTGTAGAGTACACCAATGATATAATGTGCCTAGTGTAGAGCACACTAATGATACCTGTGCCATGTGTGGAGCACACAAATGATACATGTACCAAGTGTAGAGCACACCAATGATAGATGTACCAAGTGTAGAGTACACCAATGATGTAATGTGCCTAGTGTAGAGCACACTAATGATACCTGTGCCATGTGTGGAGCACACAAATGATACATGTACCAAGTGTAGAGCACACCAATGATACATGTACCAAGTGTAGAGTACACTAATGATATGTGTACCAAGTGTAGAGCACACTAATGATACATGTACCGAGTGTAGAGCACACCAGTGATACATGTGCCAAGTGTAGAGCACACCAGTGATACATATACCAAGTGTAGAGCACACCAATGATACATGTACCAAGTGTAGAGCACACCAATGATACATGTACCAAGTGTAGAGCACACCAATGATACATGTACCAAGTGTAGAGTACACCAATGATATAATGTGCCTAGTGTAGAGCACACTAATGATACCTGTGCCATGTGTGGAGCACACAAATGATACATGTACCAAGTGTAGAGCACACCAATGATAGATGTACCAAGTGTAGAGTACACCAATGATATAATGTGCCTAGTGTAGAGCACACTAATGATACCTGTGCCATGTGTGGAGCACACAAATGATACATGTACCAAGTGTAGAGCACACCAATGATACATGTACCAAGTGTAGAGTACACTAATGATATGTGTACCAAGTGTAGAGCACACTAATGATACATGTACCGAGTGTAGAGCACACCAGTGATACATGTACCAAGTGTAGAGTACACAAATGATACGTGTACTAAGTGTAGAGCACACTAATGATACATGTACCAAGTGTAGAGCACACTAATGATACATGTACCAAGTGTAGAGCACACTAATGATACATGTACCAAGTGTAGAGCACACTAATGATACATGTACCAAGTGTAGAGCACACCAGTGATACATGTACCAAGTGTAGAGTACACCAATGATATAATGTGCCTAGTGTAGAGCACACTAATGATACCTGTGCCATGTGTGGAGCACACAAAATGATACATGTACCAAGTGTAGAGCACACCAATGATACATGTACCAAGTGTAGAGTACACTAATGATATGTGTACCAAGTGTAGAGCACACTAATGATACATGTACCGAGTGTAGAGCACACCAGTGATACATGTACCAAGTGTAGAGTACACAAATGATACGTGTACTAAGTGTAGAGCACACTAATGATACATGTACCAAGTGTAGAGCACACTAATGATACATGTACCAAGTGTAGAGCACACTAATGATACATGTACCAAGTGTAGAGCACACTAATGATACATGTACCAAGTGTAAAGTACACTAATGATACATGTACCAAGTGTAGAGCACCCAATGATACATGTGCCAAGTGTAGAGCACACCAATGCTACATGTGCCAAATGTAGAGCACACCAGTGCTACATGTACCAAGTGTAGAGCACACCAGTGATACATGTACCAAGTGTAGAGCACACCAATGATACATGTGCCAAGTGTAGAGCACACCAATGATACATGTGCCAAGTGTAGAGCACACCAATGATACATGTGCCAAGTGTAGAGCACACCAATGATACATGTGCCAAGTGTAGAGCACACCAATGATACATGTGCCAAGTGTAGAGCACACCAGTGATACATGTACCAAGTGTAGAGCACACCAGTGATACATGTACCAAGTGTAGAGCACACCAATGATACATGTGCCAAGTGTAGAGCACACCAATGATACATGTGCCAAGTGTAGAGCACACCAATGATACATGTGCCAAGTGTAGAGCACACCAATGATACATGTGCCAAGTGTACAGCACACCAGTGATACATATACCAAGTGTAGAGCACACCAACGATACATGTGCCAAGTGTAGAGCACACCAATGATACATGTGCCAAGTGTAGAGCACACCAGTGATACATGTACCAAGTGTAGAGCACACCAATGATACATGTGCCAAGTGTAGAGCACACCAATGATACATGTGCCAAGTGTAGAGCACACCAGTGATACATATACCAAGTGTAGAGCACACCAATGATACATGTACCAAGTGTAGAGCACACCAGTGATACATATACCAAGTGTAGAGCACACCAGTGATACATGTGCCAAGTGTAGAGCACACCAATGATACATGTGCCAAGTGTAGAGCACACCAGTGATACATGTACCAAGTGTAGAGCACACCAATGATACATGTGCCAAGTGCAGAGCACACCAATGATACATGTGCCAAGTGTAGAGCACACCAGTGATACATGTGCCAAGTGTAGAGCACACCAGTGATACATATACCAAGTGTAGAGCACACCAATGATACATGTACCAAGTGTAGAGCACACCAGTGATACATGTACCAAGTGTAGAGCACACCAATGATACATGTACCAAGTGTAGAGCACACCAATGATACATGTGCCAAGTGTAGAGCACACCAGTGATACATGTACCAAGTGTAGAGCACACCAATGATACATGTGCCAAGTGTAGAGCACACCAATGATACATGTGCCAAGTGTAGAGCACACCAGTGATACATGTACCAAGTGTAGAGCACACCAATGATACATGTGCCAAGTGTAGAGCACACCAGTGATACATATACCAAGTGTAGAGCACACCAATGATACATGTGCCAAGTGTAGAGCACACCAATGATACATGTGCCAAGTGTAGAGCACACCAGTGATACATGTACCAAGTGAAGAGCACACCAATGATACATGTGCCAAGTGTAGAGCACACCAGTGATACATGTACCAAGTGTAGAGCACACTAATGATACATGTACCAAGTGTAGAGCACATTAATGATACATGTACCAAGTGTAGAGCACACTAATGATACATGTACCAAGTGTAGAGCACACCAGTGATACATGTACCAAGTGTAGAGCACATTAATGATACATGTACCAAGTGTTGAGCACACTAATGATACATGTACCAAGTGTAGAGCACACTAATGATACATGTACCAAGTGTAGAGCACACTAATGATACATGTACCAAGTGTAGAGCACATTAATGATACATGTACCAAGTGTAGAGCACACTAATGATACATGTACCAAGTGTAGAGCACACTATGATACATGTACCAAGTGTAGAGCACATTAATGATACATGTACCAAGTGTAGAGCACACTAATGATACATGTACCAAGTGTAGAGCACACTAATGATACATGTACCAAGTGTAGAGCACACTAATGATACCTGTACCATGTGTGGAGCACACTTATGATGCACACAAGTGATACATGATGCTTCCGGATTCAGAAGCGTCATCAGCAAATATTCACCAATGTACAGTCACTCATGCACAGACAGACAAAAAAAAAAGTGAATGCAACACGGTCGTGTTTCATACGCTTTACATGCCTGTCAACCTATTCATGTAACGGTCGAGCACCCAGAACTCCACAGAGAGTGTGTCCAGGAGTCACATGTTGCATTCGTTCTCTCTAGAATTTATGGAGATCACCAGTTGTCATATGGTGCAAGCGACTTTTTCGGTACCCAGAAAAGGGCCCAATGACAGGATGTCTAGGTTGGTAATGTAACTAAACAAGAACTCATTTATAATATATGAGTCATGTCACATTTTTCACTAAAATTACTGTTCCAATAGTACATCTTGGTTTCATTATTTTGTCATTATTTTGGATGCCGTCATTGCCGTGGATAAAGATGAAGTTCGCCAAGTGGGACAAATGGGGTTACATCAAGAATCCCTAGTTCACTATCGGTAAAAGCCACTAGGACTACTTGTCAGACGTTACTTCCCCAGAGGAAACTAATAGAGCATTAGTTCCGAGGTGAGTGGCCGTCTACCTAGAGCATTTAACAGCTGGGCTCATCTACGGAGCACCAGTCATAATAGAGCCGACAGTCAAAATAGAGCCGTCAGTCAAAATATAGCCGACCTAAGAATACATGACGGGCCCTGTGCCGCCAGGAGGGAATGCATTCACCCCCATCAGTATGTCTGTGTGTTTGTGTGTTTGTTCACAACATAATCCGCAGTGATAGACGGGATCTCATTAAAATTTTCAGGCCAAACTTTGAATTTTGGTGTTGATCCCAAACATGATCCAAATTCAGGAACGTCATCAAGGAATATTCACAAATGTACCATCATTTTTGCACTGATGAGCCTTAGAATATGGGCCGAATAAGAGAATGCAAACACGGGTTGAGGAGGGTCCGACCATAGGGACCCCCCCCCCCCCCCCCACATGGCAGAGTCTTGCATTCCTTGGAATGCATATTTCAAGTTTCTTGTATGCTCCTGGATAATAATTTGCATCGTTGTGTACCCGTCAGAAACATTGATTCATGAAACTTAAAATTATAATAATGTATCGGTGAACTAAATCTCACCTATTATATATTACGTCCTTGTGTTTGTGTCTTCAATATATCAGAAGTGAAATTAATATATTTTTTTACTGAAACGTGGCAAACGCGTTTTAGGCCAGGATTTTTTTATATATTTATTGCACAATACGTGGCTGTATAAAACAAGACCATATCAGTTTACGCTTCTATCAGGAGTCTTTTTCAGAAAACGGTCGGTGATACACGTTTAATAGATGTAATTTGTTTTATAATGATAGGTATGATAATTGGAAATTATTTCTCATATTTTTTAATCTGTAATAAAGATTTTGAACAATAAACGAAACTGACTGTGTATGAAGAAAGCCCCTGAAGCCGCACATTATCAGTTGGTAATTTCTTGTCCAAGGTGGTCTAAAAAAATGATCTAACATTTTCTCCGTATCACCATACATCTAATATCTGAAGAATCATATGGTTTTCTTTCACTCTCACGCAATCCTTATACTAATAATGAACGGCGTTTGTTCAAGGAAAGTTCTTTGAGTCCTTGGGTGGATTTAACGCAGAGGAAGATTATTTATGCGATTGCTAGCGACATAGACATTACTTTATAACAGAAAGCGACATTAAAAGACGAGGTAAAGACCCACAAGAGCGGACGTTTTAGCAGCACTCGGAATCAATTGCTTCTTCTTGGAATAATGAGTCCAACTGAACCGAAATGGGTGATGTGTGACTAAACCAGGCCCTACGCGTGTAAGGATAAATGACTGTTACTGATCAGTATGTCTAATCATCAGGTGATGTGTGACTAAACTAGGCCCTACGCGTGTAAGGATAAATGACTGTTACTGATCAGTATGTCTAATCATCAGGTGATGTGTGACTAAACCAGGCCCTACGCGTGTAAGGATAAATGACTGTTACTGATCAGTATGTCTAATCATCAGGTGATGTATGACTAAACCAGGCCCTACGCGTGTAAGGATAAATGACTGTTACTGATCAGTATGTCTAATCATCAGGTGATGTGTGACTAAACCAGGCCCTACGCGTGTAAGGATAAATGACTGTTACTGATCAGTATGTCTAATCATCAGGTGATGTGTGACTAAACCAGGCCCTACGCGTGTAAGGATAAATGACTTTTACTGATCAGTATGTCTAATCATCAGGTGATGTGTGACTAAACCAGGCCCTACGCGTGTAAGGATAAATGACTGTTACTGATCAGTATGTCTAATCATCAGGTGATAAGTGATTAACCAGGCCCTACGCGTGTAAGGATAAATGACTTTTACTGATCAGTATGTCTAATCATCAGGTGATGTGTGACTAAACCAGGCCCTACGCGTGTAAGGATAAATGACTGTTACTGATCAGTATGTCTAATCATCAGATGATGTGTGACTAAACCAGGCCCTACGCGTGTAAGGATCAATGACTGTTACTGATCAGTATGTCTAATCATCAGGTGATGTGTGACTAAACCAGGCCCTACGCGTGTAAGGATAAATGACTGTTACTGATCAGTATGTCTAATCATCAGGTGATAAGTGACTAAACCAGGCCATACGCGTGTAAGGATAAATGACTGTTACTGATCAGTATGTCTAATCATCAGGTGATGTGTGACTAAACCAGGCCCTACGCGTGTAAGGATAAATGACTGTTACTGATCAGTATGTCTAATCATCAGGTGATAAGTGACTAAACCAGGCCCTACGCGTGTAAGGATAAATGACTTTTACTGATCAGTATGTCTAATCATCAGGTGATGTGTGACTAAACCAGGCCCTACGCGTGTAAGGATAAATGACTGTTACTGATCAGTATGTCTAATCATCAGGTGATGTGTGACTAAACCAGGCCCTACGCGTGTAAGGATAAATGACTGTTACTGATCAGTATGTCTAATCATCAGGTGATGTGTGACTAAACCAGGCCCTACGCGTGTAAGGATAAATGACTGTTACTGATCAGTATGTCTAATCATCAGGTGATGTGTGACTAAACTAGGCCCTACGCGTGTAAGGATAAATGACTGTTACTGATCAGTATGTCTAATCATCAGGTGATGTGTGACTAAACCAGGCCCTACGCGTGTAAGGATAAATGACTGTTAATGATCAGTATGTCTAATCATCAGGTGATGTGTGACTAAACCAGGCCCTACGCGTGTAAGGATAAATGACTGTTACTGATCAGTATGTCTAATCATCAGGTGATGTGTGACTAAACCAGGCCCTACGCGTGTAAGGATAAATGACTGTTACTGATCGGTATGTCTAATCATCAGATGATGTGTGACTAAACCAGGCCCTACGCGTGTAAGGATAAATGACTGTTACTGATCAGTATGTCTAATCATCAGGTGATAAGTGACTAAACCAGGCCCTACGCGTGTAAGGATAAATGACTTTTACTGATCAGTATGTCTAATCATCAGGTGATGTGTGACTAAACCAGGCCCTACGCGTGTAAGGATAAATGACTTTTACTGATCAGTATGTCTAATCATCAGGTGATGTGTGACTAAACCAGGCCCTACGCGTGTAAGGATAAATAACTGTTACTGATCAGTATGTCTAATCATCAGGTGATAAGTGACTAAACCAGGCCCTACGCGTGTAAGGATAAATGACTTTTACTGATCAGTATGTCTAATCATCAGGTGATGTGTGACTAAACCAGGCCCTACGCGTGTAAGGATAAATGACTGTTACTGATCAGTATGTCTAATCATCAGATGATGTGTGACTAAACCAGGCCCTACGCGTGTAAGGATAAATGACTGTTACTGATCAGTATGTCTAATCATCAGGTGATGTGTGACTAAACCAGGCCCTACGCGTGTAAGGATAAATGACTGTTACTGATCAGTATGTCTAATCATCAGGTGATAAGTGACTAAACCAGGCCATACGCGTGTAAGGATAAATGACTGTTACTGATCAGTATGTCTAATCATCAGGTGATGTGTGACTAAACCAGGCCCAACGCGTGTAAGGATAAATGACTGTTATTGATCAGTATGTCTAATCATCAGGTGATAAGTGACTAAACCAGGCCCTACGCGTGTAAGGATAAATGACTTTTACTGATCAGTATCTCTAATCATCAGGTGATGTGTGACTAAACCAGGCCCTACGCGTGTAAGGATAAATGACTGTTACTGATCAGTATGTCTAATCATCAGGTGATGTGTGACTAAACCAGGCCATACGCGTGTAAGGATAAATGACTGTTACTGATCAGTATGTCTAATCATCAGGTGATGTGTGACTAAATCAGGCCCTACGCGTGTAAGGATAAATGACTGTTACTGATCAGTATGTCTAATCATCAGGTGATGTGTGACTAAACCAGGCCCTACGCGTGTAAGGATAAATGACTGTTACTGATCAGTATGTCTAATCATCAGGTGATGTGTGACTAAACCAGGCCCTACGCGTGTAAGGATAAATGACTGTTACTGATCAGTATGTCTAATCATCAGGTGATGTGTGACTTAACCAGGCCCTACGCGTGTAAGGATAAATGACTGTTACTGATCAGTATGTCTAATCATCAGGTGATGTGTGACTAAACCAGGCCCTACGCGTGTAAGGATAAATGACTGTTACTGATCAGTATGTCAAACATCAGGTGATAAGTGACTAAACCAGGCCATACGCGTGTAAGGATAAATGACTGTTACTGATCAGTATGTCTAATCATCAGGTGATGTGTGACTAAACCAGGCCCTACGCGTGTAAGGATAAATGACTGTTATTGATCAGTATGTCTAATCATCAGGTGATAAGTGACTAAACCAGGCCCTACGCGTGTAAGGATAAATGACTTTTACTGATCAGTATCTCTAATCATCAGGTGATGTGTGACTAAACCAGGCCCTACGCGTGTAAGGATAAATGACTGTTACTGATCAGTATGTTTAATCATCAGGTGATGTGTGACTAAACCAGGCCCTACGCGTGTAAGGATAAATGACTGTTACTGATCAGTATGTCTAATCATCAGGTGATGTGTGACTAAACCAGGCCCTACGCGTGTAAGGATAAATGACTGTTACTGATCAGTATGTCTAATCATCAGGTGATGTGTGACTAAACCAGGCCCTACGCGTGTAAGGATAAAAGACTGTTACTGATCAGTATGTCTAATCATCAGGTGATGTGTGACTAAACCAGGCCCTACGCGTGTAAGGATAAATGACTGTTACTGATCAGTATGTCTAATCATCAGGTGATGTGTGACTAAACCAGGCCCTACGCGTGTAAGGATAAATGACTGTTACTGATCAGTATGTCTAATCATCAGGTGATATGTGACTAAACTAGGCCCTACGCGTGTAAGGATAAATGAATGTTACTGATCAGTATGTCTAATCATCAGGTGATGTGTGACTAAACCAGGCCCTACGCGTGTAAGGATAAATGACTGTTACTGATCAGTATGTCTAATCATCAGGTGATGTGTGACTAAACCAGGCCCTACGCGTGTAAGGATAAATGACTGTTACTGATCAGTATGTCTAATCATCAGGTGATGTGTGACTAAACCAGGCCCTACGCGTGTAAGGATAAATGACTGTTACTGATCAGTATGTCTAATCATCAGGTGATGTGTGACTAAACCAGGCCCTACGCGTGTAAGGATAAATGACTGTTACTGATCAGTATGTCTAATCATCAGGTGATGTGTGACTAAACCAGGCCCTACGCGTGTAAGGATAAATGACTGTTACTGATCAGTATGTCTAATCATCAGATGATGTGTGACTAAACCAGGCCCTACGCGTGTAAGGATAAATGACTGTTACTGATCAGTATGTCTAATCATCAGGTGATAAGTGACTAAACCAGGCCCTACGCGTGTAAGGATAAATGACTTTTACTGATCAGTATGTCTAATCATCAGGTGATGTGTGACTAAACCAGGCCCTACGCGTGTAAGGATAAATGACTTTTACTGATCAGTATGTCTAATCATCAGGTGATAAGTGACTAAACCAGGCCATACGCGTGTAAGGATAAATGACTGTTACTGATCAGTATGTCTAATCATCAGGTGATAAGTGACTAAACCAGGCCCTACGCGTGTAAGGATAAATGACTTTTACTGATCAGTATGTCTAATCATCAGGTGATGTGTGACTAAACCAGGCCCTACGCGTGTAAGGATAAATGACTGTTACTGATCAGTATGTCTAATCATCAGATGATGTGTGACTAAACCAGGCCCTACGCGTGTAAGGATAAATGACTGTTACTGATCAGTATGTCTAATCATCAGGTGATGTGTGACTAAACCAGGCCCTACGCGTGTAAGGATAAATGACTGTTACTGATCAGTATGTCAAACATCAGGTGATAAGTGACTAAACCAGGCCATACGCGTGTAAGGATAAATGACTGTTACTGATCAGTATGTCTAATCATCAGGTGATGTGTGACTAAACCAGGCCCTACGCGTGTAAGGATAAATGACTGTTATTGATCAGTATGTCTAATCATCAGGTGATAAGTGACTAAACCAGGCCCTACGCGTGTAAGGATAAATAACTTTTACTGATCAGTATCTCTAATCATCAGGTGATGTGTGACTAAACCAGGCCCTACGCGTGTAAGGATAAATGACTGTTACTGATCAGTATGTTTAATCATCAGGTGATGTGTGACTAAACCAGGCCCTACGCGTGTAAGGATAAATGACTGTTACTGATCAGTATGTCTAATCATCAGGTGATGTGTGACTAAACCAGGCCCTACGCGTGTAAGGATAAATGACTGTTACTGATCAGTATGTCTAATCATCAGGTGATGTGTGACTAAACCAGGCCCTACGCGTGTAAGGATAAAAGACTGTTACTGATCAGTATGTCTAATCATCAGGTGATGTGTGACTAAACCAGGCCCTACGCGTGTAAGGATAAATGACTGTTACTGATCAGTATGTCTAATCATCAGGTGATGTGTGACTGAACCAGGCCCTACGCGTGTAAGGATAAATGACTGTTACTGATCAGTATGTCTAATCATCAGGTGATGTGTGACTAAACTAGGCCCTACGCGTGTAAGGATAAATGAATGTTACTGATCAGTATGTCTAATCATCAGGTGATGTGTGACTAAACCAGGCCCTACGCGTGTAAGGATAAATGACTGTTACTGATCAGTATGTCTAATCATCAGGTGATGTGTGACTAAACCAGGCCCTACGCGTGTAAGGATAAATGACTGTTACTGATCAGTATGTCTAATCATCAGGTGATGTGTGACTAAACCAGGCCCTACGCGTGTAAGGATAAATGACTGTTACTGATCAGTATGTCTAATCATCAGGTGATGTGTGACTAAACCAGGCCCTACGCGTGTAAGGATAAATGACTGTTACTGATCAGTATGTCTAATCATCAGGTGATGTGTGACTAAACCAGGCCCTACGCGTGTAAGGATAAATGACTGTTACTGATCAGTATGTCTAATCATCAGATGATGTGTGACTAAACCAGGCCCTACGCGTGTAAGGATAAATGACTGTTACTGATCAGTATGTCTAATCATCAGGTGATAAGTGACTAAACCAGGCCCTACGCGTGTAAGGATAAATGACTTTTACTGATCAGTATGTCTAATCATCAGGTGATGTGTGACTAAACCAGGCCCTACGCGTGTAAGGATAAATGACTTTTACTGATCAGTATGTCTAATCATCAGGTGATAAGTGACTAAACCAGGCCCTACGCGTGTAAGGATAAATGACTGTTACTGATCAGTATGTCTAATCATCAGATGATGTGTGACTAAACCAGGCCCTACGCGTGTAAGGATAAATGACTGTTACTGATCAGTATGTCTAATCATCAGGTGATAAGTGACTAAACCAGGCCCTACGCGTGTAAGGATAAATGACTTTTACTGATCAGTATGTCTAATCATCAGGTGATGTGTGACTAAACCAGGCCCTACGCGTGTAAGGATAAATGACTTTTACTGATCAGTATGTCTAATCATCAGGTGATAAGTGACTAAACCAGGCCATACGCGTGTAAGGATAAATGACTGTTACTGATCAGTATGTCTAATCATCAGGTGATGTGTGACTAAACCAGGCCCTACGCGTGTAAGGATAAATGACTGTTACTGATCAGTATGTCTAATCATCAGGTGATAAGTGACTAAACCAGGCCCTACGCGTGTAAGGATAAATGACTGTTACTGATCAGTATGTCTAATCATCAGGTGATGTGTGACTAAACCAGGCCCTACGCGTGTAAGGATAAATGACTGTTACTGATCAGTATGTCTAATCATCAGGTGATAAGTGACTAAACCAGGCCCTACGCGTGTAAGGATAAATGACTTTTACTGATCAGTATGTCTAATCATCAGGTGATGTGTGACTAAACCAGGCCCTACGCGTGTAAGGATAAATGACTGTTACTGATCAGTATGTCTAATCATCAGGTGATGTGTGACTAAACCAGGCCCTACGCGTGTAAGGATAAATGACTGTTACTGATCAGTATGTCTAATCATCAGGTGATGTGTGACTAAACCAGGCCCTACGCGTGTAAGGATAAATGACTGTTACTGATCAGTATGTCTAATCATCAGGTGATGTGTGACTAAACTAGGCCCTACGCGTGTAAGGATAAATGACTGTTACTGATCAGTATGTCTAATCATCAGGTGATGTGTGACTAAACCAGGCCCTACGCGTGTAAGGATAAATGACTGTTACTGATCAGTATGTCTAATCATCAGGTGATGTGTGACTAAACCAGGCCCTACGCGTGTAAGGATAAATGACTGTTACTGATCAGTATGTCTAATCATCAGGTGATGTGTGACTAAACCAGGCCCTACGCGTGTAAGGATAAATGACTGTTACTGATCAGTATGTCTAATCATCAGATGATGTGTGACTAAACCAGGCCCTACGCGTGTAAGGATAAATGACTGTTACTGATCAGTATGTCTAATCATCAGGTGATAAGTGACTAAACCAGGCCCTACGCGTGTAAGGATAAATGACTTTTACTGATCAGTATGTCTAATCATCAGGTGATGTGTGACTAAACCAGGCCCTACGCGTGTAAGGATAAATGACTTTTACTGATCAGTATGTCTAATCATCAGGTGATGTGTGACTAAACCAGGCCCTACGCGTGTAAGGATAAATGACTGTTACTGATCAGTATGTCTAATCATCAGGTGATAAGTGACTAAACCAGGCCCTACGCGTGTAAGGATAAATGACTTTTACTGATCAGTATGTCTAATCATCAGGTGATGTGTGACTAAACCAGGCCCTACGCGTGTAAGGATAAATGACTATTACTGATCAGTATGTCTAATCATCAGATGATGTGTGACTAAACCAGGCCCTACGCGTGTAAGGATAAATGACTGTTACTGATCAGTATGTCTAATCATCAGGTGATGTGTGACTATACCAGGCCCTACGCGTGTAAGGATAAATGACTGTTACTGATCAGTATGTCTAATCATCAGGTGATAAGTGACTAAACCAGGCCATACGCGTGTAAGAATAAATGACTGTTACTGATCAGTATGTCTAATCATCAGGTGATGTGTGACTAAACCAGGCCCTACGCGTGTAAGGATAAATGACTGTTACTGATCAGTATGTCTAATCATCAGGTGATAAGTGACTAAACCAGGCCCTACGCGTGTAAGGATAAATGACTTTTACTGATCAGTATGTCTAATCATCAGGTGATGTGTGACTAAACCAGGCCCTACGCGTGTAAGGATAAATGACTGTTACTGATCAGTATGTCTAATCATCAGGTGATGTGTGACTAAACCAGGCCCTACGCGTGTAAGGATAAATGACTTTTACTGATCAGTATGTCTAATCATCAGGTGATGTGTGACTAAACCAGGCCCTACGCGTGTAAGGATAAATGACTGTTACTGATCAGTATGTCTAATCATCAGGTGATGTGTGACTAAACCAGGCCCTACGCGTGTAAGGATAAATGACTGTTACTGATCAGTATGTCTAATCATCAGGTGATGTGTGACTAAACCAGGCCCTACGCGTGTAAGGATAAATGACTGTTACTGATCAGTATGTCTAATCATCAGGTGATGTGTGACTAAACCAGGCCCTACGCGTGTAAGGATAAATGACTGTTACTGATCAGTATGTCTAATCATCAGGTGATGTGTGACTAAACCAGGCCCTACGCGTGTAAGGATAAATGACTGTTACTGATCAGTATGTCTAATCATCAGGTGATGTGTGACTAAACCAGGCCCTACGCGTGTAAGGATAAATGACTGTTACTGATCAGTATGTCTAATCATCAGGTGATGTGTGACTAAACCAGGCCCTACGCGTGTAAGGATAAATGACTGTTACTGATCAGTATGTCTAATCATCAGGTGATGTGTGACTAAACTAGGCCCTACGCGTGTAAGGATAAATGACTGTTACTGATCAGTATGTCTAATCATCAGGTGATGTGTGACTAAACCAGGCCCTACGCGTGTAAGGATAAATGACTGTTACTGATCAGTATGTCTAATCATCAGGTGATGTGTGACTAAACCAGGCCCTACGCGTGTAAGGATAAATGACTGTTACTGATCAGTATGTCTAATCATCAGGTGATGTGTGACTAAACCAGGCCCTACGCGTGTAAGGATAAATGACTGTTACTGATCAGTATGTCTAATCATCAGGTGATGTGTGACTAAACCAGGCCCTACGCGTGTAAGGATAAATGACTGTTACTGATCAGTATGTCTAATCATCAGGTGATGTGTGACTAAACCAGGCCCTACGCGTGTAAGGATAAATGACTGTTACTGATCAGTATGTCTAATCATCAGATGATGTGTGACTAAACCAGGCCCTACGCGTGTAAGGATAAATGACTGTTACTGATCAGTATGTCTAATCATCAGGTGATAAGTGACTAAACCAGGCCCTACGCGTGTAAGGATAAATGACTTTTACTGATCAGTATGTCTAATCATCAGGTGATGTGTGACTAAACCAGGCCCTACGCGTGTAAGGATAAATGACTTTTACTGATCAGTATGTCTAATCATCAGGTGATAAGTGACTAAACCAGGCCATACGCGTGTAAGGATAAATGACTGTTACTGATCAGTATGTCTAATCATCAGGTGATGTGTGACTAAACCAGGCCCTACGCGTGTAAGGATAAATGACTGTTACTGATCAGTATGTCTAATCATCAGGTGATAATTGACTAAACCAGGCCCTACGCGTGTAAGGATAAATGACTTTTACTGATCAGTATGTCTAATCATCAGGTGATGTGTGACTAAACCAGGCCCTACGCGTGTAAGGATAAATGACTGTTACTGATCAGTATGTCTAATCATCAGGTGATGTGTGACTAAACCAGGCCCTACGCGTGTAAGGATAAATGACTGTTACTGATCAGTATGTCTAATCATCAGGTGATGTGTGACTAAACCAGGCCCTACGCGTGTAAGGATAAATGACTGTTACTGATCAGTATGTCTAATCATCAGGTGATGTGTGACTAAACCAGGCCCTACGCGTGTAAGGATAAATGACTGTTACTGATCAGTATGTCTAATCATCAGGTGATGTGTGACTAAACCAGGCCCTACGCGTGTAAGGATAAATGACTGTTACTGATCAGTATGTCTAATCATCAGGTGATGTGTGACTAAACCAGGCCCTACGCGTGTAAGGATAAATGACTGTTACTGATCAGTATGTCTAATCATCAGATGATGTGTGAGAA
Source organism: Sipunculus nudus (assembly GCA_026874595.1). NCBI lineage: Eukaryota > Metazoa > Annelida > Sipuncula > Golfingiida > Sipunculidae > Sipunculus > Sipunculus nudus. Next base: position 62,546,268 of record CM049321.1, read on the forward strand.
ACTCAGGCCCCACGCGTGTAAGGATTAATGACTGTTACTGATCAGTATGTCTAATTAGCAGGATGATAAATGTTGAGGAGTTGGTCTTGTTCTAAACACATGAAAAAATTCATTCAATTCTCAATATATCCCAACGGCATCTGTGTCTCAGGGGTTGAGCGCAGGACTCAAAACCGTGAGGACGTGAAATGAAATATGAGCTGCGGAGCGCCCATGGTTTTCAAGGTGAGCGCTCTGCAGGCTTAAGGGCAAGGCTGTTCTCCACAGCCGTGTGTCAATCATACATGAAGACATCTTTTGGAGGTTCCTCGGTGTTATAACCCAGCAATGGAGGTAATTACACACCCAGGACCTGCAGGTGCAGTAGACACCAGGCCTGGGTGATACCATGATGTAAAATAAAATAACAGGAAGCGAGTGCTACTGCCCTGGCATGTAGTCTCAGACCGAAATGGAACTCTGTAGATGTGAATATAGCATGAACAAAAATTATACCAGATCTAATGCGCTGTTTTACACTTTGTATTTACCAAGTATATTCTGTATTGTATCTCATTCAAATACATATGTTACACATAAGGCCATTATTCAACTAGAAAAAGCACTCAGAGAGCACAGACATCCACCGATGCAGCCCCATTACCCCCATATTGCATTGTCAGAAATGTGTGAAAACGCATAACACTTATCGTAATAGTATATCGACACTGAGCGCCATCTAGGGGCATCAAAGTTAACAAGGCAGCTCATTACTGCAGCATATTTCCTGGAAAAAAATCCTGGATCGAGATGCTGCCCAGAAAATTTAATCAACTGGTTATTGTATCAGTGCCGAACTATCCTGAAATTTCATCAAAATCCATTAATAATTAGTAATGTTGCTAATAGACAAATATGCATACAGACAAACGAACAAACAGAAACAAGCAAACGCCGGTAAAACATTACCTCCTTATCGGAAGAACTAATCTTGGCCATTGTCTCTATGTCATGTCATGTATTTTACTCTTTGAACTGAGAACTGATAATATTCATAAAGGCTTCCTGTATTCCCAACACCAGTTGACGTAAGGGGAAATTTTTATTTAAACCATTATTTGGTAAAACATTGCAGACCAGAGCAATTTTATTCCAGTGAAAACCTCCGTAGATGAAACTGTCACTTTACGGAGAATATCTTAAAGATTCCTATTATCAGGATAGACAAAAATAACAGAAATATATAAAATATAAAAACGTCGTTTTGTTCATTGAAAATTCTGCTATATCAACTTCCTCAGAAGTATACAGAATGCGCACCTCCATATTTATTTAAAATGAGATATATTTACAAAAAAAATCATAGACGAAGATTGAATAAAAGTGTTTGACATGATCACTGACATTTTTTTCATTAGTTAATACCGATCCTAGTGGTAATTTGTTTGTTAAAAGTGAAGTGCTCGCTCGAACTGCGGCTGTGAAACCCGTACATATTCCAACAAAATACTGTAATTAAAAAAAACGTATTGTATTTTCGGTTGAGTTGCATCGTATTTACCGTTACCGGGATTACTACAAGCATATTGCTGCTTACACCGCTCATCACCCGAACTGTCATAGCAGCGGTTCTAAATATAAGGTATCCAAATAAAACCGGGAGAGCCAAAATTAAGTGTTCATCACCGTTCCTGAAATTTATCATTTGAATAAAGAGATATGTTCTAATCAAGTCTCTCCCCATAGGGACCATGACTCATTGATTTATTTAATTTACAATTCCTCAAGTATTCAGATTTAATCTGACTGATGACATATTGTGGCAGCTGAAATCCGTATAACGAACAATTGGATCGACAGGATCTGTTAAATTATAATAAAGAAGATTTATTATGTGTCAACATGAGGGATGATAATTAAAGTTAATGACAACATGAGGGATGACAATTAAAGTTAATGTCAACATGAGGGTAAATAGTTAAAGTTAATTTCTATCTTTAGCGGAACCTCGGAGAATCAGTGCCTTAAACATTATAACCCCATCCCCCTTCCCTCCGACAACCCCCCACCACACTCTCCAAACCTTAAACGAATGAACATGTAAAAAATAAAAATAAAAAGTGGCAAAATCGTTTCAGCAGTACGATAACAGACGTATGAAGTTAACTGTTATCAATGTTATCAAATAACTGTTATCTGTGTTAACTGTTATCAATGTTATCTAATAACCGTTATCTCTGTTAATTTTCATCTATGTTATTTAGTAACTACTATCTCTGTAAACTGTTATCTGTGTTATCTTCTAACTGTTATCTCTGTTAACTGTTATCTATGTTATCTAATAACTATTATCTCTATTAACTGTTATTTGTGTTATCTTATAACTATTATCTCTGTTAACTGTTGTCTAAGTTATCTACTAACTGTTATCTGTGTTAAGGGTTATCTATGTTATCTAATAACTATTATCTTTGTTAACTGTTATCTATGTTATCAAATAACTATTATCTCTGTTAACTGTTATTTATGTTATTTACTAACTGTTTTCTGTGTTAACTGTTATCTATGTTATCTAACAACTATTATCTCTGTTAACTGTTATCTATGTTATCCACTAACTATTATCTGTTTTAACTGTTATCTATGTTATCTAATACCTATTATCTCTGTTAACTGTTGTCTAAGTTATCTACTAACTGTTATCTGTGTTAAGTGTTATCTATGTTATCTAATAACTATTATCTCTGTTAACTGTTATCTATGATATCAAATAACTATTATCTCTGTTAACTGTTATTTATGTTATTTACTAACTGTTTTCTGTGTTAACTGATATCTATGTTATCTAATAACTATTATCTCTGTTAACTGCTATCTATGTTATCCACTATTTGTTATCTGTTTTGAATGTTTTCTATGTTATCAAATACCTATTATCTCTGTTAACTGTTATCAATGTTATCTACTTACTGTTATATCTGTGAACTGTTATCTATGTTATTTCCTAACTGTTATCTCTGTTAACTTTTATCTATGTTATCTTCTAAATGTTATCTCTGTTAACTGTTATCTTTGTTATTTACTAACTGTTATCTCTGTTAACCGTTATCTATGTTATCTTCTGACTGTTATCTCTGTTAACTGTTATCTGTGTTATCTACTAACTGTTACCTCTGTTAACTGTTATCTATTTAATCTAGCATCTTTTATCTCTATTAACTGTTATCTATGTTGTCTACTAACTGTTATATCTGTTAACTGTTATTTATGTTATCTACTAACTGTTATCTCAGTTAACTGTTATCTATGTTATCTACTAACTGTTATATTTGTTTATTCTTATCCATGTTTTCTACTAACATTTATCTCTGTTAACTTTAATCTATGTCATCTATTAACTGTTATCATTGTTAGCTGTTGTCTATCTTATCTACTTACTGTTCTCTCTGAGTGTTATTTCTGTTATATACTGAATTCAAGGAAACATAGAAAATCATTCCATAGATGAAAAATGGTTTATGAGTTTAAATTTTGTGAGAGATGATGCAAACCTCTTCCATATATATCCTTGTCAATGTAAAGACACTCCCACACATTGGCAGCTTTAAAGCTTATATTAGGCAAATGCATAATGTTAGGGAAAAGATAGCTTAACAAAAAACTAACATTTCGGTCCATTATAACAAATAGAAACCATCAGGTAAGAATAGTTCATATACATTTCATATAAATTTCCCGTTTTTCCTTCGCAATTCGGTAAACTGTCTATTGAACAGTGATATTGTGCTTTATGACCCCCCAGATAAACATCACAAAATATTTAAATTTAGGGTTTGTAATTGTTTATATGAAGGTAAAAATATGATGTCTTATTTCTTTTTTTTTTTCTTTGTCTCCGTCGGGTAAATGCACCAGTCGTTTATATATAATGTATCGTATGCTTGTATGTAATATGTTTTATTTTTTTTTTTATTGACAAAAAATTACTTAGGCCTAAAAAAATAAAAGGTATGGTTCTCAGGCACCGCCCGCATCATTTTTAAACCCCCATACAAAAACTTTTATTTTGATTTTCAATAGAAACTTACCGATTTTGAGCTGCAGCCGCTTGGACATTTCTTTAAAGATGATAAAATCATACAATTTCCTTTGTTATTTAGTGCTTTAACATGTTTAGCAAAATAAATCTGTTTTTATCATGTTTTTTCCTTATCATTTGACATTTTTATCAAAACATACTATAAAAGTAAACATAAAAAACGCCCGCCCACGTTGATTTCTGAAAAAAAAAGTGGCTGAGAACCATATCCTTTTTTATTTTGGCCTTAACAGTAATTTTGTAATGGAGCATCGTTATATAGAGATAGTATTCTTCTTTTAGTCACATTTTATAAAAGATTCCAAGAAGAATGTATAATTATCTTAAATTTCTAAACACCAACATAGTATATTGTAGTGTATAAATGCGCGCTTGATATGTATAATTATCTTAAAGTTCTAAACACCAGCACAGTAAATTGTAGTATATTGTAGTATATTGTAGTATATTGTAGTATATTGTAGTATATTGTAGTATATTGTAGTATATTGAAGTATATTAATGATCGCCTGATATGAATAATTCATGACTTTCATTAGTGAGGATCAGGATATTTTTACCAAATGTCCTGACATTTTAATAAACAGGTTACAGGAAATAAGGCAGCTTGATATGCATTACCAGGCGAATCGGCCACATTCTCCAGGAATAGTTTACCTGTAATAGCTGTATGGGGGGGGGGGGGGGGCATTACATAATCAGAGTGCACATGGCTCTGTTTAAAGGGGCAAAAAAACATAATTAGGGTGCACATGACTCTGTTTAAAGGGACCAAAAACATAATTAAGGTGCACGTGACTCTGTTTAAAGGGGCCAAAACATAATCAGGGTGCACATGACTCTGTTTAAAGTGGCCAAAAACATAATTAAGGTGCACATGACTCTGTTTAAAGGGGCCAATAACATAATCAGGGTGCACATAGCTCTGTTTAAAGGGACCAAAAACATAATCTGGGTGCACATGGCTCTTTCTGAAGAGGCCATTAACGTAATCAGGGTTCACATGGCTCTGTCTTAAGGGGCCATAAACTTAATCAGGGTCCACATAGCTCTGTTTAAAGGGGCCAGAAACATAATTAAGGTGCACATGACTCTGTTTAAAGGGGCCAAAAACATAATCAGGGTGCACATGACTCTGTTTAAAGGGGCCAAAAACATAATTAAGGTGCACATGACTCTGTTTAAAGGGTCCTAAAACATAATCAGGGTGCACATAGCTCTGTCTTAAGGGGCCAAAAACATAATCAGGGTGCATATGGCTCTTTCTGAAGAGGGCATTAACGTTATCAGGGTTCACATGGCTCTGTCTTAAGGGGCCATAAACTTAATCAGGGTGCACATAGCTCTGTTCAAAGGGGCCAAAAACATAATTAAGGTGCACATGACTCTGTTTAAAGGGGCCAAAAACATACTCAGGGTGCACATAGCTCTGTTTAAAGGGGCCAAAAACATAATCAGGGTGCACATGGCTCTTTCTGAAGAGGCCATTAACGGAATCAGGGTTCACATGGCTCTGTCTTAAGGGGCCATAAACTTAATTAAGGTGCACATGACTCTGTTTAAAGGGGCCAAAAACATAATCAGGGTGCACATGACTCTGTTTAAAGGGGCCAAAAACATAATTAAGGTGCACATGACTCTGTTTAAAGGGTCCAAAAACATAATCAGGGTGCACATAGCTCTGTCTTAAGGGGCCAAAAACATAATCAGGGTGCATATGGCTCTTTCTGAAGAGGCCATTAACGTTATCAGGGTCCACATGGCTCTGTCTTAAGGGGCCATAAACTTAATCAGGGTGCACATAGCTCTGTTTAAAGGGGCCAAAAACATAAATTAGGTGCACATGACTCTGTTTAAAGGGGCCAAAAACATAATCAGGGTGCACATAGCTCTGTTTAAAGGGGCCAAAAACATAATCAGGGTGCACATGGCTCTTTCTGAAGAGGCCATTAACGGAATCAGGGTTCACATGGCTCTGTCTTAAGGGGCCATAAACTTAATCAGGGTGCACATAGCTCTGTTTAAAGGGGTCAAAAACATAATTAAGGTGCACATGACTCTGTTTAAAGGGGCCAAAAACATAATCAGGGTGCACATGACTCTGTTTAAAGGGGCCAAAAACATAATTAAGGTGCACATGACTCTGTTTAAAGGGGCCAAAAACATTATCAGGGTGCACATAGCTCTGTTTAAAGGGGCCAAAAACATAATCAGGGTGCACATGGGTCTGTTTAGATTAACTATTCTAAGGCCCCTCCCTCATAACTCGTGTAAAAATTTCACATGACGGGTACTTTATACTGAATCTGGATGTTACCACTGCATTTCCCTTGCGAGGGTAATATATCATGTCGTTTACTTACTTACCCATATTATTTGCAGCACATAAATATTCATATCAGACAAAAACGTCTCAAGCAGATTAAAACTATCTCTATCCACAAAACACAAAGTTTTAAAATCTGCCGTAGATCTGCAGTGCAATGTCAATGCCCGTTGATAAAATGCATCTCTTATACTTATAGGTTTCTCTTTAAAAGTGTTTACGGTCATATTTCACCATTATGTTATGTAGTTCTGTAGAGACGTTGATGACGTCGGATCCTACAGGTTACCGGTTGTGAGGACATAGGAGAACACAGGGGGACAATCGAACGGAGAGCGTTGAAGCGTAACACCACAGAAGACAACAGACAAACAGTGGACTCTTTATATTAACTGGAACTTGTTTCTTTTGTGAACGGTACGACGTCACGTCGTGTATAAGCTGCAATTATTATTTGAACTGTCGTGGTGCTCGCCAGGCCTGGTTTTGGACATTTGAACTTTGTTTCGTTTGAGGATGGACTTTTTATCGTGAACGGCTCCTACGCAGCCCCAGGGGCCGTACCTGCACTTGTGCTCGCACTCGCACTATATGATTTATCGATTAGAGGCACGCCTACTACACTTCATTTAGAGCTAAGTATTTTATAATATGGGTGTCTCACTTGGACAGACTTTTATGTGAATCAAACATTTTGTATTCTTGTATATCTAATACTTATAAAAGGAATTCGGTTCACGTTTGTTCACAATGTTTTCTAAAACCGCGTCGTGTACAATACTGTGCCATACATCATTTTAAAGGTTATTATCCCCGCAGTGAAATAGGCGATATGAGAATAAATAATTTTTAATGTACATATAATTTTAAGTGATTTCTCCGTTTTTACTTACTTGCACAGAGGTTAGACCGAGCACATGAGCGGAAAGCGTTCATCTTGGTCACTCAACCTCAGACTATTGTTCATATGAATAACGCTTGCTTTCAGCAAGGGATTTGAGCATGTCGGGCATTACATTTGTACGAGGCTCCCACCCACGCGCATGGTCAGTAAAAGAGAAAAACACATGTTTCTCGCTTTATGAAATGGAGAACTGAATCCAGGAGGATTAATGACCTTTTTCAAGGTCCCAATTTCAGGAACATGGTTGAGTAGGGCTGGCGGGGGTTTAAGGCCTCAAAATGTGTCTGATGCGATGAAGAAAAAGGTTGTGGTGGCTGAAAATGGGCTACGGACCCTCTGCATGGAGTCCCGTTGGGTCCGCTTCTGCTATGCTTACGATGTATGCATATTTCTGTTTCTTTCTTCAGGAACAGTTACCTTGCAACGTACATTTAATAAATCTTTTAAGTGTTCCTCACATCAACCTTATCTTTATACGTCCAACGATAGAATCCAGTCAAACATCATCGAAAACCGGAATGCCCCCCGTCTCATTCCGTTTTGCAATGTAAACATCATCACTGACTAGGTCTTTAAGGTAAACATACCGGGGTGTAATTTTTTTGCCACGAGCACAGCGCAACAAAATAAACGTAAAAAAATTTATACATATCTTATCGAGACAGTTTCCCACTGAAAATCAATATTTTCGTTAACTTTTAGAATAAAAAATGAGCCCACATTCTAGATCTCAGTTAATATATCCCGCAATCCCTGTAATAAGCCCGGTATACCGGGTTTATCAGCTATTATTGTATATAATGCTTTGTCTATTATAAATATTATCATTTAATGAGTCTTTCTTCAGTTGAGTTGGTTGCGTGTGGAACCCGATTGAAAGTTTAGTGTCACGTAACAATTACAATGTTAAAAAAATCAGTTTATAATGTTCTCTATTATTTGCTGTCTCGTTTAGTTTCTTATGGATTTCTCATGATAACGGCTTTGATTCCATGGAGAACGCGGTCACGTCTCTGAGACATTCCCGTCTCTGAGACATTCACGTCTCTGAGACATTCACGTCTCTATATTTATATTCTTATACTTTCCTCCACGAGTCAGGTACTGTCATTTTCTTACATCGACCTTATATACAAATATCCAGCTGAATTCTCACTATCCTCGCTTAATTACATGAACTGTATCAATGTTAACCACTCATTAACATTAAGAACATAAGAAACGATCTCTGTCGTGATATCCATGTATTTCCAAGGAATCCTCAGAAGAGACTCTCTGAAGAAGATCGTTGCGGATTTGTAAACCAAAATGTGTCTCAATTCTAACTCTGAAACACGATCAGTGTTTATTTTTTGTGGCGATATTTGATATATTTTGTCGGTATTGAATTACGCTTTTTGCAAGGAAGCAATTTGGCCCGAAGATTAACGTACACTATTGGATTAATATTTGTTCAAAAACATCTCACCTTAAAATATAGCAGCAATCTTTGAAATTACAAGAAGTGTGCTGTTACACGATCCCATAAGGATAAATGGTAAACTGTCACATAATATCAGCTCTCTATTATTATACCAGGGGGCAATTAATGGGTCCACCATGACTTGACGTATAGTCATGGCATGCAACAAGATGTTAGCATATTCCCGTCCATGTAAACAAAAATCAGCGCAAGAGTGGTGTTTCTGTTCTTCAATTGGCTATCGCTTCTCTCTTCCTGTTTTGACACCCTTCACAGAAGCCATAGTTTTGTCGTGATAAAACATATGGGTTTTCTTGCTGTCAAGCTTACAGTAAGATTGATTGGATTATGATATATGTATATTAGGATTGAAGCTATATCTAACTCAATCTGCAGAACTAGTTCAGGTTTGAGGCTGATATTCATGCTTTTTGAAAATACCATATTGTGTCATTTTTGCTCCTAGTTGGTAACCAGGAACGATTCAGCAATTTTATTATAGGTTTTGCCAAAAATTTTAGCTTCTCTGTCTTGAAGACAGTTGATTTTTCAAGAGAAAAAAAAAAGAAATTTCTTCGAACGGTGTAAAGGACGGTGATTTTATTGGACCCTGAGCGGGCTTGAGCTCTATATTAACTGTATATATAAATCTACACTAAAGCATCATGCAAGTGTTTTCTTTCAAGGTTGTCTTTTTAAATATTTAAGAGCTATATCATTAACAGTTATGATATAACAGCTTTTTCCATAATAAAACGTACTGTACTAGTTTTCCCTGCCCTTTCCCTGTTGTGTCTAGTCGGGTTGGTATCGAAGCCGTTTTTGCTGTGTACCCTATTTAAAAAATACACTCCTTTCTTTATAATAGAACTCAGTATTCGTTCCCTTCATTTTGGATAGCCCTGTCGAATTAGGATTATTAAACTTCACCAGTTACATGAGGGGGATATTCGCCTTTTTATGTTATCATTATAGCACTTCCTTCCTCTGACATGAATCCACCCCTTACCGATTAATTTTTTTCCCAATATATACATATTCAGATTGTGAAAACGGCAGCTTGTAAACATTAGCTCCACATGAACAAAAGCTGCGTGTTTCTATTTCACCACACGCCGTTTCGTGTCTCTTACACCAGACAGTATTCGACCTGCGTCAGAGTGGCCTTATATCTGCGTCAGAGTGCCCTTATATCTGCGTCATAGTACCCTTATATCTGCGTCAGAGTACCCTTAAATCTGCGTCAGAGTGGCCTTATATCTGCGTCAGAGTGGCCTTATATCTGCGTCAGATTGGCCTTATATCTGCGTCAGAGTGCCTTTATATCTGCGTCAGAGTCCCTTATATCTGCCTTAGAGTGACCTTATATCTGCGTCAGAGTGCCCTAATATCTGCGTCAGAGTGCCCCTATATCTGCGTCAGAGTGCCCTTATATCTGCGTCAGAGTGCCCTAATATCTGCGTCAGAGTGCCCTTATATCTGCGTCAGAGTGCCCTTATATCTGCGTCAGAGTGTCTTTATATCTGCGTCATAGTGCCCTTATATCTGCCTTAGAGTACCCTTATATCTGCGTCAGAGTGCGCTTATATGTGCGTCAGAGTGCCCTTATATCTGCGTCAGAGTGCCCTTATATCTGCGTCAGAGAGCCCTTATATCTGCGTCAGAGTGGCCTTATATCTGCGTCAGAGTGCCCTTTTATTTTGTATGGAGGCCTCACTACCAGGCTATAAAACAGGCTTCAAAGCTTTTTGACAACGCCTCATGACCTACAGGTATGCTATCACCTGAGATACACCAGACTAACCATTTGATCACTTTCTTACTCAGCATATTGGTAAATCATAAAATTGGTAAATGTTTCTAGAATACCTGATCGCATTAACACAACAGCGTGTTACGCACGGGTGACTAGACGATTGCCAACTTGTACGCATTACAGCAATTAACCTGTTACTATTGAGATAGATTTACACTATAGGTTGTGGGCTCATTTGTGTAACTTGATTACTCCTGGCCTAATGTTAACCGCCCAGCCTAATGTTAACCGCCTAGCCTAATGTTAACCGCCTAGCCTAATGTTAACCGCCTAGCCTAATGTTAACCGCCTAGCCTAATGTTAACCGCCTAGCCTATGGTTAACCGCCTAGCCTAATGTTAACCGCCTAGCCTAATGTTAACCGCCTAGCCTAATGTTAACCGCCTAGCCTATGGTTAACCGCCTAGCCTAATGTTAACCGCCTAGCCTAATGTTAACCGCCTAGCCTAATGTTAACCGCCTAGCCTAATGTTAACCGCCTAGCCTAATGTTAACCGCCTAGCCTAATGTTAACCGCCTAGCCTAATGTTAACCGCCTAGCCTAATGTTAACCGCCTAGCCTAATGTTAAGATTACCGACCGTTTTCCATGATGACTGATGCTATAGAATGTTTGTCTAGTTGAGTGCGTTCTCGCCTATGACTTGCATCACGTTCAAGTACAACTAAACCTAAACCCTAACCGCCTAGATTCGACCGCACTGTTGGGTATATAGTTTACCTTGAATCCATTTTATCTAGTTAGATATATGAACATATTTTTAGAATAGCCCAGAGAACCGTTATACATGGATTCCAAAAAATAGCGTATCAAAGGGACCACTCTTCTTTGATTCTGAAGCAGGTCTGATTAAAGAGATCCTGATCCATTAGGAGCAAAACAGGAGATACTGTCATGTACAGCCGAGGTATCGTACGAGCCCCTCCTGGTTAAAGCCTGTGGGACTGTACAGCCGAGGTACCTAATGAGCCCGTCCTGGTGAAAGCCTTTGTGACTGTATAGCCGAGGTATCTAACAAACCCGTCCTGGTAAAAGCATGTGGGACCGTACAGCCGAGCTATCTAACGAGCCCGTCCTGGTAAAAGCCTGTGGGACTGTACAGCCGAGGTACCTAATGAGCCCGTCCTGGTGAAAGCCTTTGTGACTGTATAGCCGAGGTATCTAACGAACCCGTCCTGGTAAAAGCCTGTGGGACCGTACAGCCGAGGTACCTAATGAGCCCGTCCTGGTAAAAGCCTGTGGGACTTTACTCCTAATGGAAAATCATCTCTATTTATAACTGCTTTTCCCTTTCAGATAATATAAACATGAGCCATTTTCCTTAAATGAAAATTTATAAAAAGTAAAACAAATATCGTATTTTTTCAAGGCGTGCTGATCATTACGATATCACAGGGACTGCACGTACACTCTTAGAAAAAAGGGTTCCACCTAGTACCCAAAGGTTCTTCAGAGTGAACTAAGTGGGGAACCTTTCAAGATTTCTGTTGGAACCTTCAAGGGGGTTTACCATGAAATATCTGAAGGTGTGGAGCTCAGATTGACGATTTCTAAAATCAACCATGACCTTGTCTGGGAAAGTATTTCTTTTATATTATATATGCCAGCAACATTTAATAGTTTAAGGAAAAAAATTCTTGCAAACTTTCTTCATACGACTTAAAACACTACTGCCATCCACTTATATGTTCCTGTACGAGCCCCCAGGGATTTTGTAGAATATAATATATTATTTAGATTTTATGTTTAATTATGGGAGATAAATATAGGTGATGGATAAAGAATTGATATGTTCTAACAGGACATGGTGTAGATGGATGGTCACATTTTCAAATATTTCGTTTTTATTTAAATTTTGTTCTTTCTAGCTTAAGCGTAAGAATTAACTTAAACAATGCTAAATGTAGTTTGTTGGGTGGTAGAGAAACATCTCGCTTCTATCAGTACAGCCGAAGTCTTCTGTAAACATATACCAGAGGAATTATAAAGCAGAAGTATTCAACCTGAAAAAAAATCACAACCTAGCTGTGAATCTTTGCCATAATGTGTTCTTTGTGTTTGCTTCTTTTATGTTCCCTAAAAAGAGGGAAAATGGATTGAGATTTGCACTACTGTGTACGTTTCAGAAACATTGTTGAATAAAATTTTAAAGTCCTGTGACTGTTTAATCTTTACGATGAATACTTGAACTATATCGCGGCTAGATTCCCCCTTTTATCCATTATAGTTCCCTCTTATTATCCATTTTAGATCACTCTTATTATCCATTATATATCACCCCTATTATCCATTATAGATCCCTCTTATTATCCATTATCGATCCCTCTTATTATCCATTATAGATCCTTCATATTATCCATTATAGTTCCCTCCTTTTATCCATTATAGATCCCTCTTATTATCCATTATAGATTCTTCTTATTATCCATTATAGTTCCCTCCTTTTATCCATTATAGATCCCTCTTATTATCCATTATAGATTCTTCTTATTATTCATTATAGTTCCCTCCTTTTATCTACTATAGATCCCTCTTATTATCCATTATAGATCCTTCTTATTATCCATTATATTTCCCTCCTTTTATCCATTATAGGTCTCTCTTATTATTCATTATAGATCCCTTTTATTATCCATTAAAGATCCCTCTTATTATCCATTATAGATCCCTCTTATTATCCATTATCGATCCCTCCTAACTTCAATTATAGATCCCTCCTACCATTCATTTACTTCTCTCCTATTATTCATTATAGATCCCTCCTATCATTTATTATAGATCCTCCTATCATCCATTATAGATCCCTCTTATTATCCATTGTAGATCTTTCCTATTATCCATTATAAATCCCTCCTATGATTTATTATAGATCCTTGCTATAATCCATTATAGCTCCTCCTATCATCCATTATATATCACTTCTAATATTCATTATAGATCCCTCCTATTATCTTTTATAGCTCTTATAGCTCTCTCCTATCATTCATTTGAGATGCCTTCTATTATTAATTATAGATCCCACTTATTTTCCATTGTAGATCCTTCCTATAATTCATTATAGATCCCTCCTATGATCTATTATAGATCCCTCCTTTTATCCATTATAGATCTTTTTTATCATGCATTATAAATCCCTTCTATCATCCATTATAGATTCATCCCAATATTCATTATAGATCCCTCCTATTATCCATTATAGATTCCTTCTTTTGTCAATTATAGATCCCTCCTATCATCCAATGTAGATCCTTTATATTATCCATTGTAGATCCCTCCTATTATTCATTATAGATCCCTCATATCATCCATTATAGATCCCTCCTATCATCCATTGTAGAATCCTCTTATTATCCATTATAGATCTCTCCTATTATTCATTATAGATGTCTCCTATCATTCATTATACATCCGTCCTATTATTCATTATAGATCCCTCATATCATTCATTATACATCCCTCCTATTATTCATTATAGATCCCTCATATCATCCATTATAGATCCCTTCTAATATCTATTATAGATCCCTCCTATTGCTCATTACATCTCTGTGTGTTAGTGTCAAGAAGGTATCAGATGTATTTTTAATGATACATAGCTCACGGGTCTGTGCCGTAGGTTATATATATTTTTTTTAATTTAATTGTCCCCTTCTGTATAAATCAGGGCAAGGTTCGTCATTAGTCCTTCCCAGAAAGCGGTTAGTGACCTACGCCAAAGACATCAAGGATAAAAATGGTTGGTTGATAATGATAAGTATGATAGTGGATACATGAATTTTGCCATTTGTCGATCTAACGTACTCTATAAGAAACACGTGTGACAATAAGTGCACAAAAACGAACCGATTGTATATCAAAAAAGATTATTCACATTCTCAAAACATTGGAAGTGGCACATTTTACCTACTGTTTTCGTGCCTCAAAAGATTTTAATTTAAGATCGACGATATTTCTTAAGATGAGCAATGTAAATCTTGTTTCTTACATATCAAATATCATCTGGTTTCCTTTGCCTCCCAGGAAATGTTACCACAAATAATTAATTTGTTTATTAAAGGAAAGTTCCGTTCCTGATTGGCTTTTAACGTCCCGGTAGATTTAATTTTGCCCTTATCAGCGACATTAATATAAATTTATAAAAGAAGGGCTACATTTAGCAGGACTGGGAATATATTGCTTTCACTTGGAATATTGGGTCTAACTAAGGCGAAAGGTGTGAAGTGTGACTAACCCAGGCTCTACACGCGACTGTCACTGATCAACTTGTCTATTCATTTGGATGACTTTGTGCTGAGTAGTTTTTCATTTTATTCAACTCTCAATATAATAAATTCCATACCAGACGTAATGCGCTGTTTACATATTTTATTCCCTCACAGTATATTCTGTAATGTTTCTCATTCATATACAGACGCTCCACATATGCCTTTCTATTACCTTTATGTTGTGTCATGTATTTTTCTCTTTAACGGAAACTGAATATTATCAAATCAGGCACCTATATTCCCAACACATATTGACGTGAAAAGAAAAGTGCGTGTATTTTTTTTATTGATAAACATTATTGGGTAAAAAAATGCAAGAAAGAAACTTTTCCCATGAATTCCTCTGTAGATTAAACTCTCTTTTTACGATGTTTATCTAAGAACCTGTCAGTGGGTAGGCAAAAAGTACAAAAATAGATATAACGTAAAAACAACATTATTCATCGAGGCATATGCTACATGGACTTTCTCAGAATTACAAATAATGCGCAAATAAATAAAAAACATACCAAACAAAACACCCTTTATATTATTTACAACAAAAAGTATTTACACCAATCACACTTAGAAGATTGAATAAACCTGATTTTACATGATCACTGGCGATTTCCTATCATTAGTTGATGCCCATGTAGTGGTTATTTATGCGTGGTAAAAGTTTAATACTTGCTGGGCTGTACAACTCGGATTAATTCCAACAAAATATGGAAAACACCTTATTTTATCCGAGTTGAAACGCATTCATCCCGTCACAAGACTCCACTCGTCCCTGTTGCTGCGTATACTTGTTATCCACTTCGATCAGCCGCTGGGTATGATAAAATCCAATAAACCACTCACCGACCAGACCCATAATGATTAAGAAAAAGAAATTGGGTTGTTCATCCCTGTAGGATTAACCACAAACCCTTATTATATATACAGTCGAGCCCACTTTGTTTCATATCGTTTAATAGAACATCCTATTTATTGTCACATAAATCTGAAATCCCAAACCATTTCCTAAATAAGCAATGCTAAATCTGACCGTTTAATATCATGGAATATTGTCATAATCCCGTTTATTGTCATGCTTGGAACCCTTGGCAGTGATACCAGTTTGCAGTTAAATTCACATCAAACGCCGACACGGCGATCAACAAGGCCAAAGAGCCTGTAATCGGTCAGGCGTATCAAACGATAGCATCACCCACCTGTGTGCGGCAGGCAAGTGCAGTGATGCATGCAGTTCACTCGCCTTCACTTAGCTAATTAACATCTTAAGATACCACGGTTATCCTGATCATTGCGCTTCTTCGTACGTAAACAAGGGCGAATTTTGCGATCACATATCATACGAAAGAACTCCTGGCCTTAAAAAGGCCGCGGTTTACACCTCAGTGACGTTTCGCTGAGATGAGATGAAGCACGAGCTCTAAACGTTGCTTACGACTGTAAATCACCTTTAAGGGTCAACGAAAAGCTGGAGGTTTTGTGAGCAATGGAGGAGATACAAGGTCAAAAACCTCAATCGCGGCGAAACTTCTGAAAGTTGACAATGGCATGACGATGCCCGCTCCCCGAATAGTCCTATCATAAAGACGATCATTGAAGTTTGAGTCATTAAAGTCGGGGAAAGAATTATCTAGTAAAATAGTTTGTTATAAATAATGTTATAACTGTGACACATATTTCAAGACATTTGACCTCACGATCCAGACGCTACGTCTCTTTCTGTTGGCAAGTCAGATTTATGTCAGTTTTTGCGGCATGCGGCACAAAACTGACTGGAAATAAATTATCAGGTGCGCATTAATGTAATTTGATATGCCGTTGTGCAATAAAAATATTCATAAACGTTTCTTTCTCCTTTTTATTGACGATTTATTTAATATCTTTTGAGACATAACGCTTTTCTATGACTCTAAAGGACATCGATGTTGAAGCCCGCATAATGTCACATCCCGGTTATTATCATAATTTTTGCATGCACCACCGACATGACAATAAGCGGGCTTGACTGTATATATATCTGACCAATGAGAGCGCGGTCGATCTGTCGACAATACTACGATGGTGCTCGGAAGCCGCTCGGGCCTCGATGACTTGCATGGAGTGGAAGACCACCACACACTGTCCACTCAGCCTGATTAAACAGCTAATTATAGGCGGCCAGGAACCGTAACGAGAGTTAGTTTTGTGTCAGACGGAACCGTCAGTCATTTCATACCTGGTGTCTCTATGTGTAACATAAGGCTAAATAGGGGTCATTTAGACATGTATAATGGTGATTTCAAGGGCCTGTGGATTAACCATTAGCCTTTGTAAATGAACTTTGATTTTCTGCATGCAAAACCTAAGTTAAATTAGCAAGACTGCGTTTCTCAGATGTCAACGTAATGCAATATTGTAAAACATTTAATGATAATAAAGGCGTTAACATTAAACATCATTCTTTAAGTTCATTCTCAAGGAGTTCCCACATCTCTTTTAGCCAAGTGCATGCGTCAGTCATCGCCGATAATCAGTTTACCGGGAACGCACAATCCCATTGCATATAATGTTAACTGAAAAGCTTTAAGCTGCACTGCGGCAAATTCTATTCCATGTTTTCCCCTAATCCGCGTTATATGAAGCATGTTATGCAAACAGATGATCTATTTATTTTCTTGATATTCATCATCCAATTTTATTCATGGCATTTCCGATGAACTTGAAATTAAGCCTAGACAATAAGAATAAATAAGGAAAATTAGAACGTATCGTCTTATTTTCAGTTTATCCCGTTAGACTTCAAGCCTAAAATATCGAATGAGTTTTATCATTTGTGCACATGCGAGTGTTGTTTTCCACTGAGATCAACCAGATCACTCAGGAAGGATTTGCCACAGATTCAAATGAATAATTATCCTGGACAATTAGACGTCCCCTTAAAGAGACCAGGTTTATATTGCCAGGAACCGATCTATTCTAGTTATAGTCTTGTTATCACTGCCACCAGGTTTGTCATGTCTGGATGATGGAAACAAAAACCTGTGCTGAATAAATACATTAAATCGTGATAACTTTTATATTAACATGGCATACATAAAATGATTTCAAATGAACCGCTTCCAGAGGACAGTGATACCAAGTGCATTAAATGCCATGTATATTAAATAACCCATTTTAGGAGGTAACGTCGAACTTACTTTAATTTGTAAATTACATATACCGCAGTCATGAAGGTATTATTTTCCTAGGAATCGAGAGTTTTCTTTTCTTTCATTTACAAAATTCGATTTAACCGAACAAATGTAACAGGGAACTGGTCATATTAAACGTATACTGTAGTCATATTGCATGTATAATCTCTGGTCAAGTAACATGTATAATATCTAGTTATATCACATGTATAAACTCTAGTCATGTTACATGTATAAACTCTGGTCATGTGACATGTATCAACTTTGGTCAAATTACATGTATGACCCTAAATTAACAAATGTAGATTTTCCTTTTTTCAGGTGTTTTGTGAAAAGCATGCCGAGTTTTAACTGGACATCGTTAAATACTTAAACAAATTTTAAATATATATATATATATATACTAGCTGATAGACCCGGTATACCGGGCTTATTACCAGGGTTGGGGAGATTTATTAATTGTGTGAAATGTTGGCTCATTTTTTTAATATAAAAGTTAACAGAAAAACTGTAACAGTAGAAAACGTCCATAAGATATGTATAAACATTTTGGCACGACTGCAGAATAACTCACGCACCTCTCTGAGGCACAACACTCCTGTGATCAGAAAACGTTTCTTTGTCCAGCTGCTTGTATCTTAATTTAGCCACTTACTTTAAAATTACATGAATCCTAAACATCATATCGCCCGTCCGTATAAACTCATAACCTGGTGGAGACAGTGCGTGAGTGATCCTGCAGTCGCTCCAATATTTTTAACATTTTTTTGTGGGGCTGTCCTCGTGGTAAGAAATTTATACCCCGGTAAGTATACCTTGAAAACCTGGTACGTGATGGTGTTGACATTGCGAACCGGAATGAGACGAGGGGACATTCAGGTTTTTTCGATGATATTTGACTGGATTCTATCTTTGGACTATAAAGAGTAGGTTGATGTGAGGAACACATGAAAGACTTATAAAATGTACGTTGCAAGGAAACTTTTCCTGAAGAAAGAAACAGAAATATCCATACCTCGTAGGTAGCAGAAGCGGACCCAACGGGACTCCATGCAGAGGGTCCGTATTCATTTTCAACCGTCGCAACCCTTTTTTTCATCGTATCAGACAAATTTTGCCTGAAACCCCAGACACCACTCAACCCCACCCCACTCCAGCCCCCGCCTGTTCGTGAAAATGGGACCTTGAATTAGGTTTTGTCATTATTCCTCCTGGGTTGAACTCTCCATTTCATAAAGCGAGAAACATGTGTTTTTCTCTTGTACTGACCACGCACGAGGGTAGGAGCCTCGTTCAATTGAAAGGCCCGATAGGTTCAAATCCCTCACTGAAAGCAAGCGTTATTCATATGAACAATAGTAGTGTTTGAGGTTGAAAGACCACGATGCATGCGTTCCGGTCATTGCCGAAGGCAGTTCGGCTGTGCTCGGTCTTACCTCTGTGCAAGTCAGTTAAAACGGAAACATCACTCAAAATTATATGTACATAAAAAAATATTTATTCTCATATCGCCTATGTCACTGCGGGCATAATAACCTTTAAAATGATGTAAGGCACAATATTGTACACAACGCGGTTTAAGAGAACATTGCGAACAGACGTGAACCGAATTCCTATTATAAGTATTAGATTAAATATTGGCAGTCGTCAAGCGACTACAGGTATCCGCAAAAATGGATAAAGTGATGAATTGAATCTCTGCTGCCGTGACAGCTCTAGATATGTGTGGCATCAGAGATGCCAAATTATCCTAAAATGCAAGGTTGAACGGAACTACAGATTAATGTTTTTTTACAACACCAGTCATGTGTACAAGATAATGCCATCCTTGATGTATTGACATGCAAAATATTAGGCCAATACGTCAAACCACTTCTGAGATATATGCATAAATGTATTCTATAAATACGTGATTGTAGGTGGCGCCACCCGTCATGTGTTAGACAAATCTACCAAAGATGGATCTTCATTCACAATTTTAGGCCGATACACCAAATCACTCCTGAGATATGTGGGTGATTTTAAAAAAAAAAAAAAAAAAACAGACCTACAGTTGGATGCCAGAAGAAATTGATTGTGGGTGGCGCCTTGTACACAAAATAAATTATTCCAAGATCTATACACATGCAGATTTCCAGGCGGATACATCAAAACAGTCCGTGAAAAGGGCATCAATGTATTCTACGCAAAGGGGTAGGTAGGTGGCGCTCACTGTCATGTTTAGGATCAAACTGCAGAAGAATTGATGGACATGCCAAATTTCAGACCCAATACATTGAACCACTCCAGATTTTTCACTCTAAACAAATGATGGACGCCTCTTGGAAACGATTGCAGATGACGCCACCAAGATCTCTAGACACGTACAATTTCAGCCCAATACAAAGGAGCATACCTGAGATTAGGCTCATATCTCTAAAAAATACGCACATACGGACAAACCGCTAAAAGGATTGAAGGTGGCGCCACCAATTGTTATTTACCACCTGATCTCAGGTGACCCGATATTTATGCAGCGATTCATAAAGATCGATCAAGGGTCACAGAGGAGTTCTCCGGACACGATTGCGGCGGAGGCGGCGGCGGAACTCGGCTGAGAACAAAATTAAATGTATTGTTGTAATATTATCCAGCATTGGCGTGAACTTAATATGTTTTTAATCTTTCCTTAAATCTATAAATATTAAATGACAGGTCAGTTTTGCGTCGGTCAATTTTGAACCCGTTAATGAATCTCCGGCGGATTATTATTGAGCGTTTTAGAGTAAAGGACCACGCTGCACGAAAGCTAAATCTATTTGATCAAACCAGATTTAAAAACATGGCGATTAATCACACTGACAACCGATGAGTTTTATTAACCAAATCCAGAATTAACATAATTTCTTTTTCTACAAAATAACGATACAAAGTGAGGCATACATTTCGTCTTTTTCCTATATTTTTTGTCTATTTTCAGTAACAAGTCAACAATACAGTGCTGTTAGTTTAATTGTATTCAGTAACCAGTCAACAATACAGTGCTGTTGTTTTAATTGCATTCAGTAACCAGCCATCAAAACATTGCTGTGGGTTTAATTTTATTCAGTTACCAGGCAACAATACAGTACTGTTGGTTTTATTGTATTCAGTAAACAATACAGTGCTGTTGGTTTAAAATTATTCAGTAACCAGCCAACAATACAGTGCTGTTAGTTTAATTTAGTTCAGTAACCAGTCTACAATACAGTGCTATGGGTCTAATTTTTTTACTTCATTCACAGTGAACATTTACGACTGCAGTTACAATGAATTATGAAGGGCACAAATGTCCCCACAGGTCTCATGGAAGAAGCGAAACCAGTGATATTAACTTTGAGATAAGAGCGGTTGTTTTGACAGAGAACAAACAAATGAATGCTTGTTTTTTTTCAAACAAGTCACTTATAACGCTTTTAGCGCAGACGGCACTTTGAATTAAACATGGGGCTTTTCCTTTAAGGGCAACATTAGTTAATGAGGTCGGCTTCTTGAAGGACATGCTAATAGACAGGTTACAGTTTGATGAAAATACTCAGCAATTTGAAAAAATTGGAACATTTGGCCGCCATCTTGAAATTCAATACGTCAGCCACCTTGGCAGCAAAACCCAAGCTAGGTTCAAGTTTTGTAGTAGTCAATGTGAATTCATCAGTATCACAAACATGGGTATTGGCACCACTTATACCAAAGCTTGGTAACAACTTGTGTTGAAATGTCAGTCATTGTGTTTTTCGAATATAGAAGGTGGAGACTGCATCGGCACACCTGTAAACAGTCATTTTCGGGTTCACCGTCCTCGAAATACCCTAAAACACATACTTTACCACTTTTAACATAAAATGCCTCCAGCGCTTTAATGGGCCACATATATTCGATTTTTGACCTCTCTATAATATGTCGGATTGTCTATTGGGTCTTAATGAAGGCTTACATTTTTGTTCTCTCAGCATATTATACTTAACGTTAAACACCATTCCTGATAACTAAAACAATATTTTGCAAGACGACAGGAGATGCTGGAGGTTGCTAGCCATCCACAAAGGGGTAAAATATAATTAATAATCTTTTCAAAGCAGATGACCGCAGATTCCTGTAACAAAGGCAGAGGTACGCGCCTTTCATTCCGGTGTTCGACCAAACGGTTTAAATCCTCTTACTTGCTCCAGTCTGTAAAAAGACATGGTTATCCCACATGCACTGTTCGGGTGTGAACTGTGGCACAACAGCGCGAGCGTGATTATTTAGCTCTGGAAGGTTTGCATAGGTTCTGTTTAAAATCAATCCAAAATTTCTCCGTCTGGGTACGTTCTGACAAAGTTATATCAATGCTAGGTATGCCACGGCTATGTGATTTCATTCATAAATGTTAATTACTTTTCTTTCACAGATTATGCCAATTAAGTCCGTTTCACCCATATTACCAGATATTTTTTAGCTGAATGTATTTTACTGAACCCAAATTCTTGCCGTTCCAGTTGTATATTTGGTATTATTTTGTTGTTACAAAATATGGTCTTTTTGACAAGGCATTATCTTTCTTTTAGAGAGGGTCTTACACCCTCAAAAGCATTGTGGAAAAGAGGTACGATTAAATCAGTTGTAGAAAAAGAAGAAACCAATCATTGTTATCGTGTATGTACTGATACTGACTTCCTCAGTGAGGTTCCTAATTCTATTTGTTAATTCAATTATGTAGCGAAAAGTGCAGTAACACTAGATTGTCTTAAAGATATTATGATTCTGTGTCTCTTTTGTTGAGTAATGATAGAGGAAATTTACAGTCAAGCCGTTCTTGGTTGTTACAGCACTGCTGTAGACAGAGATGAATTCTTTTACTTTATAACTGACACTTTTAATGTTGAAATCAGTGCTTATTTCAATAATATCACGGATGACGATATGTTTTCACACATGCTAGGTAGACCTGTATGTGAATTTGCACATGAACAAAACATTGTGTTTTTGTCTGAATCTGTTTAACTGATTTTCAAGGCGAAGGACACAATAGAGTGTCTACCACATATGACACTCGTTTGAATAGGAAGTGTCTATTTACCTACGAATTCATTAGAACGTGTGTGTAAACAAAAATGGGTGTATGTAACAAGGTGTATATATCATTGAAAGTTCCACATGTATTGGATGAAATAAAGGTTACAACAACAACTCCTAACCAATACTGATAACTAAAACGATATTTTGCCAGACCACATGAGATGCTGGATGTTGAAATGCTAGCCATCCACAGTGGGGCAAAAAATAACTAATTTAAGGTATTCTGGATCAATAGTTTACACGTGTTAATAAACCTACACAAGACCTGTTTCTAGATACTGGTAAATACCAGAGCAGATAAAAAAATAAAATTATTTCACTACCTGTCTCCTGTCTCCAGAGTCATACATTGTCTGTATGTTTAAGGCCATGAACCGTAATGCCCATCCTACTTTATGATGGCGACAAGACCAGGTGAATCAAGACTCTTTAATAAAATTTTGGGGACCTTTCATATCAATTATAGATTTCAGCAATAAAAGAGATCGACGACTTTCAATTTGTTGTGTCAAACTTTTCCTGTAAAGATGCCTTAACAGTTTTATTTTAAGTTAAGCGGGTAGATTTCAATTAAAATAATTCTCTGATCTGATAAAAATCGCTGATGGGTAACTATAGGTGACATTAGTATTAGCCTTAACCTTTGTTAACTTTCGTTTTTGCCAAATGGATCTGGTTAATGTAGCGCCAAAGCCTCTCGGGACGTTCGCGTGAAGTCATAGAGACAACGCCAAACACTTCCTCGATTCAATAGACGCTTCTGTAATCACTATTCGCTCCCCTTTTTTAACCAAGGTTCAGAATGTAACCGCTTTAAAATATTTGGTTTTAATTCTTTTGCAATAATTAAAATACTGAATGTTCATCCCTGTTAAATACCTATTTTCTTAGTTCTCAAATTTTTAATTAACTGATATAAAAAAAACTATGAAAAAGGGCGGTAGGAATTGTGGAACAAGCTATCGTAATATAGAAATGTTTATTTTTTTTAATCATAATGCATAAAGATTTCCAGAAGTATAAATCTGAAGAAGCTGGGACCTGGACAGCTGAGTGGTTAAACACTCGGCTCTCTCCGCTAGCGACCCGGGTTCGATTCCCGTCGCGGCTATGAGAGTGGGTTGTAGTTGCCCGTCCAATGTCGGTAGTTTTCTCCGGCTCCTCCGGTTTCCTCCACTCTTACCGAGCGCCAACATCCGAGCCATGGAGAGTGCCTCGTATTAGTTATTATAACTAGTTGTACAATCCATGTAAAATAAATAAAGTTTATGTCATTATCTTAAATAAAGAAAGGAAGAACTTCGACCTAAACACCAACATTCCCTCCCTGGTCCCATTCATCTGATTCGCCGAACATTTATTTATTTATTCAAACATCTTTTACCAGAATAGCCTATATTCAGCTCATTTGCTGGTTTTCAACAGGGTCCTGGATAAAGTTAGAACATATAAAATGAATAAAATATACATCATACAGATACAGATTAAACGCATGACATAGTGCTATATATTAAATACATAGTTCAACATGTAACTTTTGATATGTATCCGCTATAATGTTGTGCCCCTGTTACTATGTGGTGTGTTGGTTTATTAATAAGTGCTTAATATACATTATTCATCAGAATATTCAGATAAGGAGATCAGAATATTTCAATTCGTCAATTTACCATCAGAGCGTGGTATTTTCATTAACAAATGGATTAATTTTCATGACGCTCTTCCTCCGCTGAAGCCACAATGTTGTAATGATAAAACATATATGGTGTATTTTGCTTTTAAGTTTACATGAAGTAAGTACGGTGGCTCGTATGCACAAAATTATTTTTTATCTCGTTCCCACGCGATAGTATCTCGTGGCCACGCGATAATTATCTCGTTCCCACGAGATAGTATCTCGTTCCCACGCGATAATTATCTCGTTCCCACGCGATAGTATCTCGTGGCCACGCGATAATTATCTCGTTCTCACGCGATAGTATCTCATTCCCACGCGATAATTATCTCGTTCCCACGCGAAAGTATCTCGTTCCCACGCAATAATTATCTCGTTCCCACGCGTTAGTATCGCGTGGCCACGCGTTAGTATGCCATGCTATAGCTTAAGCCCTCATTTGGACAAGAATGTCTGTGGTCTGTTTTATATCGAGCGTCGATGCAGCTTAAATTGTTTGTATGTATTTTGTTGTATGTGTGTTTGCGCCGAATGCTTTGAGGTAAATTTCAGCAGTTTTCATTGCGTTAGTTCACCATTAATTGCGTTGGTTCAACTAGCCCATTTGTATTTGTTCATGGAAAACTGTATTGAGTTTGTTTTAGGGTAAGGGTGATATAAACCCTTGTGTACCAAACATGAATTAAACTGAAACACTTGTTTTTATTTTACCTTCCGAGAAAATCTTATTTTTAGGACTAGGGTTGGGGTTATTTAATTTCGGGTATACCGAACAGGGTAAACAACATGTCGGTTTGTGTAATGTCTCAAGGGAGAAGCTAACAACAAAAGGTCTCTGCCATGCCACTTCATTATGACTGGGGGGAGGGGTTAAGGAGACCTTTTTACGAGAAATTTGCTAATTCTTCCCCTTCACATTTTTCTTTCTACAATAAAACTTCAGTTATGTATTCACAGGCGGCGAAACCGTGGGGCGGGGGGGGGGGGGGGCGCGGGGGCCGAGCCCCCCCCCCCCCCCATAATTTTTTTTTTTTTGGGGGGGGGGGGGCTGAGCCCCAACATAATGATGGGTATAAAAACATCCACTCTATTATTATTGGGTATTTGTACCCTCATATATATATATATATATAGCCTCTTCTGCTCAGTACTTCGAGTACCATATATACAGGGCCGCAGACTCCGGGATTTGCGGTGAAAAAAAGTTGATATCCTGTGTGAAAATGAATCCATTGCCAGACAAATAACAAATAATCTCCTTACAAGAAGGTATTGTTTTACTTAATAAGCATTGACCAATAAAATGCACCAGAATGCACTAGTACCATACAGTTTTTTCAAAATTTTCAAAACCTTGGGAGGGTGAGACCCCCTCCAAACCATCCCCCCCCCCGGTCGGGGATTACCCCATCAAATCCCCCCCTGCCATTTGTGTCAGCCTACGCCCCTTATTTATAAATATATATATATATACATATATATATAAATAATATATATATATATAATATATATGTATATATAATATATATATAATATATATACTAGTATATATATAATATATATATTATATATATACATACACATATATTTATATATATATATATATATATATATATATATATATATATTCTATTTGGGTATACTATTGAGCCCCTAATGAAAATTTGGTTTCACCGCCAATGGTAATTTATATTGTGAATATTTATTATGAAAAAAATTTTACCCGAACTAGCCCCCCCCCCCCCAGACAAACATGGCCCACGAGTGTTGTACGAGTGCCCGTTGTATCATTTCAGGTCTCAGCATATAAAATCCGCTCTAAATTCATGCAAATAATTGACCATAGTCTTCATTCAGTGTATAGAAACATGCCTCAAGGATTTAAGATGTAGGTCTTACTGTATTGTCTATCTTCATTTATCTCGTTCCCACGCGATAATTATCGCGTGGGAACGAGATAATTATCGCGTGGCCACGAGATACTATCGCTTGGGAATAAGATAAAAATAATTTTGTGCATGTCCTATACGAGCCACCATAAGTAAGAGATATTGTATATGATGATTTCTATAAAGAATTAAAGTTCCCTTACTTAATCGGAACAACTAGTTTACAGGTTTCGGACTGATATTCATTAAAAAAAGTTACCACATTGTGTCATTCTTTGCTCTTGGTTCGTAATCAAGAACGATTCCACACTGTTATTACAACCTCTGTGATAATTTCAGTTTTCCTGTCTTGGAGACAGTTGATTTTTCCAAGATATGAGAAAAAAAGCCAAAGAGGCGTGTTACACGTGGGTTCCTGGACGGTATGAACATAAGAAGCGTGTTGCACGCGGGTTTCTGGACGGCATGAACAGAAAAAGTGTGTTACACGCGTTTTACTGGACGGCATGAACACAAGAAACGTGTCACACGCGGGTTACTGGACGGCAAGAACACCAGAAGCGTGTTATATGCGGGTTCCTGGACGACATGAAAACAAGAAGCGTGTTACATGCGGGTTACCGGACGACATGAACACAAGAAGCGTGTAATACGCGGGTTATTGGACGGCATGAACACCAGAAGCGTGTTACATGCGGGTTACTTGACGACATGAACACAAGAAGCGTGTTATACGCGGATTATTGGACGACATTAACACAAGAAGCGCGTTACACGTAGGTTATTGGACGGCAAGAACACCAGAAGCGTGTTAGACGCGGGTTATTGGACGGCATGAACACCAGAAGCGTGTTACACGCGGGTTACTGGACGACATGAACACAAAAAGCGTGTTACACTTGGGTTACTGGACGATAGCCACCTTGTACGCCAAACAGCAATTGACCTGTTGCAATAAAGGTAGATTTACACTTTAGTTTGTGGGATCACATGACATCTTTTGTGTCAATTTATCACATGTAGCCTAGTATTAAGATTATTGACTGGTAATCCACCAGGAAGGAGGGACACTCTGCATCGGCTCTCTCCAGTACGTCTGATTTACCCTTCATTTAATGAGATCCTCATTCAATAGGAGCAAAACAGATGCTCCGGTCATATACAGCCCAGGCATCTAACGAGCCCATAATGGTAATAACCTGGGTGACTGTACAGCCGAGGTATTTTACAAGCCCGTAATGGTAATAACAACTGATCAGATTATTGATCAGACGGGTCACGCTGTGACAACAGTAACACCAGCAAATACCCAACCACAGAACAAGATTAGCTCGACTAAAAAGAGCACCTCATATAGTGATCCAGTATTGGTTGTAGGGGATTCAGTACTACGGGAGCTGAATGACGCACACACTCACAAAGAGCAATCCACAAAAAAGTACTCAAGTGAACTTGTCACCAATTAGCAGTGATCAAATTAGTGATCAGGTGGACCACGCTGTAACAATGGTAACACCAACAAATATCCAACCACAGAACAAGATTATATCGGTTACAAAGAATACCAATAAAACAAAGAATAATCGAGTATTGGTTGCTGGGGATTCCTTACTCAGACCGGTGAAAACGAAATCATTTGCACCATCAACGCGAATCCGCACACTCCAAGGTGCTACAGTTAATGATGTGGAAAGTTACATCTCGGCTGGCCAGAAAGGCGATTTTGATCAAATTGTGTGCCTAGTCGGTACAAATGATTGTTTTTTTCCTGGGGCTAATACTGACAGGATACTGTATGATTACAAAAGACTCATCAAAACATCCAAGCAAATTTGTAATGATGTTAAAATCTAAAGCACTCCTCCGAGGATGGACATTACTGAACACAGACCTTGTTTTAAAATACTGTTGCTTACCGACAAAGCCCTCCGTGGTTTAGCACCTTCATACCTCGCTGATATGATTAAGAAGTATCGCCCGGTGCGTGCACTAAGGTCGGCCAATAAATCTCTCCGTGAGCTGCCGAAACAATCTTCCTCAACATATCAAGGATGCCTCAAGTGTTCCGGGTTTCAAAAGACTACTGAAAACACAACTTTTCCAGTTGGCAT
The DNA here is from genome assembly GCA_026874595.1 of Sipunculus nudus. Classification (NCBI taxonomy): domain Eukaryota; kingdom Metazoa; phylum Annelida; class Sipuncula; order Golfingiida; family Sipunculidae; genus Sipunculus; species Sipunculus nudus. Next base: position 62,575,034 of record CM049321.1, read on the forward strand.
ATTAATAGCCGTTATCATCCATTTTGTTTGGATTCTTGATTATTTAGTTTCCTGCATCTCTATTTTTTAGTCTTTTAATTGTATTATCTGTCTCTCAAATTCTTTTTTAATCATCTTAATGCATCATACTTTGTACAGTGCCTTAGGGCTGTTGTATTTAAATACAGTAAATCTTGCACTTGAATATACTTAAATAAATAAATAACACCAAAATATGTGTGAGAAGGTCAATAAAGCTCTAAAGGGTACATGTGAAGCATTATCCTGTACATTTGTTGACGATGACTAAACATTCCTCCTTGAAAATGGTTCCATTAACAAAAATCTGTATCATACGGATTGTTTGCACTTCTCAATGCCGGAAACAAAATGGATCGTGTTTCCATTCTGGTAGCATAGGGCACAGATATGAGAATGCCCTGTCCGCATCAGTCATGTCAACAAGGGATTTAAACCCCCTCCTGGTGACTTTAGATATTACAGATATAAAGTCACTAGAAATATGCAACCTCTTTCTGTTGATCAACTAATACATGAACCAACATAAGTTACCAACACATGTAGCACACTTATAGATCATATTTACTCAACTCTGCCTAAATTGCATACTTCAAGTGGAGTTTTATATAATATTCGTTAAGTGATCATTATATTACATATACCACTTAAACAAACTGTAAACAAACTAACACACATAATTATGTCCAAAGGAGATGACATTTCAAAGCTTATGAATAACTCTTATAATATTAAGCACGTTTATGTACTAACGGCTTAGAGGTATTTATATGATGTTATCTTATTTGTTTCTAATGTGCATCAATGCGTACGCACAGAGTAAAACCAAAAAAATGTCCTTGGCTGTCTGACGATCTGATCCACTTAATGCATGAACGGGATGCTGCACATAAACTTGCGTGTAACTACAATGATCCCTACCTCATGACGGTATACCGCTCCTTATGTAATCAAGTATCTTTTTTTATTCGCAGCGCAAAACGTGAATTCTTCTTTAAATTAACAACATTGCAGACGCCAAAGGTGAAGAAAAAAAACGTGGAAAGAAATAAGATGAGCCCCTAATTAAAACAATTCTAACTCTTCTAACACAATAACGGTATTACAATTGAACGAGTTTTTTTTTACATTGGTCGTAAATTTTCATCTAAAATTAAGAATTAATCTAAAAATCACCTTCCGGAGCTTAATTCACAAAATTGCATATTTAAATTTACTTCTGTCCAAGAAAGTGAAATATTATTCCAACTTAGAACTTTGCCAAATTCTTTGAATAGGCCTATAGATATTAAAGTTGTAGATGTATATTTGTTAAGACTAGCTGCAGAAGAGCTCACGTCTTACTAACTGCATTAAATGCGGCGGTATCCAGGACCCTGAAAACAGATATATTAATAATAAAATAATAAAAAATTAAATAACCTGTGACGAGCCCGTAATGGTTATACCCTCTGTGACTGTACAGCCGAGGCATCTAAGGAGCCCGTAATGGTAATATCCTTTATGACTGTACAACAGAGGCATCCAACGAGCACGTAATGGTAATTACCTCTATGACTGTACAGCCGAGGCATCCAACGAGCCTGTAATGGTAATAACCTCTATGACTGTACAGCCGAGGCATCCAACGAGTCCGTAATGGTAATAACCTCTATGACTGTACAGCCGAGGCATCAAACGAGCCCGTAATGGTAATAACCTTTATGACTGTACAGCCGAGACATCTAACGAGCCCGTAATAGAAATAACCTTTATGACTGTACAGCCGAGGCATCCAACGAGCCCGTAATGGTAATAACCTTTATGACTGTACAGCCGAGGCATCCAACGAGCCCGTAATGGTAATAACCTTTATGACTGTACAGCCGAGGCATCCAACGAGCCCGTAATGGTAATAACCTTTATGACTGTACAGCCGAGGCATCCAACGAGCCCGTAATGGTAATAACCTTTACGACTGTACAGCCGAGACATCCAACGAGCCCGTAATGATAATAACCTCTATGACTGTACAGCCGAGACATCTAACGAGCCCGTAATGGTAATAACCTTTATGACTGGACAGCCGAGACATCCAACGAGCCCGTAATGGTAATAACCTTTATGACTGTACAGCCGAGACATCCAACGAGCCCGTAATGGTAATAACCTTTATGACTGTACAGCCGAGACATCTAACGAGCCCGTGATGGTAATAACCTTTATGACTGGACAGCCGAGGGATCTAAAGAGTCGTAATGATAATTTATTTGTAACTGATTTTAATTTTAATGTTATATCAGCATGAGTCAGTTCATTTAACGATAATTTAAATGATAAACTATGTATAGGGTAAATTCGAAGCGTACTTGCCAGTAACAGACCTTAGAGATGGTATATACCATCATATATGCCCGGAGTCCCCACGCTGACAGACTGATTTACACTTTAAAATAGACCTATATTTATGGAAGTTATAAGCTTTTTGTAAGAAAATCGTTACAACACGTTTATATAACCAAGTTGTTTTTATTTCTGTTGATATCTAAATGACAATTTCAGCGTTTCTGGGAGAAATAAACAGAATAAAGAATTTCTAATCCCATCTATGACACTATCAGAGAAACTACATTTTGTACTTTGTATGTTAGCACCACATGAAAATTTAAGGAAATTTCGTGTACACGCTCTTCATTCAACATGAAAACACTTCTTTCATCCACTTACCATTTCCTGTACGAGGCCAAGGGAATTTGTAGAAAACATCATATTCTTTAATATTTTATGATTTGCCATTTGAGATAAATCTCCTGAGGATATGAGGTGAAAGATAAAGAACTGATATCTGCTTGCAGGACTAAGTGCAGATAGAAAAAAAATCACATTTCCAGGTTCTGTTGACCTCTCCGGATTGAACGAAGACATTTACTTTGAAAAACGGATCTTCATCGATCGCCGAAAATGAAATTGAAAGGAAAGCTGAGATAAATGGTGTGTACACAGTAACACACCTCCAGTAGTATAAAATGATTCTCTTCCAGAAAATGTATCTAATCTCCGGTTGATTTATTTTCAATTTGAACTGATTGTTGTTATGTTCTCCGTTGCCCGTCTTCAATGTACCTGTGACTGTCTTTTTTTAAGTTTGTCCTTATCCATAAACAGAAAGATGAGCAATGGTAATTTTATACATCCATATATCAGTGAAGTAACTGCTCCAACAGCAACCGAATTTCAACCAGATTTCATTCAGTATTTGCATTTTATTTTATGTTACAGTTTAAAAAAATAGATGATTCCATTTTTCATCTCATTTTTTAAGCACAATGATGCCAAGAACAACGATTTGAAAGGCTTGAATTTTGCATTTCCGTGTACACTGCGAAGAATTTGAAAATAAAATTTTGAAGATTGAATCGATTTTGAGTGGTATTATTCAGAGACACTTTGTTTATTACTTAATTTGTCTTAATTGATGTCTTACAGTGCAAGGTTTATAATGTTTTAGACACCCATATATATATCTAATGTTTATATATTCTTAAACAAATCCACATTCTTCCAAAACGACGAACATTGCAAAATAACTTTTTAATCAGCTAATAAGCTTTACATTTTCATTAAATTTTTTCTATTAAACATAATACAATGCACATGTGACGCAAAGCTATGGCACACGGCTTGTAAATAAAGTTTATACTCAAAAGTTATGCACCGACCCGTTTAATTGTAATTCAGATCTGCAAACCTGGTTGTCTTCTCAACCGTAAGTTTCTTGTCATCTGAAAATTCAACAATGATATCGCCATTGTTTACTGAGTAGGAATTCTCTGATTAAATATGAATATCGCTTCTGATAATGATGTATGCACATCTTAACTGAAGCAAAAGCAGGCTGTTGGACAGACCAGAATAATAACACCCGGGTTGTTGGACAGCCCAGATTAATGTCACCCTAGGGGTCAGACAGACCAAAATAAAATCACCCAGGGTGTCGGACAGAACAGAATAATATCACCCGGGTTGTTGGACAGACCAGATTAGGGTTACCCTGGTTGTCAGACAGACCAGAAAAAAATCACCCGGGTTGTCGGACAGACCAGAATAATATCACCCGGGTTGTTGGACAGACCAGAATAATGTCACCCTGGGTGTCAGACAGACCAAAATAAAATCATCCAGGGTGTCGGACAGACCAGAATAATATCACCCGGGGTGTCGGACAGACCAGAATAATATCACCCGGGTTGTTGGACAGACCAGATTAATGTCACCCAGGTTGTCAGACAGACAAAAATAATATCACCCGGGTTGTCGGACAGACCAGAATAATATCACCCGGGTTGTTGGACAGACCAGATTAATGTCACCCTGGTTATCAGACAGACTAGAATAAAATCACCCGGGTTGTCGGACAGACCAGAATAATATCACCGAGGTTGTCGGACAGACCAGAATAAAATCACCCGGGTTGTCGGAAAGACCAGCATAATATCGCCTGGGGTGTCGGACAAACTAGAATTATATCGCACAGGGTTTCGAACAGACCAGAATTGTATCACCCAGGGTGTCATCCACACCAGGATTATTTCACCCCGGATGTCGGACAGACCAAAATAATATCAACCGGGCTGTAGGACAGACCAGAAAAATATCATCCGGGACGTCGGACAGACCAGAATAATATCACCATGGATGTCGTACAGACCAGAATTATTTCACCTGGGATGTCAAAAGACCAGAAAAATATCACCGCGGGTGTCAGACAGACCAGAATAATATCAACCAGGGTGTCGGACAGAGTAGGATAATATCACCCTGGGTGTCGGACAGACCAGAATAATATCTCCTAGGGTGTCAGAGAGACCAGAATAATATTTGGATTAAATTGTTTCAATAATATCTCTGGCATCAATTGTACATCAAGAGTGAAAACTTGTTTTCAAATGCACGTTCAGAACGCGGGTCTCTCATGTTGACCGACATATTAAATGATAATATTTATACATGAATTGACTTGAAAAAAGATGTCTGCATGTGAAGGCTGTGAAGAGCCTTGAATGCTGAGAACACACTTGAAGGAATGTAAAGTTTGTCAATACCACGGGGCTGCTTAGGAAACATTGGGAGGCGTGTTAAAGTTGTGAATACCCTGGTGATGCTGAGGACAAATTCAGAATCATGTAAAGAATGTAAATACCCTGAGGATGCTGGACACACACTAGGAGGCGTGTAAAGATTGTGGATACACTGGTGATCCTGAAAACACACTAGGAGGCATGTAAAGATTGTGGATACCCTGGTGATGCTGAAAACACACTGGGAGGCGTGTAAAGATTGTGGATACACTGGTGATGCTGAAAACACACTGGGAGGCATGTAAAGATTGTGGATACCCTGGTGATGGTGAAAACACACTTGGAGCCGTGTAAAGATTGTGGATACCCTGGTGATGCTGAAAACACACTGGGAGGCATGTAAAGATTGTGGATACACTGTTGATGCTGAAAACACACTGGGAGGCATGTAAAGATTGTGGATACACTGGTGATCCTGAAAACACACTGGGAGGCATGTAAAGATTGTGGATACCCTGGTGATGCTAAAAACACACTGGGAGGCGTGTAAAGATTGTGGATACCCTGGTGATGCTGAAAACACACTGGGAGGCATGTAAAGATTGTGGATACACTGGTGATGCTGAAAACACACTGGGAGGCATGTAAAGATTGTGGATACACTGGTGATCCTGAAAACACACTGGGAGGCATGTAAAGATTGTGGATACCCTGGTGATGCTAAAAACACACTGGGAGGCGTGTAAAGATTGTGGATACCCTGGTGATGCTGAAAACACACTGGGAGGCATGTAAAGATTGTGGATACACTGGTGATGCTGAAGACACACTGGGAGGCATGTAAAGATTGTGGATACACTGGTGATCCTGAAAACACACCGGGAGGCATGTAAAGATTGTGGATACCCTGGTGATGCTGAAAACACACTGGGAGGCGTGAAAAGATTGTGGATACCCTGGTGATGCTGAAAACACACCGGGAGGCATGTAAAGATTGTGGATACACTGGTGATGCTGAAAACACACTGGGAGGCATGTAAAGATTGTGGATACACTGGTGATCCTGAAAACACACTGGGAGGCATGTAAAGATTGTGGATACCCTGGTGATGCTGAAAACACACTGGGAGGCATGTAAAGATTGTGGATACACTGGTGATGCTGAAAACACACTGGGAGGCATGTAAAGATTGTGGATACACTGGTGATGCTGAAAAAACACTGGGAGGCATGTAAAGGTTGTGGATACACTGGTGATGCTGAAAACACACTGGGAGGCATGTTAAGATTGTGGATACACTGGTGATGCTGAAAGCACACTGGGAGGCGGGTAAAGATTGTGGGATAAACTGGTGATACTGAAAACACACTGGGAGGCATGTAAAGATTGCGGATACACTGGTGATGCTGAAAACACACTGGGAGGCATGTAAAGATTGGGGATACACTGGTGATGCTGAAAACACACTGGGAGGCATGTAAAGATTGGGGATACACTGCTGATGCTGAAAACAAAATGGGAGGCATGTAAAGATTGTGGATACACTGGAGATGCTGAAAACACACTGGGAGGCATGTAAAGATTGTGGATACACTGGTGATGCTGAAAACACACTGGGAGGCGGGTAAAGATTGTGGGATACACTGGTGATACTGAAAACACACTGGGAGGCATGTAAAGATTGTGGATACATTGGTTATACTGAAAACACACTGGGAGGCATGTAAAGATTGTGGATACACTGGTGATGCTAAAAACACACTGGGAGGCGTGTAAAGATTGTAGATACCCTGGTGATGCTGAAAACACACTGGGAGGCATGTAAAGATTGTGGATACACTGGTGATGCTGAAAACACACTGGGAGGCGTGTAAAGATTGTGGATACCCTGGTGATGCTAAAAACACACTGGGAGGCGTGTAAAGATTGTGGATACCCTGGTGATGCTGAAAACACACTGGGAGGCGTGTAAAGATTGTGGATACACTGGTGATCCTGAAAACACACCGGGAGGCATGTAAAGATTGTGGATACCCTGGTGATGCTGAAAACACACTGGGAGGCGTGTAAAGATTGTGGATACCCTGGTGATGCTGAAAACACACTGGGAGGCATGTAAAGATTGTGGATACACTGGTGATGCTGAAAACACACTCGGGGGCATGTAAAGATTGTGGATGCACTGGTGATCCTGAAAACACACTGGGAGGCGTGTAAAGATTGTGGATACCCTGGTGATGCTGAAAACACACTGGGAGGCGTGTAAAGATTGTGGATACACTGGTGATGCTGAAAACACACTGGGAGGCATGTAAAGATTGTGGATACACTGGTGATGCTGAAAACAAAATGGGAGGCATGTAAAGATTGTGGATACCCTGGTGATGCTGAAAATACACTGGGACGCATGTAAAGATTGTGGATACACTGGTGATGCTGAAAACACACTGGGAGGCATGTAAAGATTGTGGATACACTGGTGATGCTGAAAACACACTGGGAGGCGTGTAAAGATTGTGGATACACTGGTGATGCTGAAAACACACTGGGAGGCGTGTAAAGATTGTGGATACACTGGTGATGCTGAAAACACACTGGGAGGCATGTAAAGATTGTGGATACACTGGTGATGCTGAAAACACACTGGGAGGTGTGTAAATATTGTGGATACACTGGTGATGCTGAAAACACACTGGGAGGCATGTAAAGATTGTGGATACACTGGTGATGCTGAAAACACACTGGGAGGCATGTAAAGATTGTGGATACCCTGGTGATCCTGAAAACACACTGGGAGGCGTGTAAAGATTGTGGATACCCTGGTGATGCTGAAAACACACTGGGAGGCATGCAAAGATTGTGGATACACTGGTGATGCTGAAAACACACTGGGAGGCATGCAAAGATTGTGGATACACTGGTGATGCTAAAAACACACTGGGAGGCATGTAAAGATTGTGGATACCCTGGTGATGCTGAAAACACACTGGGAGGCGTGTAAAGATTGTGGATACCCTGGTGATGCTGAAAATACACTGGGACGCATGTAAAGATTGTGGATACACTGGTGATGCTGAAAACACACTGGGAGGCATGTAAAGATTGTGGATACACTGGAGATGCTGAAAACACACTGGGAGGCGTGTAAAGATTGTGGATACACTGGTGATGCTGAAAACACACTGGGAGGCGTGTAAAGATTGTGGATACACTGGTGATGCTGAAAACACACTGGGAGGCATGTAAAGATTGTGGATACACTGGTGATGCTGAAAACACACTGGGAGGCATGTAAAGATTGTGGATACACTGGTGATGCTGAAAACACACTGGGAGGCGTGTAAAGATTGTGGATACACTGGTGATGCTGAAAACACACTGGGAGGCGTGTAAAGATTGTGGATACACTGGTGATGCTGAAAACACACTGGGAGGCGTGTAAAGATTGTGGATACACTGGTGATGCTAAAGACACACTGGGAGGTGTGTAAAGATTGTGGATACACTGGTGATGCTGAAAACACACTGGGAGGCGTGTAAAGATTGTGGATACACTGGTGATGCTGAAAACACACTGGGAGGCGTGTAAAGATTGTGGATACACTGATGATGCTGAAAACACACTGGGAGCCGTGTAAAGATTGTGGATACACTGGTGATGCTAAAAAACACCAAGGAGGAATGTAAAGGTTGTGGATACACTGGTGATGCTGAAAACACACTGGGAGGCGTGTAAAGAATGTAAATACCCTGGTGATGCTGAAAACACACTGGGAGGCGTGTAAAGAATGTAAATACACTGGTGATACTGAAGACAAACAATGAGGCATGTAAAGGTTGTGAATTCACTAGTGATGCTGAAGACACACTGGGACGCGTGTAAAGGTTGTGAATACCCTGGGGATGCCGGAGACACACTGGGAGGCATGTAAAGAATGTAAATACCCTGGTGATGCTGAAGACACACTGGGAGGCATGTAAAGGTTGTGAATACCCTGGGGATGCCGGAGACACACTGGGAGGCATGTAAAGAATGTAAATACCCTGGTGATGCTGAAGACACACTGGGAGGCGTGTAAAGAATGTAAATACCCTGGTGATGCTGAAGACACACTGGAAGGCGTGTAAAGGTTGTAAATACCCTGGTGATGCTGAAGACACACTGGAAGGCGTGTAAAGGTTGTAGATACCCTGGTGATGCTGACGACACACTGAGGGGCATGTAAAGAATGTAAATACCCTGGTGATGCTGACGACACACTAAGAGGCATGTAAAGAATGTAAATACCCTGGTGATGCTGAAGACACACTAGGAGGCATGTAAAGAATGTAAATTCCCTTGGGATGCTGAAGACACACAGGGAGGCATGTAAAGAATGTAAATTCCCTTGGGATGCTGAAGACACACAGGGAGGCATGTAAAGAAAGTAAATTCCCTTGGGATGCTGAAGACACACAGGGAGGCATGTAAAGAATGTAAATTCCCTGGTGATGCTGAAGACACACAGGGAGGCATGTAAAGAATGTAAATTCCCTGGTGATGCTGAAGACACACAGGGAGGCATGTAAAGAATGTAAATACCCTGGTGATGCTGAAGACACACAGGGAGGCATGTAAAGAATGTAAATTCCCTTGGGATGCTGAAGACACACAGGGAGGCATGTAAAGAATGTAAATGCCCTGGTGATGCTGAAGACACACTGGATGGCATGTAAAGAATGTAAATACCCTGAGGATGCTGGACACACTGAGAGGCATGTAAAGATTGTTAATACCCTGGTGATGCTGACGACACACTAGGAGGCATGTAAAGAATGTAAATACCCTGGTGATGCTGACGACACACTAAGAGGCATGTAAAGAATGTAAATACCCTGGTGATGCTGAAGACACACTAGGAGGCATGTAAAGAATGTAAATTCCCTTGGGATGCTGAAGACACACAGGGAGGCATGTAAAGAATGTAAATTCCCTTGGGATGCTGAAGACACACAGGGAGGCATGTAAAGAATGTAAATTCCCTTGGGATGCTGAAGACACACAGGGAGGCATGTAAAGAATGTAAATTCCCTGGTGATGCTGAAGACACACAGGGAGGCATGTAAAGAATGTAAATTCCCTGGTGATGCTGAAGACACACAGGGAGGCATGTAAAGAATGTAAATACCCTGGTGATGCTGAAGACACACAGGGAGGCATGTAAAGAATGTAAATTCCCTTGGGATGCTGAAGACACACAGGGAGGCATGTAAAGAATGTAAATGCCCTGGTGATGCTGAAGACACACTGGATGGCATGTAAAGAATGTAAATACCCTGAGGATTCTGGACGCACTGGGAGGCATGTAAAGATTGTAAATACCCTTGTGATGCTGAAGACACACTGAGAGGCATGTAAAGATTGTGAAATCACTGTTGATGCAGAGAACACACTGGGAGGCATGTAAAGTTGTGAATACCCTGGTGATTCTGAAGTCACATTGGGAGGCATGTAAAGGTTATGAATACCCTGGTGATGCTGGAGACACAATAGGAGGCATGTAAAGAATATAAATTCCCTGGTGATGCTGACGACACACTGGGAGGCATGTAAAGAATGTAAATACCCTGGTGATGCTGACGACACACTAGGAGGCATGTAAAGAATGTAAATACCCTGGTGATGCTGACGACACACTAGGAGGCATGTAAAGAATGTAAATACCCTGGTGATGCTTACGACACACTAGGAGGCATGTCAAGAATGTAAATACCCTGGTGATGCTGACGACACACTGTGAGGCATGTAATAAATTTAAATACCTTGGTGATGCTGACGACACACTAGGAGGCATGTAGAGAACGTAAATACCCTGGTGATGCTGACGACACACTGGGAGGCATGTAAAGAATGTAAATACCCTGGTGATGCTGACGACACACTAGGAGGCATGTAAAGAATGTAAATACCCAGAGGATGCTGGACACACTGGGAGGCATGTAAAGATTGTATATATCCTGGTGATGCTGCAGACACACTGAGAGGCATGTAAAGATTGTGAAATCACTGTTGATGCAGAGAACACACTGGGAGGCATGTAAAGTTGTGAATACCCTGGTGATTCTGAAGACACACTGGGAGGCATGTAAAGAATGTAAATACCCTGGTGATGCTGACGACACACTAGGAGGCATGTAAAGAATGAAAATACCCTGGTGATGCTGACGACACACTGGGAGGCATGTAAAGAATGTAAATACCCCGGTGATGCTGAAGACACACTGGGAGGCATGTAAAGAATGTTAATACCCTGGTGATGCTGAAGACACACAGGGAGGCATGTAAAGAATGTAAATGCCCTGGTGATGCTGAAGACACACTGGATGGCAGGTAAAGAATGTAAATACCCTGAGGATGCTGGACACACTGAGAGGCATGTAAAGATTGTCAATACCCTGGTGATGCTGAAGACACACTGAGAGGCATGTAAAGATTGTGAAATCACTGTTGATGCAGAGAACACACTGGGAGGCATGAAAAGTTGTGAATACCCTGGTGATTCTGAAGACACACTGGGAGGCATGTAAAGGTTATGAATACCCTGGTGATGCTGGAGACACACTAGGAGGCATGTAAAGAATGTAAATACCCTGGTGATGCTTACGACACACTGGGAGGCATGTAAAGAATGTAAATACCCTGGTGATGCTGACGACACACTAGGAGGCACGTAAAGAATGTAAATACCCTGGTGATGCTGACGACACACGAGGAGGCATGTAAAGAATGTAAATACCCTGGTGATGCTGACGACACACTAGGAGGCATGTAAAGAATGTAAATACCCCGAGGATGCTGGACACACTGTGAGGCATGTAAAGATTGTATATACCCTGGTGATGCTGCAGACACACTGAGAGGCATGTAAAGATTGTGAAATCACTGTTGATGCTGAGAACACACTGGGAGGCATGTAAAGAATGTTAATACCCTGGTGATGCTGACGACACACTAGGAGGCATGTAAAGAATGTAAATACCCTGGTGATGCTGGAGACACACTAAGAGGCATGTAAAGATTGTAAATACCCTGATGATGCTGAAGACAGACTGAGAGGCATGTAAAGATTGTGAAATCTCTGTTGATGCAGAGAACACACTTGGAGGCATGTAAAGTTGTGAATACCCTGGTCATTCTGAAGACACACTGGGAGGCATGTCAAGGTTGTGAATACACTGGGGATGCTGAGGATACCCTGGATGGCATGTAAAGAATGTAAGTTTCCTTGGGATGCTGAAGACACACCGGGAGGCATGTAAAGAATGTAAATTCCCTCGGGATGCTGAAGACACACAGGGAGGCATGTAAAGAATGTAAATTCCCTTGGGATGCTGAAGACACACAGGGAGGCATGTAAAGAATGTAAATTCCCTTGGGATGCTGAAGACACACAGGGAGGCATGTTAAGAATGTAAATACCCTGGTGATGCTGAAGACACACTGGATGGCATGTAAAGAATGTAAATTCCCTTGTGATGCTGAAGACACACAGGGAGGCATGTAAAGAATGTAAATTCCCTTGGGATGCTGAAGACACACCGGGAGGCATGTAAAGAATGTAAATTCCCTTGTGATGCTGAAGACACACAGGGAGGCATGTAAAGAATGTAAATGCCCTGGTGATGCTGAAGACACACAGGGAGGCATGTAAAGAATGTAAATGCCCTGGTGATGCTGAAGACACACTGGATGGCATGTAAAGAATGTAAATACCCTGAGGATTCTGGACGCACTGGGAGGCATGTAAAGATTGTAAATACCCTTGTGATGCTGAAGACACACTGAGAGGCATGTAAAGATTGTGAAATCACTGTTGATGCAGAGAACACACTGGGAGGCATGTAAAGTTGTGAATACCCTGGTGATTCTGAAGTCACATTGGGAGGCATGTAAAGGTTATGAATACCCTGGTGATGCTGGAGACACAATAGGAGGCATGTAAAGAATATAAATTCCCTGGTGATGCTGACGACACACTGGGAGGCATGTAAAGAATGTAAATACCCTGGTGATGCTGACGACACACTAGGAGGCATGTAAAGAATGTAAATACCCTGGTGATGCTGACGACACACTAGGAGGCATGTTAAGAATGTAAATACCCTGGTGATGCTTACGACACACTAGGAGGCATGTCAAGAATGTAAATACCCTGGTGATGCTGACGACACACTGTGAGGCATGTAATAAATTTAAATACCTTGGTGATGCTGACGACAACCTAGGAGGCATGTAGAGAACGTAAATACCCTGGTGATGCTGACGACACACTGGGAGGCATGTAAAGAATGTAAATACCCTGGTGATGCTGACGACACACTAGGAGGCATGTAAAGAATGTAAATACCCAGAGGATGCTGGACACACTGGGAGGCATGTAAAGATTGTATATATCCTGGTGATGCTGCAGACACACTGAGAGGCATGTAAAGATTGTGAAATCACTGTTGATGCAGAGAACACACTGGGAGGCATGTAAAGTTGTGAATACCCTGGTGATTCTGAAGACACACTGGGAGGCATGTAAAGAATGTAAATGCCCTGGTGATGCTGAAGACACACTGGATGGCATGTAAAGAATGTAAATACCCTGAGGATTCTGGACGCACTGGGAGGCATGTAAAGATTGTAAATACCCTTGTGATGCTGAAGACACACTGAGAGGCATGTAAAGATTGTGAAATCACTGTTGATGCAGAGAACACACTGGGAGGCATGTAAAGTTGTGAATACCCTGGTGATTCTGAAGTCACATTGGGAGGCATGTAAAGGTTATGAATACCCTGGTGATGCTGGAGACACAATAGGAGGCATGTAAAGAATATAAATTCCCTGGTGATGCTGACGACACACTGGGAGGCATGTAAAGAATGTAAATACCCTGGTGATGCTGACGACACACTAGGAGGCATGTAAAGAATGTAAATACCCTGGTGATGCTGACGACACACTAGGAGGCATGTAAAGAATGTAAATACCCTGGTGATGCTTACGACACACTAGGAGGCATGTCAAGAATGTAAATACCCTGGTGATGCTGACGACACACTGTGAGGCATGTAATAAATTTAAATACCTTGGTGATGCTGACGACACACTAGGAGGCATGTAGAGAACGTAAATACCCTGGTGATGCTGACGACACACTGGGAGGCATGTAAAGAATGTAAATACCCTGGTGATGCTGACGACACACTAGGAGGCATGTAAAGAATGTAAATACCCAGAGGATGCTGGACACACTGGGAGGCATGTAAAGATTGTATATATCCTGGTGATGCTGCAGACACACTGAGAGGCATGTAAAGATTGTGAAATCACTGTTGATGCAGAGAACACACTGGGAGGCATGTAAAGTTGTGAATACCCTGGTGATTCTGAAGACACACTGGGAGGCATGTAAAGAATGTAAATGCCCTGGTGATGCTGACGACACACTAGGAGGCATGTAAAGATTGTAAATACCCTGATGATGCTGAAGACAGACTGAGAGGCATGTAAAGATTGTGAAATCTCTGTTGATGCAGAGAACACACTTGGAGGCATGTAAAGTTGTGAATACCCTGGTCATTCTGAAGACACACTGGGAGGCATGTCAAGGTTGTGAATACACTGGGGATGCTGAGGATACCCTGGATGGCATGTAAAGAATGTAAGTTTCCTTGGGATGCTGAAGACACACCGGGAGGCATGTAAAGAATGTAAATTCCCTCGGGATGCTGAAGACACACAGGGAGGCATGTAAAGAATGTAAATTCCCTTGGGATGCTGAAGACACACAGGGAGGCATGTAAAGAATGTAAATTCCCTTGGGATGCTGAAGACACACAGGGAGGCATGTTAAGAATGTAAATACCCTGGTGATGCTGAAGACACACTGGATGGCATGTAAAGAATGTAAATTCCCTTGTGATGCTGAAGACACACAGGGAGGCATGTAAAGAATGTAAATTCCCTTGGGATGCTGAAGACACACCGGGAGGCATGTAAAGAATGTAAATTCCCTTGTGATGCTGAAGACACACAGGGAGGCATGTAAAGAATGTAAATTCCCTTGGGATGCTGAAGACACACCGGGAGGCATGTAAAGAATGTAATTTTCCTGGTAATGCTGGAGACACTCTGGATGGCATATAAAGAATTTAAATACCCTGAGGATGCTGGACACACTGGGAGGCATGTAAAGATGTAAATACCCTGGTGATTCTGAAGACACACTGGGAGGCATGTAAAGAATGTAAATACCCTGGTGATGCTGACGACACACTAGGAGGCATGTAAAGAATGAAAATACCCTGGTGATGCTGACGACACACTGGGAGGCATGTAAAGAATGTAAATACCCTGGTGATGCTGACGACACACTAGGAGGCATGTAAAGAATGTTAATACCCTGGTGATGCTGACGACACACTGGGAGGCGTGTAAAGAATTTTAATACCCTGGTGATGCTAAAGACAAACTGGATGGCATGTAAAGAATGTAAATACCCTGAGGATGCTGGACACACTGGGAGGCATGTAAAGATTATAAATACCCTGGTGATGCTGAAGACACACAGTGAGGCATGTTAAGAATGTAAATCCCCTTGGGATGCTGAAGACACACCGGGAGACATGTAAAGAATGTAAATTCCCTGGTGATGCTGAAGACACACTGGATGGCATGTAAAGAATGTAAATACCCTTGGGATGCTGAAGACAAACAGGGAGGCATGTAAAGAATGTAAATTTCCTTGGGATGCTGAAGACACACCGGAAGGCATGTAAAGAATGTAAATTCCCTTGTGATGCTGAAGACACACAGGGAGGCATGTAAAGAATGTAAATTCCCTTGGGATGCTGAAGACACACCGGGAGGCATGTAAAGAATGTAAATTCCCTTGTGATGCTGAAGACACACAGGGAGGCATGTAAAGAATGTAAATTCCCTTGGGATGCTGAAGACACACCGGGAGGCATGTAAAGAATGTAAATTTCCTGGTAATGCTGGAGACACTATGGATGGCATATAAAGAATGTAAATACCCTGAGGATGCTGGACACACTGGGAGGCATGTAAAGATTGTAAATACCCTGGTGATGCTGAAGACACACTGAGAGGCATGTAAAGATTGTGAAATCACTGTTGATGCTGAGAACACACTGGGAGGCATGTAAAGAATGTTAATACCCTGGTGATGCTGACGACACACTAGGAGGCATGTAAAGAATGTAAATACCCTGGTGATGCTGGAGACACACTGCGAGGCATGTAAAGATTGTAAATACCTTGGTGATGCTGAACACACACTGAGAGGCATGTAAAGATTCTGAAATCACTGTTGATGCAGAGAACACACCGGGAGGCATGTAAAGTTGTGAATACCCTGGTGATTCTGAAGACACATTGGGAGGCATGTGAAGGTTGTGAATAGACTGGGGATGCTGAGGATACCCTGGATGGCATGTAAAGAATGTAAGTTCCCTTGGGATGCTGAAGACACACCGGGAGGCATGTAAAGAATGTAAATTCCCTCGGGATGCTGAAGACACACTAGGAGGCATGTAAAGAATGTAAATTCCCTTGGGATGCTGAAGACACACAGGGAGGCATGTAAAGAATGTAAATTCCCTTGGAATGCTGAAGACACACAGGGAGGCATGTAAAGAATGTAATTCCCTGGTGATGCTGAAGACACACAGGGAGGAATGTAAAGAATTATATTCCCTGGTGATGCTGAAGACACACAGAGAGGCATGTTAAGAATGTAAATACCCTGGTGATGCTGAAGACACACAGGGAGGCATGTAAAGAATGTAAATAGCCTTGGGATGCTGAAGACACACAGGGAGGCATGTATAGAATGTAAATATCCTGGTGATGCTGAAGACACACTGGATGGCATGTAAAGAATGTAAATACCCTTAGGATGCTGGACACACTGAGAGGCATGTAAAGATTGTAAATACCCTGGTGATGCTGAAGACACACTGAGAGGCATTTAAAGATTGTGAAATCACTGTTGATGCAGAGAACACACTGGGAGGCATGTAAAGTTGTGAATACCCTGGTGATTCTGAAGACACACTGGGAGGCATGTAAAGGTTATGAATACCCTGGTGATGCTGGAGACACACTAGGAGGCATGTAAAGAATGTAAATACCCTGGTGATGCTTACGACACACTGGGAGGCATGTAAAGAATGTAAATACCCTGGTGATGCTGACGACACACTAGGAGGCATGTAAAGAATGTAAATACCCTGGTGATGCTGACGACACACTAGGAGGCATGTAAAGAATGTAAATACCCTGGTGATGCTTACGACACACTAGGAGGCATGTCAAGAATGTAAATACCCTGGTGATGATGACGCCACACTGTGAGGCATGTAATGAATTTAAATACCTTGGTGATGCTGACGACACACTAGGAGGCATGTAGAGAACGTAAATACCCTGGTGATGCTGACGACACACTGGGAGGCATGTAAAGAATGTAAATACCCTGGTGATGCTGACAACACACTAGGAGGCATGTAAAGAATGTAAATACCCAGAGGATGCTGGACACACTGGGAGGCATGTAAAGATTGTATATACCCTGGTGATGCTGCAGACACACTGAGAGGCATGTAAAGATTGTGAAATCACTGTTGATGCAGAGAACACACTGGGAGGCATGTAAAGTTGTGAATACCCTGGTGATTCTGGAGACACACTGGGAGGCATGTAAAGGTTATGAATACCCTGGTGATGCTGGAGACACACTAGGAGGCATGTAAAGAATGTAATACCCTGGTGATGCTGACTACACACTAGGAGGCATGTAAAGAATGAAAATACCCTGGTGATGCAGACGACACACTTGGAGGCATGTAAAGAATGTAAATACCCTGGTGATGCTGACGACACACTAGGAGGCATGTAAAGAATGTAAATACCCTGGTGATGCTGACGACACACTGTGAGGCATGTAATGAATTTAAATACCTTGGTGATGCTGACGACACACTAGGAGGCATGTAAAGAATGTAAATACCCTGGTGATGCTGACGACACACTAGGAGGCATGTAAAGAATGTAAATACCCTGGTGATTCTGACGACACACTGGGAGGCATGTAAAGATTGTAAATACCGTGGTGATGCTGAAGACACACTGGGAGGCATGTAAAGAATGAAAATACCCTGGTGATGCTGACGACACACTAGGAGGCATGTAAAGAATGTAAATACCCTGGTGATGCTGACGACACACTAGGAGGCATGTAAAGAATGTAAATACCCTGGTGATGCTGACGACACACTGGGAGGCATGTAAAGATTGTAAATACCCTGGTGATGCTGACGACACACTAGGAGGCATGTAAAGAATGTAAATACCCTGGTGATGCTGACGACACACAGGGAGGCATGTAAAGAATGTAAATTCCCTGGTGATGCTGAAGACACACTGGGAGGCATGTGAAGGTTGTGAATACACTGGGGATGCTGAGGATACCCTGGATGGCATGTAAAGAATGTTAGTTCCCCTGGGATGCTGACGACACACTGGGAGGCATGTAGAGAACGTAAATACCCTGGTGATGCTGACGACACACTGGGAGGCATGTAAAGAATGTAAATACCCTGGTGATGCTGACGACACACTAGGAGGCATGTAAAGAATGTAAATACCCAGAGGATGCTGGACACACTGGGAGGCATGTAAAGATTGTATATACCCTGGTGATGCTGAAGACACACTGAGAGGCATGTAAAGAATGTAAATACCCAGAGGATGCTGGACACACTGGGAGGCATTTAAAGATTGTAAATACCCTGGTGATGCTGAAGACACACTGGATGACATGTAGAGAACGTAAATACCCTGGTGATGCTGCAGACACACTGAGAGGCATGTAAAGATTGTGAAATCACTGTTGATGCAGAGAACACACTGGGAGGCATGTAAAGTTGTGAATACCCTGGTGATTCTGAAGACACACTGGGAGGCATGTGAAGGTTGTGAATACACTGGGGATGCTGAGGATACCCTGGATGGCATGTAAAGAATGTTAGTTCCCCTGGGATACTGAAGACACAACGGGAGGCATGTAAAGAATGTAAATTCCCTTTGGATGCTGAAGACACACAGGGAGGCATGTAAAGAATGTAAATTCCCTTGGGATGCTGAAGACACACTGGGAAGCATGTAAAGAATGTAAAATCCCTTGGGATGCTGAAGACACACCGGGAGGCATGTAAAGAATGTAAATTTCCTCGGGATGCTGAAGACACACAGGGAGGCATGTAAAGAATGTAAATTCCCTTGGGATGCTGAGGACACACAGGGAGGCATGTAAAGAATGTAAATTCCCTTGGGATGCTGAAGACACACAGGGAGGCATGTAAAGAATGTTAATTCCCTGGTGATGCTGAAGACACACAGGGAGGCATGTAAAGAATGTAAATTCCCGGGTGATGCTGAAGACACACAAGGAGGCATGTAAAGAATGTAAATACCCTGGTGATGCTGAAGACACACAGGGAGGCATGTAAAGAATGTAAATTACCTTGGGATGCTGAAGACACACAGGGAGGCATGTAAAGAATGTAAATTCCCTGGTGATGCTGAAGACACACTGAGAGGCATGTAAAGAATGTAAATACCCAGAGGATGCTGGACACACTGGGAGGCATTTAAAGATTGTAAATACCCTGGTGATGCTGAAGACACACTGGATGGCATGTAGAGAACGTAAATACCCTGGTGATGCTGACGACACACTGGGAGGCATGTAGAGAACGTAAATACCCTGGTGATGCTGACGACACACTGGGAGGCATGTAAAGAATGTAAATACCCTGGTGATGCTGACGACACACTAGGAGGCATGTAAAGAATGTAAATACCCAGAGGATGCTGGACACACTGGGAGGCATGTAAAGATTGTATATACCCTGGTGATGCTGCAGACACACTGAGAGGCATGTAAAGATTGTGAAATCACTGTTGATGCAGAGAACACACTGGGAGGCATGTAAAGTTGTGAATACCCTGGTGATTCTGAAGACACACTGGGAGGCATGTGAAGGTTGTGAATACACTGGGGATGCTGAGGATACCCTGGATGGCATGTAAAGAATGTTAGTTCCCCTGGGATGCTGAAGACACACCGGGAGGCATGTAAAGAATGTAAATTCCCTTGGGATGCTGAAGACACACAGGGAGGCATGTAAAGAATGTAAAATCCCTTGGGATGCTGAAGACACACTGGGAAGCATGTAAAGAATGTAAAATCCCTTGGGATGCTGAAGACACACCGGGAGGCATGTAAAGAATGTAAATTTCCTCGGGATGCTGAAGACACACAGGGAGGCATGTAAAGAATGTAAATTCCCTTGGGATGCTGAGGACACACAGGGAGGCATGTAAAGAATGTAAATTCCCTTGGGATGCTGAAGACACACAGGGAGGCATGTAAAGAATGTAAATTCCCTGGTGATGCTGAAGACACACAGGGAGGCATGTAAAGAATGTAAATTCCCGGGTGATGCTGAAGACACACAAGGAGGCATGTAAAGAATGTAAATACCCTGGTGATGCTGAAGACACACAGGGAGGCATGTAAAGAATGTAAATTACCTTGGGATGCTGAAGACACACAGGGAGGCATGTAAAGAATGTAAATACCCTGGTGATGCTGAAGACACACTGGATGGCATGTAAAGATTGTGAAATCACTGTTGATACAGAGAACACACTGGGAGGCATGTTAAGTTGTGAATACCCTGGTGATGCTGAAGACACACAGGGAGGCATGTTAAGAATGTAAATCCCCTTGAGATGCTGAAGACACACCGGGAGGCATGTAAAGAATGTAAATTCCCTGGTGATGCTGAAGACACACTGGATGGCATGTAAAGAATGTAAATACCCTTGTGATGCTGAAGACACACAGGGAGGCATGTAAAGAATGTAAATTCCCTTGGAATGCTGAAGACACACCGGGAGGCATGTAAAGAATGTTAATTCCCTTGTGATGCTGAAGACACACAGGGAGGCATGTAAAGAATGTAAATTCCCTTGGGATGCTGGAGACACTCTGGATGGCATGTAAAGAATGTAAATACCCTGAGGATGCTGGACACACTGGGAGGCATGTAAAGATTGTAAATACCCTGAGGATGCTGGACACACTGGGAGGCATGTAAAGATTGTAAATACCCTGGTGATGCTGAAGACACACTGAGAGGCATGTAAAGATTGTGAAATCACTGTTGATGCTGAGAACACACTGGGAGGCATGTAAAGAATGTTAATACCCTGGTGATGCTGACGACACACTAGGAGGCATGTAAAGAATGTAAATACCCTGGTGATGCTGGAGACACACTGGGAGACATGTAAAGATTGTAAATACCTTGGTGATGCTGAACACACACTGAGAGGCATGTAAAGATTGTGAAATCACTGTTGATGCAGAGAACACACCGGGAGGCATGTAAAGTTGTGAATACCCTGGTGATTCTGAAGACACACTGGGAGGCATGTGAAGGTTGTGAATAGACTGGGGATGCTGAGGATACCCTGGATGGCATGTAAAGAATGTAAGTTCCCTTGTGATGCTGAAGACACACAGGGAGGCATGTAAAGAATGTAAATTCCCTTGGGATGCTGAAGACACACCGGGAGGCATGTAAAGAATTTAAATTCCCTCGGGATGCTGAAGACACACTAGGAGGCATGTAAAGAATGTAAATTCCCTTGGGATGCTGAAGACACACAGGGAGGCATGTAAAGAATGTAAATTCCCTGGTGATGCTGAAGACACACAGGGAGGAATGTAAAGAATTATATTCCCTGGTGATGCTGAAGACACACAGGGAGGCATGTTAAGAATGTAAATACCCTGGTGATGCTGAAGACACACAGGGAGGCATGTAAAGAATGTAAATACCCTTGGGATGCTGAAGACACACAGGGAGGCATGTAAAGAATGTAAATATCCTGGTGATGCTGAAGACACACTGGATGGCATGTAAAGAATGTAAATACCCTGAGGATGCTGGACACACTGAGAGGCATGTAAAGATTGTAAATACCCTGGTGATGCTGAAGACACACTGAGAGGCATGTAAAGATTGTGAAATCACTGTTGATGCAGAGAACACACTGGGAGGCATGTAAAGTTGTGAATACAATGGTGATTCTGAAAACACACTGGGAGGCATGTAAAGGTTATGAATACCCTGGTGATGCTGGAGACACACTAGGAGGCATGTAAAGAATGTAAATACCCTGGTGATGCTTACGACACACTGGGAGGCATGTAAAGAATGTAAATACCCTGGTGATGCTGACGACACACTGGGAGGCATGTAAAGATTGTACATACCCTGGTGATGCTGACAACACACTAGGAGGCATGTAAAGAATGTAAATACCCTGGTGATGCTGACGACACACAGGGAGGCATGTAAAGAATGTAAATTCCCTTGTGATGCTGAAGACACACTGGGAGGCATGTAAAGAATGTAAATACCCAGAGGATGCTGGACACACTGGGAGGCATGTAAAGATTGTAAATACCGTGGTGATGCTGAAGACACACTGGGAGGCATGTAAAGAATGTAAATACCCAGAGGATGCTGGACACACTGGGAGGCATGTAAAGAATGTAAATTCCCTGGTGATGCTGAAGACACACTGGGAGGCATGTAAAGAATGTAAATACCCAGAGGATGCTGGACACACTGGGAGGCATTTAAAGATTGTAAATACCCTGGTGATGCTGAAGACACACTGGATGGCATGTAGAGAACGTAAATACCCTGGTGATGCTGACGTCACACTGGGAGGCATGTAGAGAACGTAAATACCCTGGTGATGCTGACGACACACTGGGAGGCATGTAAAGAATGTAAATACCCTGGTGATGCTGACGACACACTAGGAGGCATGTAAAGAATGTAAATACCCAGAGGATGCTGGACACACTGGGAGGCATGTAAAGATTGTATATACCCTGGTGATGCTGCAGACACACTGAGAGGCATGTAAAGATTGTGAAATCACTGTTGATGCAGAGAACACACTGGGAGGCATGTAAAGTTGTGAATACCCTGGTGATTCTGAAGACACACTGGGAGGCATGTGAAGGTTGTGAATACACTGGGGATGCTGAGGATACCCTGGATGGCATGTAAAGAATGTTAGTTCCCCTGGGATGCTGAAGACACACCGGGAGGCATGTAAAGAATGTAAATTCCCTTGGGATGCTGAAGACACACAGGGAGGCATGTAAAGAATGTAAATTCCCTTGGGATGCTGAAGACACACTGGGAAGCATGTAAAGAATGTAAAATCCCTTGGGATGCTGAAGACACACCGGGAGGCATGTAAAGAATGTAAATTTCCTCGGGATGCTGAAGACACACAGGGAGGCATGTAAAGAATGTAAATTCCCTTGGGATGCTGAGGACACACAGGGAGGCATGTAAAGAATGTAAATTCCCTTGGGATGCTGAAGACACACAGGGAGGCATGTAAAGAATGTAAATTCCCTGGTGATGCTGAAGACACACAGGGAGGCATGTAAAGAATGTAAATTCCCTTGTGATGCTGAAGACACACAAGGAGGCATGTAAAGAATGTAAATACCCTGGTGATGCTGAAGACACACAGGGAGGCATGTAAAGAATGTAAATTACCTTGGGATGCTGAAGACACACAGGGAGGCATGTAAAGAATGTAAATACCCTGGTGATGCTGAAGACACACTGGATGGCATGTAAAGATTGTGAAATCACTGTTGATTCAGATAACACACTGGGAGGCATGTAAAGTTGTGAATACCCTGGTGATGCTGAAGACACACAGGGAGGCATGTTAAGAATGTAAATTCCCTTGGGATGCTGAAGACACACCGGGAGGCATGTAAAGAATGTAAATTCCCTGGTGATGCTGAAGACACACTGGATGGCATGTAAAGAATGTAAATACCCTTGGGATGCTGAAGACAGACAGGGAGGCATGTAAAGAATGTAAATTTCCTTGGGATGCTGAAGACACACCGGAAGGCATGTAAAGAATGTAAATTCCCTTGTGATGCTGAAGACACACAGGGAGGCATGTAAAGAATGTAAATTCCCTTGGAATGCTGAAGACACACCGGGAGGCATGTAAAGAATGTTAATTCCCTTGTGATGCTGAAGACACACAGGGAGGCATGTAAATAATGTAAATTCCCTTGGGATGCTGAAGTCACACCGGGAGGCATGTAAAGAATGTAAATTCCCTGGTAATGCTGGAGACACTCTGGATGGCATGTAAAGAATGTAAATACCCTGAGGATGCTGGACACACTGGGAGGCATGTAAAGATTGTAAATACCCTGAGGATGCTGGACACACTGGGAGGCATGTAAAGATTGTAAATACCCTGGTGATGCTGAAGACACACTGAGAGGCATGTAAAGATTGTGAAATCACTGTTGATGCTGAGAACACACTGGGAGGCATGTAAAGAATGTTAATACCCTGGTGATGCTGACGACACACTAGGAGGCATGTAAAGAATGTAAATACCCTGGTGATGCTGGAGACACACTGGGAGGCATGTAAAGATTGTAAATACCTTGGTGATGCTGAACACACACTGAGAGGCATGTAAAGATTGTGAAATCACTGTTGATGCAGAGAACACACCGGGAGGCATGTAAAGTTGTGAATACCCTGGTGATTCTGAAGACACACTGGGAGGCATGTGAAGGTTGTGAATAGACTGGGGATGCTGAGGATACCCTGGATGGCATGTAAAGAATGTAAGTTCCCTTGGGATGCTGAAGACACACCGGGAGGCATGTAAAGAATGTAAATTCCCTTGGGATGCTGAAGACACACCGGGAGGCATGTAAAGAATGTAAATTCCCTCGGGATGCTGAAGACACACTAGGAGGCATGTAAAGAATGTAAATTCCCTTGGGATGCTGAAGACACACAGGGAGGCATGTAAAGAATGTAAATTCCCTGGTGATGCTGAAGACACACAGGGAGGAATGTAAAGAATTATATTCCCTGGTGATGCTGAAGACACACAGGGAGGCATGTTAAGAATGTAAATACCCTGGTGATGCTGAAGACACACAGGGAGGCATGTAAAGAATGTAAATACCCTTGGGATGCTGAAGACACACAGGGAGGCATGTAAAGAATGTAAATATCCTGGTGATGCTGAAGACACACTGGATGGCATGTAAAGAATGTAAATACCCTGAGGATGATGGACACACTGAGAGGCATGTAAAGATTGTAAATACCCTGGTGATGCTGAAGACACACTGAGAGGCATGTAAAGATTGTGAAATCACTGTTGATGCAGAGAACACACTGGGAGGCATGTAAAGTTGTAAATACCCTGGTGATTCTGAAGACACACTGGGAGGCATGTAAAGGTTATGAATACCCTGGTGATGCTGGAGACACACTAGGAGGCATGTAAAGAATGTAAATACCCTGGTGATGCTTACGACACACTGGGAGGCATGTAAAGAATGTAAATACCCTGGTGATGCTGACGACACACTGGGAGGCATGTAAAGATTGTAAATACCCTGGTGATGCTGACGACACACTAGGAGGCATGTAAAGAATGTAAATACCCTGGTGATGCTGACGACACACAGGGAGGCATGTAAAGAATGTAAATTCCCTGGTGATGCTGAAGACACACTGGGAGGCATGTAAAGAATGTAAATACCCAGAGGATGCTGGACACACTGGGAGGCATGTAAAGATTGTAAATACCGTGGTGATGCTGAAGACACACTGGGAGGCATGTAAAGAATGTAAATACCCAGAGGATGCTGGACACACTGGGAGGCATGTAAAGAATGTAAATTCCCTGGTGATGCTGAAGACACACAGGGAGGCATGTAAAGAATGTAAATACCCAGAGGATGCTGGACACACTGGGAGGCATTTAAAGATTGTAAATACCCTGGTGATGCTGAAGACACACTGGATGGCATGTAGAGAACGTAAATACCCTGGTGATGCTGACGACACACTGGGAGGCATGTAGAGAACGTAAATACCCTGGTGATGCTGACGACACACTGGGAGGCATGTAAAGAATGTAAATACCCTGGTGATGCTGACGACACACTAGGAGGCATGTAAAGAATGTAAATACCCAGAGGATGCTGGACACACTGGGAGGCATGTAAAGATTGTATATACCCTGGTGATGCTGCAGACACACTGAGAGGCATGTAAAGATTGTGAAATCACTGTTGATGCAGAGAACACACTGGGAGGCATGTAAAGTTGTGAATACCCTGGTGATTCTGAAGACACACTGGGAGGCATGTGAAGGTTATGAATACACTGGGGATGCTGAGGATACCCTGGATGGCATGTAAAGAATGTTAGTTCCCCTGGGATGCTGAAGACACACCGGGAGGCATGTAAAGAATGTAAATTCCCTTGGGATGCTGAAGACACACAGGGAGGCATGTAAAGAATGTAAATTCCCTTGGGATGCTGAAGACACACTGGGAAGCATGTAAAGAATGTAAAATCCCTTGGGATGCTGAAGACACACCGGGAGGCATGTAAAGAATGTAAATTTCCTCGGGATGCTGAAGACACACAGGGAGGCATGTAAAGAATGTAAATTCCCTTTGGATGCTGAGGACACACAGGGAGGCATGTAAAGAATGTAAATTCCCTTGGGATGCTGAAGACACACAGGGAGGCATGTAAAGAATGTAAATTCCCTGGTGATGCTGAAGACACACAGGGAGGCATGTAAAGAATGTAAATTCCCGGGTGATGCTGAAGACACACAAGGAGGCATGTAAAGAATGTAAATACCCTGGTGATGCTGAAGACACACAGGGAGGCATGTAAAGAATGTAAATTACCTTGGGATGCTGAAGACACACAGGGAGGCATGTAAAGAATGTAAATACCCTGGTGATGCTGAAGACACACTGGATGGCATGTAAAGATTGTGAAATCACTGTTGATTCAGATAACACACTGGGAGGCATGTAAAGTTGTGAATACCCTGGTGATGCTGAAGACACACAGGGAGGCATGTTAAGAATGTAAATCCCCTTGGGATGCTGAAGACACACCGGGAGGCATGTAAAGAATGTAAATTCCCTGGTGATGCTGAAGACACACTGGATGGCATGTAAAGAATGTAAATACCCTTGGGATGCTGAAGACACACAGGGAGGCATGTAAAGAATGTAAATTTCCTTGGGATGCTGAAGACACACCGGAAGGCATGTAAAGAATGTAAATACCCTTGGGATGCTGAAGACACACAGGGAGGCATGTAAAGAATGTAAATTTCCTTGGGATGCTGAAGACACACCGGAAGGCATGTAAAGAATGTAAATTCCCTTGTGATGCTGAAGACACACAGGGAGGCATGTAAAGAATGTAAACTCCCTTGGAATGCTGAAGACACACCGGGAGGCATGTAAAGAATGTTAATTCCCTTGTGATGCTGAAGACACACAGGGAGGCATGTAAAGAATGTAAATTCCCTTGGGATGCTGAAGTCACACCGGGAGGCATGTAAAGAATGTAAATTCCCTGGTAATGCTGGAGACACTCTGGATGGCATGTAAAGAATGTAAATACCCTGAGGATGCTGGACACACTGGGAGGCATGTAAAGATTGTAAATACCCTGTGGATGCTGGACACACTGGGAGGCATGTAAAGATTGTAAATACCCTGGTGATGCTGAAGACACACTGAGAGGCATGTAAAGATTGTGAAATCACTGTTGATGCTGAGAACACACTGGGAGGCATGTAAAGAATGTTAATACCCTGGTGATGCTGACGACACACTAGGAGGCATGTAAAGAATGTAAATACCCTGGTGATGCTGGAGACACACTGGGAGGCATGTAAAGATTGTAAATACCTTGGAGATGCTGAACACACACTGAGAGGCATGTAAAGATTGTGAAATCACTGTTGATGCAGAGAACACACCGGGAGGCATGTAAAGTTGTGAATACCCTGGTGATTCTGAAGACACACTGGGAGGCATGTGAAGGTTGTGAATAGACTGGGGATGCTGAGGATACCCTGGATGGCATGTAAAGAATGTAAGTTCCCTTGGGATGCTGAAGACACACCGGGAGGCATGTAAAGAATGTAAATTCCCTTGGGATGCTGAAGACACACCGGGAGGCATGTAAAGAATGTAAATTCCCTCGGGATGCTGAAGACACACTAGGAGGCATGTAAAGAATGTAAATTCCATTGGGATGCTGAAGACACACAGGGAGGCATGTAAAGAATGTAAATTCCCTGGTGATGCTGAAGACACACAGGGAGGAATGTAAAGAATTATATTCCCTGGTGATGCTGAAGACACACAGGGAGGCATGTTAAGAATGTAAATACCCTGGTGATGCTGAAGACACACAGGGAGGCATGTAAAGAATGTAAATACCCTTGGGATGCTGAAGACACACAGGGAGGCATGTAAAGAATGTAAATATCCTGGTGATGCTGAAGACACACTGGATGGCATGTAAAGAATGTAAATACCCTGAGGATGCTGGACACACTGAGAGGCATGTAAAGATTGTAAATACCCTGGTGATGCTGAAGACACACTGAGAGGCATGTAAAGATTGTGAAATCACTGTTGATGCAGAGAACACACTGGGAGGCATGTAAAGTTGTGAATCCCCTGGTGATTCTGAAGACACACTGGGAGGCATGTAAAGGTTATGAATACCCTGGTGATGCTGGAGACACACTAGGAGGCATGTAAAGAATGTAAATACCCTGGTGATGCTTACGACACACTGGGAGGCTGGTAAAGAATGTAAATACCCTGGTGATGCTGACGACACACTGGGAGGCATGTAAAGATTGTACATACCCTGGTGATGCTGACGACACACTAGGAGGCATGTAAAGAATGTAAATACCCTGGTGATGCTGACGAAACACAGGGAGGCATGTAAAGAATGTAAATTCCCTGGTGATGCTGAAGACACACTGGGAGGCATGTAAAGAATGTAAATACCCAGAGGATGCTGGACACACTGGGAGGCATGTAAAGATTGTAAATACCGTGGTGATGCTGAAGACACACTGGGAGGCATGTAAAGAATGTAAATACCCAGAGGATGCTGGACACACTGGGAGGCATGTAAAGAATGTAAATTCCCTGGTGATGCTGAAGACACACTGGGAGACATGTAAAGAATGTAAATACCCAGAGGATGCTGGACACACTGGGAGGCATTTAAAGATTGTAAATACCCTGGTGATGCTGAAGACACACTGGATGGCATGTAGAGAACGTAAATACCCTGGTGATGCTGACGACACACTGGGAGGCATGTAGAGAACGTAAACACCCTGGTGATGCTGACGACACACTGGGAGGCATGTAAAGAATGTAAATACCCTGGTGATGCTGACGACACACTAGGAGGCATGTAAAGAATGTAAATACCCAGAGGATGCTGGACACACTGGGAGGCATGTAAAGATTGTATATACCCTGGTGATGCTGCAGACACACTGAGAGGCATGTAAAGATTGTGAAATCACTGTTGATGCAGAGAACACACTGGGAGGCATGTAAAGTTGTGAATACCCTGGTGATTCTGAAGACACACTGGGAGGCATGTGAAGGTTGTGAATACACTGGGGATGCTGAGGATACCCTGGATGGCATGTAAAGAATGATAGTTCCCCTGGGATGCTGAAGACACACCGGGAGGCATGTAAAGAATGTAAATTCCCTTGGGATGCTGAAGACACACAGGGAGGCATGTAAAGAATGTAAATTCCCTTGGGATGCTGAAGACACACTGGGAAGCATGTAAAGAATGTAAAATCCCTTGGGATGCTAAAGACACACCGGGAGGCATGTAAAGAATGTAAATTTCCTCGGGATGCTGAAGACACACAGGGAGGCATGTAAAGAATGTAAATTCCCTTGGGATGCTGAGGACACACAGGGAGGCATGTAAAGAATGTAATTTCCCTTGGGATGCTGAAGACACACAGGGAGGCATGTAAAGAATGTAAATTCCCTGGTGATGCTGAAGACACACAGGGAGGCATGTAAAGAATGTAAATACCCCGGTGATGCTGAAGACAAACAGGGAGGCATGTAAAGAATGTAAATTACCTTGGGATGCTGAAGACACACAGGGAGGCATGTAAAGAATGTAAATACCCTGGTGATGCTGAAGACACACTGGATGGCATGTAAAGATTGTGAAATCACTGTTGATTCAGAGAACACACTGGGAGGCATGTAAAGTTGTGAATACCCTGGTGATGCTGAAGACACACAGGGAGGCATGTTAAGAATGAAAATCCCCTTGGGATGCTGAAGACACACCGGGAGGCATGTAAAGAATGTAAATTCCCTGGTGATGCTGAAGACACACTGGATGGCATGTAAAGAATGTAAATACCCTTGGGATGCTGAAGACACACAGGGAGGCATGTTAAGAATGTAAATTTCCTTGGGATGCTGAAGACACACCGGAAGGCATGTAAAGAATGTAAATTCCCTTGTGATGCTGAAGACACACAGGGAGGCATGTAAAGAATGTAAATTCCCTTGGAATGCTGAAGACACACCGGGAGGCATGTAAAGAATGTTAATTCCCTTGTGATGCTGAAGACACACAGGGAGGCATGTAAAGAATGTAAATTCCCTTGGGATGCTGAAGTCACACCGGGAGGCATGTAAAGAATGTAAATTCCCTGGTAATGCTGGAGACACTCTGGATGGCATGTAAAGAATGTAAATACCCTGAGGATGCTGGACACACTGGGAGGCATGTAAAGATTGTAAATACCCTGAGGATGCTGGACACACTGGGAGGCATGTAAAGATTGTAAATACCCTGGTGATGCTGAAGACACACTGAGAGGCATGTAAAGATTGTGAAATCACTGTTGATGCTGAGAACACACTGGGAGGCATGTAAAGAATGTTAATACCCTGGTGATGCTGACGACACACTAGGAGGCATGTAAAGAATGTAAATACCCTGGTGATGCTGGAGACACACTGGGAGGCATGTAAAGATTGTAAATACCTTGGTGATGCTGAACACACACTGAGAGGCATGTAAAGATTGTGAAATCACTGTTGATGCAGAGAACACACCGGGAGGCATGTAAAGTTGTGAATACCCTGGTGATTCTGAAGACACACTGGGAGGCATGTGAAGGTTGTGAATAGACTGGGGATGCTGAGGATACCCTGGATGGCATGTAAAGAATGTAAGTTCCCTTGGGATGCTGAAGACACACCGGGAGGCATGTAAAGAATGTAAATTCCCTTGGGATGCTGAAGACACACCGGGAGGCATGTAAAGAATGTAAATTCCCTCGGGATGCTGAAGACACACTAGGAGGCATGTAAAGAATGTAAATTCCCTTGGGATGCTGAAGACACACAGGGAGGCATGTAAAGAATGTAAATTCCCTGGTGATGCTGAAGACACACAGGGAGGAATGTAAAGAATTATATTCCCTGGTGATGCTGAAGACACACAGGGAGGCATGTTAAGAATGTAAATACCCTGGTGATGCTGAAGACACACAGGGAGGCATGTAAAGAATGTAAATACCCTTGGGATGCTGAAGACACACAGGGAGGCATGTAAAGAATGTAAATATCCTGGTGATGCTGAAGACACACTGGATGGCATGTAAAGAATGTAAATACCCTGAGGATGCTGGACACACTGAGAGGCATGTAAAGATTGTAAATACCCTGGTGATGCTGAAGACACACTGAGAGGCATGTAAAGATTGTGAAATCACTGTTGATGCAGAGAACACACTGGGAGGCATGTAAAGTTGTGAATACCCTGGTGATTCTGAAGACACACTGGGAGGCATGTAAAGGTTATGAATACCCTGGTGATGCTGGAGACACACTAGGAGGCATGTAAAGAATGTAAATACCCTGGTGATGCTTACGACACACTGGGAGGCATGTAAAGAATGTAAATACCCTGGTGATGCTGACGACACACTGTGAGGCATGTAATGAATTTAAATACCTTGGTGATGCTGACGACACACTAGGAGGCATGTAGAGAACGTAAATACCCTGGTGATGCTGACGACACACTGAGAGGCATGTAAAGATTGTGAAATCTCTGTTGATGCAGAGAACACACTGGGAGGCATGTAAAGTTGTGAATACCCTGGTGATTCTGAAGACACACTAGGAGGCATGTAAAGAATGTAAATACCCTTGTGATGCTGACGACACACTGGGAGGCATGTAAAGAATGTAAATACCCTGGTGATGCTGAAGACACACTGGGAGGCATGTAAAGAATGTTAATACCCTGGTGATGCTGACGACACACTAGGAGGCATGCAAAGAATGTTAATACCCTGGTGATGCTGACGACACACTGGGAGGCATGTAAAGAATGTAAATACCCTGGTGATGCTGACGACACACTAGGAGGCATGTAAAGAATGTAAATACCCTGGTGATGCTGACGACGAACTAGGAGGCATGTAAAGAATGTAAATACCCTGGTGATGCTGACGACACACTGGGAGGCATGTAAAGAATGTTATTACCCTGGTGATGCTGACGACACACTAGGAGGCATGCAAAGAATGTTAATACCCTGGTGATGCTGACGACACACTGGGAGGCATGTAAAGAATGTAAATACCCTGGTGATGCTGACGACACACTAGGAGGCATGTAAAGATTGTAAATACCCTGGTGATGCTGAAGACACACAGGGAGGCATGTAAAGAATTAAATTCCCTGGTGATGCTGAAGACACACAGGGAGGCATGTAAAGAATGTAAATTCCCGGGTGATGCTGAAGACACACAAGGAGGCATGTAAAGAATGTAAATACCCTGGTGATGCTGAAGACACACAGGGAGGCATGTAAAGAATGTAAATTACCTTGGGATGCTGAAGACACAAAGGGAGGCATGTAAAGAATGTAATTCCCTGGTGATGCTGAAGACACACAGGGAGGAATGTAAAGAATTATATTCCCTGGTGATGCTGAAGACACACAGGGAGGCATGTTAAGAATGTAAATACCCTGGTGATGCTGAAGACACACAGGGAGGCATGTAAAGAATGTAAATACCCTTGGGATGCTGAAGACACACAGGGAGGCATGTAAAGAATGTAAATATCCTGGTGATGCTGAAGACACACTGGATGGCATGTAAAGAATGTAAATACCCTAAGGATGCTGGACACACTGAGTGCAATGTAAAGATTGTAAATACCCTGGTGATGCTGAAGACACACTGAGAGGCATGTAAAGATTGTGAAATCACTGTTGATGCAGAGAACACACTGGGAGGCATGTAAAGTTGTGAATACCCTGGTGATTCTGAAGACACACTGGGAGGCATGTAAAGGTTATGAATACCCTGGTGATGCTGGAGACACACTAGGAGGCATGTAAAGAATATAAATACCCTGGTGATGCTTACGACACACTGGGAGGCATGTAAAGAATGTAAATACCCTGGTGATGCTGACGACACACTGTGAGGCATGTAAAGAATGTAAATACCTTGGTGATGCTGACGACACACTAGGAGGCATGTAGAGAACGTAAATACCCTGGTGATGCTGACGACACACTGGGAGGCATGTAAAGAATGTAAATACCCTGGTGATGCTGACGACACACTAGGAGGCATGTAAAGAATGTAAATACCCAGAGGATGCTAGACACACTGGGAGGCATGTAAAGATTGTATATACCCTGGTGATGCTGCAGACACACTGAGAGGCATGTAAAGATTGTGAAATCACTGTTGATGCAGAAAACACACTGGGAGGCATGTAAAGTTGTGAATACCCTGGTGATTCTGAAGACACACTGGGAGGCATGTAAAGGTTATGAATACCCTGGTGATGCTGGAGACACACTAGTAGGCATGTAAACAATGTTAATACCCTGGTGATGCTTACGACACACTGGGAGGCATGTAAAGAATGTAAATACCCTGGTGATGCTGACTACACACTAGGAGGCATGTAAAGAATGTAAATACCCTGGTGATGCTGACGATTCACTTGGAGGCATGTAAAGAATGTAAATACCCTGGTGATGCTGACGACACACTAGGAGGCATGTAAAGAATGTAAATACCCTGGTGATGCTGACGACACACTGTGAGGCATGTAATGAATTTAAATACCTTGGTGATGCTGACGACACACTAGGAGGCATGTAAAGAATGTAAATACCCTGGTGATGCTGACGACACACTGGGAGGCATGTAAAGAATGTAAATACCCTGGTGATGCTGGAGACACACTGGGAGGCATGTAAAGATTGTAAATACCCTGGTGATGCTGAAGACACACTGAGAGGCATGTAAAGATTGTAAAATCTCTGTTGATGCAGAGAACACACTGGGAGGCATGTAAAGTTGTGAATACCCTGGTGATTCTGAAGACACACTGGGACGCATGTAAAGGTTGTGAATACACTGGGGATGCTGAGGATACCCTGGATGGCATGTAAAAAATGTAAGTTCCCTTGGGATGCTGAAGACACACCGAGAGGCATGTAAAGAATGTAAATTCCCTGGTGATGCTGAAGACACACAGGGAGGCATGTAAAGAATGTAAATTCCCTGGTGATGCTGAAGACACACAGGGAGGCATGTAAAGAATGTAAATTCCCTTGGGATGCTGAAGACACACAGGGAGGCATGTAAAGAATGTAAATTCCCTGGTGATGCTGAAGACACACAGGGAGACATGTAAAGAATGTAAATTCCCGGGTGATTCTGAAGACACACAAGGAGGCATGTAAAGAATGTAAATACCCTGGTGATGCTGAAGACACACAGGGAGGCATGTAAAGAATGTAAATTACCTTGGGATGCTGAAGACACACAGGGAGGCATGTAAAGAATGTAAATACCCTGGTGATGCTGAAGACACACTGGATGGCATGTAAAGATTGTGAAATCACTGTTGATTCAGAGAACACACTGGGAGGCATGTAAAGTTGTGAATACCCTGGTGATTCTGAAGTCACACTGGGAGGCATGTAAAGGTTATGAATACCCTGGTGATGCTGGAGACACACTAGGAGGCATGTAAAGAATGTAAATACCCTGGTGATGCTGACGACACACTAGGAGGCATGTAAAGAATGTAAATTCCCTGGTGATGCTGAAGACAGACAGGGAGGCATGTAAAGAATGTAAATTCCCGGGTGATGCTGAAGACACACAGGGAGACATGTAAAGAATGTAAATACCCTGGTGATGCTGAAGACACACAGGGAGGCATGTAAAGAATGTAAATTACCTTGGGATGCTGAAGACACACAGGGAGGCATGTAAAGAATGTAAATACCCTGGTGATGCTGAAGACACACTGGATGGCATATAGAGATTGTGAAATCACTGTTGATTCAGAGAACACACTGGGAGGCATGTAAAGTTGTGAATACCCTGGTGATTCTGAAGTCACACTGGGAGGCATGTAAAGGTTATGAATACCCTGGTGATGCTGGAGACACATTAGGAGGCATGTAAAGAATGTAAATACCCTGGTGATGCTGAAGTCACACTCGGAGGCATGTAAAGAATGTAAATACCCTTGTGATGCTGACGACACACTGGGAGGCATGTAAAGAATGTAAATACCCTGGTGATGCTGAAGACACACTGGGAGGCATGTAAAGAATGTTAATACCCTGGTGATGCTGACGACACACTAGGAGGCAGGCAAAGAATGTTAATACCCTGGTGATGCTGACGACACACTGGGAGGCATGTAAAGAATGTAAATACCCTGGTGATGCTGACGACACACTAGGAGGCATGTAAAGAATGTAAATACCCTGGTGATGCTGACGACACACTAGGAGGCATGTAAAGAATGTAAACACCCTGGTGATGCTGACGACACACTGGGAGGCATGTAAAGAATGTTATTACCCTGGTGATGCTGACGACACACTAGGAGGCATGCAAAGAATGTTAATACCCTGGTGATGCTGACGACACACTGGGAGGCATGTAAAGAATGTAAATACCCTGGTGATGCTGGCGACACACTAGGAGGCATGTAAAGATTGTAAATACCCTGGTGATGCTGAAGACACACAGGGAGGCATGTAAAGAATTAAATTCCCTGGTGATGCTGAAGACACACAGGGAGGCATGTAAAGAATGTAAATTCCCGGGTGATGCTGAAGACACACAAGGAGGCATGTAAAGAATGTAAATACCCTGGTGATGCTGAAGACACACAGGGAGGCATGTAAAGAATGTAAATTACCTTGGGATGCTGAAAACACACAGGGAGGCATGAAAAGAATGTAAATACCCTGGTGATGCTGAACGCACACTGGATGGCATGTAAAGATTGTGAAATCACTGTTGATTCAGAGAACACACTGGGAGGCATGTAAAGTTGTGAATACCATGGTGATTCTGAAGTCACACTGGGAGGCATGTAAAGGTTATGAATACCCTGGTGATGCTGGAGACACACTAGGAGGCATGTAAAGAATGTAAATACCCTGGTGATGCTGACGACACACTGGGAGGCATGTAAAGAATGTAAATACCCTGGTGATGCTGAAGACACACTAGGAGGCATGTAAAGAATGTAAATACCCTGGTGATGCTGAAGACACACTGTGAGGCATGTAAAGAATGTAAATACCCTGGTGATGCTGAAGACACACTGGGAGGCATGCAAAGAATGTTAATACCCTGGTGATGCTGACGACACACTGGGAGGCATGTAAAGAATGTAAATACCCTGGTGATGCTGACGACACACTAGGAGGCATGTAAAGATTGTAAATACCCTGGTGATGCTGAAGACACACAGGGAGGCATGTAAAGAATGTAAATTCCCTGGTGATGCTGAAGACACACAGGGAGGCATGTAAAGAATGTAAATTCCCGGGTGATGCTGAAGACACACAAGGAGGCATGTAAAGAATGTAAATACCCTGGTGATGCTGAAGACACACAGGGAGGCATGTAAAGAATGTAAATTCTCTGGTGATGCTGAAGACACACAGGGAGGCATGTAAAGAATGTAAATTCCCGGGTGATGCTGAAGACACACAAGGAGGCATGTAAAGAATGTAAATACCCTGGTGATGCTGAAGACACACAGGGAGGCATGTAAAGAATGTAAATTACCTTGGGATGCTGAAGACACACAGGGAGGCATGTAAAGAATGTAAATACCCTGGTGATGCTGAAGACACACTGGATGGCATATAAAGATTGTGAAATCACTGTTGATTCAGAGAACACACTGGGAGGCATGTAAAGTTGTGAATACCCTGGTGATTCTGAAGTCACACTGGGAGGCATGTAAAGGTTATGAATACCCTGGTGATGCTGGAGACACACTAGGAGGCATGTAAAGAATGTAAATACCCTGGTGATGCTGAAGTCACACTGGGAGGCATGTAAAGAATGTAAATACCCTGGTGATGCTGACGACACACTAGGAGGCATGTAAAGAATGTAAATACCCTGGTGATGCTGACGACACACTGGGAGGCATGCAAAGAATGTTAATACACCGGTGATGCTGACGACACACAGGGAGGCATGTAAAGAATGTAAATTCCCTTGGGATGCTGAAGACACACCGGGAGGCATGTAAAGAATGTAAATTCCCTGATAATGCTGGAGACACTCTGGATGGCATGTAAAGAATGTAAATACCCTGAGGATGCTGGACACACTGGGAGGCATGTAAAGATTGTAAATACCCTGGTGATGCTGAAGACACACTGAGAGGCATGTAAAGATTGTGAAATCACTGTTGATGCTGAGAACTCACTGGGAGGCATGTAAATAATGTTAATACCCTGGTGATGCTGACGACACACTAGGAGGCATGTAAAGAATGTAAATACCCTGGTGATGCTGGAGACACACTGGGAGACATGTAAAGATTGTAAATACCCTGGTGATGCTGAAGACACACTGAGAGTCATGTAAAGATTTTGAAATCACTGTTGATGCAGAGAACACACTGGGAGGCATGTAAAGTTGTGAATACCCTGGTGATTCTGAAGACACAGGGGGAGCCATGTGAAGGTTGTGAATACACTGGGGATGCTGAGGATACCCTGGATGGCATGTAAAGAATGTAAGTTCCCTTGGGATGCTGAAGACACACTGGGAGGCATGTAAAGGTTGTTAATACAATGGGGATGCTGTAGACACACTGGGAGGCGTGTAAAGGTTGTTAATACAATGGTGATGCTGTAGACACACTGGTAGGCGTGTAAAGGTTATTAATACAATGGTGATGCTGGAGACACCCTGGGAGGCATGTAAAGGTTGTTAATACAATGGGGATGCTGGAGACACACTGGGAGGCGTGAAAAGGTTGTGAATACACTTATGATGCTGAAAACACAGAGGGAGGCATGTAAAGATTGTGAAATCACTGGTGATGCTGAGGACACACTGGGAGGCATGTAAATAATGTAAATACCCTGGTGATGCTGAAGACACACTGGGAGGCATGTAAAGAATGTAAATACCCTGGTGATGCTGAAGACACACTGGGAGGCATGTAAAGAATGTAAATACCCTGGTGATGCTGAAGACAAACTGGAAGGCATGTAAAGAATGTAAATACCCTGGTGACGCTGAATACACAGGGGGGGCATGTGAAGGTTGTGAATACACTGGGGATGCTGAGGATACCCTGGATGGCATGTAAAGAATGTAAGTTCCCTTGGGATGCTGAAGACACACCGGGAGGCATGTAAAGAATGTAAATTCCCTGGTGATGCTGAAGACACACAGGGAGGCATGTAAAGAATGTAAATTC
Organism: Sipunculus nudus; assembly: GCA_026874595.1. Classification (NCBI taxonomy): domain Eukaryota; kingdom Metazoa; phylum Annelida; class Sipuncula; order Golfingiida; family Sipunculidae; genus Sipunculus; species Sipunculus nudus. The sequence continues at coordinate 62,614,000 of CM049321.1, forward strand.
CCTGGTGATGCTGAAGACACACAGGGAGGCATGTAAAGAATGTAAATTCCCTGGTGATGCTGAAGACACACAGGGAGACATGTAAAGAATGTAAATTCCCGGGTGATTCTGAAGACACACAAGGAGGCATGTAAAGAATGTAAATACCCTGGTGATGATGAAGACACACAGGGAGGCATGTAAAGAATGTAAATTACCTTGGGATGCTGAAGACACACAGGGAGGTATGTAAAGAATGTAAATACCCTGGTGATGCTGAAGACACACTGGATGGCATGTAAAGATTGTGAAATCACTGTTGATTCAGAGAACACACTGGGAGGCATGTAAAGTTGTGAATACCCTGGTGATTCTGAAGTCACACTGGGAGGCATGTAAAGGTTATGAATACCCTGGTGATGCTGGAGACACACTAGGAGGCATGTAAAGAATGTAAATACCCTGGTGATGCTGACGACACACTAGGAGGCATGTAAAGAATGTAAATACCCTGGTGATGCTGACGACACACTGGGAGGCATGTAAAGAATGTAAATACCCTGGTGATGCTGAAGACACACTAGGAGGCATGCAAAGAATGTTAATACCCTGGTGATGCTGACGACACACTGGGAGGCATGTAAAGAATGTAAATACCCTGGTGATGCTGACGACACACTGGGAGGCATGTAAAGAATGTAAATTCCCGGGTGATGCTGAAGACACACAGGGAGACATGTAAAGAATGTAAATACCCTGGTGATGCTGAAGACACACAGGGAGGCATGTAAAGAATGTAAATTACCTTGGGATGCTGAAGACACACAGGGAGGCATGTAAAGAATGTAAATACCCTGGTGATGCTGAAGACACACTGGATGGCATATAGAGATTGTGAAATCACTGTTGATTCAGAGAACACACTGGGAGGCATGTAAAGTTGTGAATACCCTGGTGATTCTGAAGTCACACTGGGAGGCATGTAAAGGTTATGAATACCCTGGTGATGCTGGAGACACACTAGGAGGCATGTAAAGAATGTAAATACCCTGGTGATGCTGAAGTCACACTCGGAGGCATGTAAAGAATGTAAATACCCTTGTGATGCTGACGACACACTGGGAGGCATGTAAAGAATGTAAATACCCTGGTGATGCTGAAGACACACTGGGAGGCATGTAAAGAATGTTAATACCCTGGTGATGCTGACGACACACTAGGAGGCAGGCAAAGAATGTTAATACCCTGGTGATGCTGACGACACACTGGGAGGCATGTAAAGAATGTAAATACCCTGGTGATGCTGACGACACACTAGGAGGCATGTAAAGAATGTAAATACCCTGGTGATGCTGACGACACACTAGGAGGCATGTAAAGAATGTAAACACCCTGGTGATGCTGACGACACACTGGGAGGCATGTAAAGAATGTTATTACCCTGGTGATGCTGACGACACACTAGGAGGCATGCAAAGAATGTTAATACCCTGGTGATGCTGACGACACACTGGGAGGCATGTAAAGAATGTAAATACCCTGGTGATGCTGGCGACACACTAGGAGGCATGTAAAGATTGTAAATACCCTGGTGATGCTGAAGACACACAGGGAGGCATGTAAAGAATTAAATTCCCTGGTGATGCTGAAGACACACAGGGAGGCATGTAAAGAATGTAAATTCCCGGGTGATGCTGAAGACACACAAGGAGGCATGTAAAGAATGTAAATACCCTGGTGATGCTGAAGACACACAGGGAGGCATGTAAAGAATGTAAATTACCTTGGGATGCTGAAAACACACAGGGAGGCATGAAAAGAATGTAAATACCCTGGTGATGCTGAACGCACACTGGATGGCATGTAAAGATTGTGAAATCACTGTTGATTCAGAGAACACACTGGGAGGCATGTAAAGTTGTGAATACCATGGTGATTCTGAAGTCACACTGGGAGGCATGTAAAGGTTATGAATACCCTGGTGATGCTGGAGACACACTAGGAGGCATGTAAAGAATGTAAATACCCTGGTGATGCTGACGACACACTGGGAGGCATGTAAAGAATGTAAATACCCTGGTGATGCTGAAGACACACTAGGAGGCATGTAAAGAATGTAAATACCCTGGTGATGCTGAAGACACACTGTGAGGCATGTAAAGAATGTAAATACCCTGGTGATGCTGAAGACACACTGGGAGGCATGCAAAGAATGTTAATACCCTGGTGATGCTGACGACACACTGGGAGGCATGTAAAGAATGTAAATACCCTGGTGATGCTGACGACACACTAGGAGGCATGTAAAGATTGTAAATACCCTGGTGATGCTGAAGACACACAGGGAGGCATGTAAAGAATGTAAATTCCCTGGTGATGCTGAAGACACACAGGGAGGCATGTAAAGAATGTAAATTCCCGGGTGATGCTGAAGACACACAAGGAGGCATGTAAAGAATGTAAATACCCTGGTGATGCTGAAGACACACAGGGAGGCATGTAAAGAATGTAAATTCTCTGGTGATGCTGAAGACACACAGGGAGGCATGTAAAGAATGTAAATTCCCGGGTGATGCTGAAGACACACAAGGAGGCATGTAAAGAATGTAAATACCCTGGTGATGCTGAAGACACACAGGGAGGCATGTAAAGAATGTAAATTACCTTGGGATGCTGAAGACACACAGGGAGGCATGTAAAGAATGTAAATACCCTGGTGATGCTGAAGACACACTGGATGGCATATAAAGATTGTGAAATCACTGTTGATTCAGAGAACACACTGGGAGGCATGTAAAGTTGTGAATACCCTGGTGATTCTGAAGTCACACTGGGAGGCATGTAAAGGTTATGAATACCCTGGTGATGCTGGAGACACACTAGGAGGCATGTAAAGAATGTAAATACCCTGGTGATGCTGAAGTCACACTGGGAGGCATGTAAAGAATGTAAATACCCTGGTGATGCTGACGACACACTAGGAGGCATGTAAAGAATGTAAATACCCTGGTGATGCTGACGACACACTGGGAGGCATGCAAAGAATGTTAATACACCGGTGATGCTGACGACACACAGGGAGGCATGTAAAGAATGTAAATTCCCTTGGGATGCTGAAGACACACCGGGAGGCATGTAAAGAATGTAAATTCCCTGATAATGCTGGAGACACTCTGGATGGCATGTAAAGAATGTAAATACCCTGAGGATGCTGGACACACTGGGAGGCATGTAAAGATTGTAAATACCCTGGTGATGCTGAAGACACACTGAGAGGCATGTAAAGATTGTGAAATCACTGTTGATGCTGAGAACTCACTGGGAGGCATGTAAATAATGTTAATACCCTGGTGATGCTGACGACACACTAGGAGGCATGTAAAGAATGTAAATACCCTGGTGATGCTGGAGACACACTGGGAGACATGTAAAGATTGTAAATACCCTGGTGATGCTGAAGACACACTGAGAGTCATGTAAAGATTTTGAAATCACTGTTGATGCAGAGAACACACTGGGAGGCATGTAAAGTTGTGAATACCCTGGTGATTCTGAAGACACAGGGGGAGCCATGTGAAGGTTGTGAATACACTGGGGATGCTGAGGATACCCTGGATGGCATGTAAAGAATGTAAGTTCCCTTGGGATGCTGAAGACACACTGGGAGGCATGTAAAGGTTGTTAATACAATGGGGATGCTGTAGACACACTGGGAGGCGTGTAAAGGTTGTTAATACAATGGTGATGCTGTAGACACACTGGTAGGCGTGTAAAGGTTATTAATACAATGGTGATGCTGGAGACACCCTGGGAGGCATGTAAAGGTTGTTAATACAATGGGGATGCTGGAGACACACTGGGAGGCGTGAAAAGGTTGTGAATACACTTATGATGCTGAAAACACAGAGGGAGGCATGTAAAGATTGTGAAATCACTGGTGATGCTGAGGACACACTGGGAGGCATGTAAATAATGTAAATACCCTGGTGATGCTGAAGACACACTGGGAGGCATGTAAAGAATGTAAATACCCTGGTGATGCTGAAGACACACTGGGAGGCATGTAAAGAATGTAAATACCCTGGTGATGCTGAAGACAAACTGGAAGGCATGTAAAGAATGTAAATACCCTGGTGACGCTGAATACACAGGGGGGGCATGTGAAGGTTGTGAATACACTGGGGATGCTGAGGATACCCTGGATGGCATGTAAAGAATGTAAGTTCCCTTGGGATGCTGAAGACACACCGGGAGGCATGTAAAGAATGTAAATTCCCTGGTGATGCTGAAGACACACAGGGAGGCATGTAAAGAATGTAAATTCCCTGGTGATGCTGAAGACACACAGGGAGGCATGTAAAGAATGTAAATTCCCTGGTGATGCTGAAGACACACAGGGAGACATGTAAAGAATGTAAATTCCCGGGTGATTCTGAAGACACACAAGGAGGCATGTAAAGAATGTAAATACCCTGGTGATGATGAAGACACACAGGGAGGCATGTAAAGAATGTAAATTACCTTGGGATGCTGAAGACACACAGGGAGGTATGTAAAGAATGTAAATACCCTGGTGATGCTGAAGACACACTGGATGGCATGTAAAGATTGTGAAATCACTGTTGATTCAGAGAACACACTGGGAGGCATGTAAAGTTGTGAATACCCTGGTGATTCTGAAGTCACACTGGGAGGCATGTAAAGGTTATGAATACCCTGGTGATGCTGGAGACACACTAGGAGGCATGTAAAGAATGTAAATACCCTGGTGATGCTGACGACACACTAGGAGGCATGTAAAGAATGTAAATACCCTGGTGATGCTGACGACACACTGGGAGGCATGTAAAGAATGTAAATACCCTGGTGATGCTGAAGACACACTAGGAGGCATGCAAAGAATGTTAATACCCTGGTGATGCTGACGACACACTGGGAGGCATGTAAAGAATGTAAATACCCTGGTGATGCTGACGACACACTAGGAGGCATGTAAAGATTGTAAATACCCTGGTGATGCTGAAGACACACAGGGAGGCATGTAAAGAATGTAAATTCACTGGTGATGCTGAAGACACACAGGGAGGCATGTAAAGAATGTAAATTCCCGGGTGATGCTGAAGACACACAAGGAGGCAGGTAAAGAATGTAAATACCCTGGTGATGCTGAAGACACACAGGGAGGCATGTAAAGAATGTAAATTCCCTGGTGATGCTGAAGACACACAGGGAGGCATGTAAAGAATGTAAATTCCCGGGTGATGCTGAAGACACACAAGGAGGCATGTAAAGAATGTAAATACCCTGGTGATGCTGAAGACACACAGGGAGGCATGTAAAGAATGTAAATTACCTTGGGATGCTGAAGACACACAGGGAGGCATGTAAAGAATGTAAATACCCTGGTGATGCTGAAGACACACTGGATGGCATATAGAGATTGTGAAATCACTGTTGATTCAGAGAACACACTGGGAGGCATGTAAAGTTGTGAATACCCTGGTGATTCTGAAGTCACACTGGGAGGCATGTAAAGGTTATGAATACCCTGGTGATGCTGGAGACACAATAGGAGGCATGTAAAGAATGTAAATACCCTGGTGATGCTGAAGTCACACTGGGAGGCATGTAAAGAATGTAAATACCCTGGTGATGCTGACGACACACTAGGAGGCATGTAAAGAATGTAAATACCCTTGTGATGCTGACGACACACTGGGAGGCATGTAAAGAATGTAAATACCCTGGTGATGCTGAAGACACACTGGGAGGCATGTAAAGAATGTTAATACCCTGGTGATGCTGACGACACACTAGGAGGCATGCAAAGAATGTTAATACCCTGGTGATGCTGACGACACACTGGGAGGCATGTAAAGAATGTAAATACCCTGGTGATGCTGACGACACACTAGGAGGCATGTAAAGAATGTAAATACCCTGGTGATGCTGACGACACACTGGGAGGCATGTAAAAATGTTATTACCCTGGTGATGCTGACGACACACTAGGAGGCATGCAAAGAATGTTAATACCCTGGTGATGCTGACGACACACTGGGAGGCATGTAAAGAATGTAAATTCTCTGGTGATGCTGAAGACACACAGGGAGGCATGTAAAGAATGTAAATTCCCGGGTGATGCTGAAGACACACAAGGAGGCATGTAAAGAATGTAAATACCCTGGTGATGCTGAAGACACACAGGGAGGCATGTAAAGAATGTAAATTACCTTGGGATGCTGAAGACACACAGGGAGGCATGTAAAGAATGTAAATACCTTGGTGATGCTGAAGACACACTGGATGGCATATAAAGATTGTGAAATCACTGTTGATTCAGAGAACACACTGGGAGGCATGTAAAGTTGTGAATACCCTGGTGATTCTGAAGTCACACTGGGAGGCATGTAAAGGTTATGAATACCCTGGTGATGCTGGAGACACACTAGGAGGCATGTAAAGAATGTAAATACCCTGGTGATGCTGACGACACACTAGGAGGCATGTAAAGAATGTAAATACCCTGGTGATGCTGACGACACACTGGGAGGCATGTAAAGAATGTAAATACCCTGGTGATGCTGAAGACACACTAGGAGGCATGCAAAGAATGTTAATACCCTGGTGATGCTGACGACACACTGGGAGGCATGTAAAGAATGTAAATACCCTGGTGATGCTGACGACACACTAGGAGGCATGTAAAGATTGTAAATACCCTGGTGATGCTGAAGACACACAGGGAGGCATGTAAAGAATGTAAATTCACTGGTGATGCTGAAGACACACAGGGAGGCATGTAAAGAATGTAAATTCCCGGGTGATGCTGAAGACACACAAGGAGGCAGGTAAAGAATGTAAATACCCTGATGATGCTGAAGACACACAGGGAGGCATGTAAAGAATGTAAATTCCCTGGTGATGCTGAAGACACACAGGGAGGCATGTAAAGAATGTAAATTCCCGGGTGATGCTGAAGACACACAAGGAGGCATGTAAAGAATGTAAATACCCTGGTGATGCTGAAGACACACAGGGAGGCATGTAAAGAATGTAAATTCCCTTGGGATGCTGAAGACACACAGGGAGGCATGTAAAGAATGTAAATACCCTGGTGATGCTGAAGACACACTGGATGGCATATAGAGATTGTGAAATCACTGTTGATTCAGAGAACACACTGGGAGGCATGTAAAGTTGTGAATACCCTGGTGATTCTGAAGTCACACTGGGAGGCATGTAAAGGTTATGAATACCCTGGTGATGCTGGAGACACAATAGGAGGCATGTAAAGAATGTAAATACCCTGGTGATGCTGAAGTCACACTGGGAGGCATGTAAAGAATGTAAATACCCTGGTGATGCTGACGACACACTAGGAGGCATGTAAAGAATGTAAATACCCTTGTGATGCTGACGACACACTGGGAGGCATGTAAAGAATGTAAATACCCTGGTGATGCTGAAGACACACTGGGAGGCATGTAAAGAATGTTAATACCCTGGTGATGCTGACGACACACTAGGAGGCATGCAAAGAATGTTAATACCCTGGTGATGCTGACGACACACTGGGAGGCATGTAAAGAATGTAAATACCCTGGTGATGCTGACGACACACTAGGAGGCATGTAAAGAATGTAAATACCCTGGTGATGCTGACGACACACTGGGAGGCATGTAAAGAATGTTATTACCCTGGTGATGCTGACGACACACTAGGAGGCATGCAAAGAATGTTAATACCCTGGTGATGCTGACGACACACTGGGAGGCATGTAAAGAATGTAAATTCTCTGGTGATGCTGAAGACACACAGGGAGGCATGTAAAGAATGTAAATTCCCGGGTGATGCTAAAGACACACAAGGAGGCATGTAAAGAATGTAAATACCCTGGTGATGCTGAAGACACACAGGGAGGCATGTAAAGAATGTAAATTACCTTGGGATGCTGAAGACACACAGGGAGGCATGTAAAGAATGTAAATACCTTGGTGATGCTGAAGACACACTGGATGGCATATAAAGATTGTGAAATCACTGTTGATTCAGAGAACACACTGGGAGGCATGTAAAGTTGTGAATACCCTGGTGATTCTGAAGTCACACTGGGAGGCATGTAAAGGTTATGAATACCCTGGTGATGCTGGAGACACACTAGGAGGCATGTAAAGAATGTAAATACCCTGGTGATGCTGAAGTCACACTGGGAGGCATGTAAAGAATGTAAATACCCTGGTGATGCTGACGACACACTAGGAGGCATGTAAAGAATGTAAATACCCTGGTGATGCTGACGACACACTGGGAGGCATGTAAAGAATGTAAATTCCCTGGTGATGCTGAAGACAAACTGGGAGGCCTGTAAAGAATGTAAATACCCTGATGATGCTGAAGACACACTGGGAGGCATGTAAAGGTTGTTAATACAATGGGGATGCTGTAGACACACTGGGAGGCGTGTAAAGGTTGTTAATACAATGGTGATGCTGTAGACACACTGGTAGGCGTGTAAAGGTTATTAATACAATGGTGATGCTGGAGACACCCTGGGAGGCATGTAAAGGTTGTTAATACAATGGGGATGCTGGAGACACACTGGGAGGCGTGAAAAGGTTGTGAATACACTTATGATGCTGAAAACACAGAGGGAGGCATGTAAAGATTGTGAAATCACTGGTGATGCTGAGGACACACTGGGAGGCATGTAAATAATGTAAATACCCTGGTGATGCTGAAGACACACTGGGAGGCATGTTAAGAATGTAAATACCCTGGTGATGCTGAAGACACACTGGGAGGCATGTAAAGAATGTAAATACCCTGGTGATGCTGAAGACAAACTGGAAGGCATGTAAAGAATGTAAATACCCTGGTGACGCTGAATACACAGGGGGGGGGCATGTGAAGGTTGTGAATACACTGGGGATGCTGAGGATACCCTGGATGGCATGTAAAGAATGTAAGTTCCCTTGGGATGCTGAAGACACACAGGGAGGCATGTAAAGAATGTAAATTCCCTGGTGATGCTGAAGACACACAGGGAGGCATGTAAAGAATGTAAATTCCCTGGTGATGCTGAAGACACACAGGGAGGCATGTAAAGAATGTAAATTCCCTGGTGATGCTGAAGACACACAGGGAGACATGTAAAGAATGTAAATTCCCGGGTGATTCTGAAGACACACAAGGAGGCATGTAAAGAATGTAAATACCCTGGTGATGCTGAAGACACACAGGGAGGCATGTAAAGAATGTAAATTCCCTTGGGATGCTGAAGACACACCGGGAGGCATGTAAAGAATGTAAATTTCCTGGTAATGCTGGAGACACTATGGATGGCATATAAAGAATGTAAATACCCTGAGGATGCTGGACACACTGGGAGGCATGTAAAGATTGTAAATACCCTGGTGATGCTGAAGACACACTGAGAGGCATGTAAAGATTGTGAAATCACTGTTGATGCTGAGAACACACTGGGAGGCATGTAAAGAATGTTAATACCCTGGTGATGCTGACGACACACTAGGAGGCATGTAAAGAATGTAAATACCCTGGTGATGCTGGAGACACACTGCGAGGCATGTAAAGATTGTAAATACCTTGGTGATGCTGAACACACACTGAGAGGCATGTAAAGATTCTGAAATCACTGTTGATGCAGAGAACACACCGGGAGGCATGTAAAGTTGTGAATACCCTGGTGATTCTGAAGACACATTGGGAGGCATGTGAAGGTTGTGAATAGACTGGGGATGCTGAGGATACCCTGGATGGCATGTAAAGAATGTAAGTTCCCTTGGGATGCTGAAGACACACCGGGAGGCATGTAAAGAATGTAAATTCCCTCGGGATGCTGAAGACACACTAGGAGGCATGTAAAGAATGTAAATTCCCTTGGGATGCTGAAGACACACAGGGAGGCATGTAAAGAATGTAAATTCCCTTGGAATGCTGAAGACACACAGGGAGGCATGTAAAGAATGTAATTCCCTGGTGATGCTGAAGACACACAGGGAGGAATGTAAAGAATTATATTCCCTGGTGATGCTGAAGACACACAGAGAGGCATGTTAAGAATGTAAATACCCTGGTGATGCTGAAGACACACAGGGAGGCATGTAAAGAATGTAAATAGCCTTGGGATGCTGAAGACACACAGGGAGGCATGTATAGAATGTAAATATCCTGGTGATGCTGAAGACACACTGGATGGCATGTAAAGAATGTAAATACCCTTAGGATGCTGGACACACTGAGAGGCATGTAAAGATTGTAAATACCCTGGTGATGCTGAAGACACACTGAGAGGCATTTAAAGATTGTGAAATCACTGTTGATGCAGAGAACACACTGGGAGGCATGTAAAGTTGTGAATACCCTGGTGATTCTGAAGACACACTGGGAGGCATGTAAAGGTTATGAATACCCTGGTGATGCTGGAGACACACTAGGAGGCATGTAAAGAATGTAAATACCCTGGTGATGCTTACGACACACTGGGAGGCATGTAAAGAATGTAAATACCCTGGTGATGCTGACGACACACTAGGAGGCATGTAAAGAATGTAAATACCCTGGTGATGCTGACGACACACTAGGAGGCATGTAAAGAATGTAAATACCCTGGTGATGCTTACGACACACTAGGAGGCATGTCAAGAATGTAAATACCCTGGTGATGATGACGCCACACTGTGAGGCATGTAATGAATTTAAATACCTTGGTGATGCTGACGACACACTAGGAGGCATGTAGAGAACGTAAATACCCTGGTGATGCTGACGACACACTGGGAGGCATGTAAAGAATGTAAATACCCTGGTGATGCTGACAACACACTAGGAGGCATGTAAAGAATGTAAATACCCAGAGGATGCTGGACACACTGGGAGGCATGTAAAGATTGTATATACCCTGGTGATGCTGCAGACACACTGAGAGGCATGTAAAGATTGTGAAATCACTGTTGATGCAGAGAACACACTGGGAGGCATGTAAAGTTGTGAATACCCTGGTGATTCTGGAGACACACTGGGAGGCATGTAAAGGTTATGAATACCCTGGTGATGCTGGAGACACACTAGGAGGCATGTAAAGAATGTAATACCCTGGTGATGCTGACTACACACTAGGAGGCATGTAAAGAATGAAAATACCCTGGTGATGCAGACGACACACTTGGAGGCATGTAAAGAATGTAAATACCCTGGTGATGCTGACGACACACTAGGAGGCATGTAAAGAATGTAAATACCCTGGTGATGCTGACGACACACTGTGAGGCATGTAATGAATTTAAATACCTTGGTGATGCTGACGACACACTAGGAGGCATGTAAAGAATGTAAATACCCTGGTGATGCTGACGACACACTGGGAGGCATGTAAAGAATGTAAATACCCTGGTGATGCTGAAGACAAACTGGAAGGCATGTAAAGAATGTAAATACCCTGGTGACGCTGAATACACAGGGGGGGGGCATGTGAAGGTTGTGAATACACTGGGGATGCTGAGGATACCCTGGATGGCATGTAAAGAATGTAAGTTCCCTTGGGATGCTGAAGACACACAGGGAGGCATGTAAAGAATGTAAATTCCCTGGTGATGCTGAAGACACACAGGGAGGCATGTAAAGAATGTAAATTCCCTGGTGATGCTGAAGACACACAGGGAGGCATGTAAAGAATGTAAATTCCCTGGTGATGCTGAAGACACACAGGGAGACATGTAAAGAATGTAAATTCCCGGGTGATTCTGAAGACACACAAGGAGGCATGTAAAGAATGTAAATACCCTGGTGATGCTGAAGACACACAGGGAGGCATGTAAAGAATGTAAATTCCCTTGGGATGCTGAAGACACACCGGGAGGCATGTAAAGAATGTAAATTTCCTGGTAATGCTGGAGACACTATGGATGGCATATAAAGAATGTAAATACCCTGAGGATGCTGGACACACTGGGAGGCATGTAAAGATTGTAAATACCCTGGTGATGCTGAAGACACACTGAGAGGCATGTAAAGATTGTGAAATCACTGTTGATGCTGAGAACACACTGGGAGGCATGTAAAGAATGTTAATACCCTGGTGATGCTGACGACACACTAGGAGGCATGTAAAGAATGTAAATACCCTGGTGATGCTGGAGACACACTGCGAGGCATGTAAAGATTGTAAATACCTTGGTGATGCTGAACACACACTGAGAGGCATGTAAAGATTCTGAAATCACTGTTGATGCAGAGAACACACCGGGAGGCATGTAAAGTTGTGAATACCCTGGTGATTCTGAAGACACATTGGGAGGCATGTGAAGGTTGTGAATAGACTGGGGATGCTGAGGATACCCTGGATGGCATGTAAAGAATGTAAGTTCCCTTGGGATGCTGAAGACACACCGGGAGGCATGTAAAGAATGTAAATTCCCTCGGGATGCTGAAGACACACTAGGAGGCATGTAAAGAATGTAAATTCCCTTGGGATGCTGAAGACACACAGGGAGGCATGTAAAGAATGTAAATTCCCTTGGAATGCTGAAGACACACAGGGAGGCATGTAAAGAATGTAATTCCCTGGTGATGCTGAAGACACACAGGGAGGAATGTAAAGAATTATATTCCCTGGTGATGCTGAAGACACACAGAGAGGCATGTTAAGAATGTAAATACCCTGGTGATGCTGAAGACACACAGGGAGGCATGTAAAGAATGTAAATAGCCTTGGGATGCTGAAGACACACAGGGAGGCATGTATAGAATGTAAATATCCTGGTGATGCTGAAGACACACTGGATGGCATGTAAAGAATGTAAATACCCTTAGGATGCTGGACACACTGAGAGGCATGTAAAGATTGTAAATACCCTGGTGATGCTGAAGACACACTGAGAGGCATTTAAAGATTGTGAAATCACTGTTGATGCAGAGAACACACTGGGAGGCATGTAAAGTTGTGAATACCCTGGTGATTCTGAAGACACACTGGGAGGCATGTAAAGGTTATGAATACCCTGGTGATGCTGGAGACACACTAGGAGGCATGTAAAGAATGTAAATACCCTGGTGATGCTTACGACACACTGGGAGGCATGTAAAGAATGTAAATACCCTGGTGATGCTGACGACACACTAGGAGGCATGTAAAGAATGTAAATACCCTGGTGATGCTGACGACACACTAGGAGGCATGTAAAGAATGTAAATACCCTGGTGATGCTTACGACACACTAGGAGGCATGTCAAGAATGTAAATACCCTGGTGATGATGACGCCACACTGTGAGGCATGTAATGAATTTAAATACCTTGGTGATGCTGACGACACACTAGGAGGCATGTAGAGAACGTAAATACCCTGGTGATGCTGACGACACACTGGGAGGCATGTAAAGAATGTAAATACCCTGGTGATGCTGACAACACACTAGGAGGCATGTAAAGAATGTAAATACCCAGAGGATGCTGGACACACTGGGAGGCATGTAAAGATTGTATATACCCTGGTGATGCTGCAGACACACTGAGAGGCATGTAAAGATTGTGAAATCACTGTTGATGCAGAGAACACACTGGGAGGCATGTAAAGTTGTGAATACCCTGGTGATTCTGGAGACACACTGGGAGGCATGTAAAGGTTATGAATACCCTGGTGATGCTGGAGACACACTAGGAGGCATGTAAAGAATGTAATACCCTGGTGATGCTGACTACACACTAGGAGGCATGTAAAGAATGAAAATACCCTGGTGATGCAGACGACACACTTGGAGGCATGTAAAGAATGTAAATACCCTGGTGATGCTGACGACACACTAGGAGGCATGTAAAGAATGTAAATACCCTGGTGATGCTGACGACACACTGTGAGGCATGTAATGAATTTAAATACCTTGGTGATGCTGACGACACACTAGGAGGCATGTAAAGAATGTAAATACCCTGGTGATGCTGACGACACACTAGGAGGCATGTAAAGAATGTAAATACCCTGGTGATTCTGACGACACACTGGGAGGCATGTAAAGATTGTAAATACCGTGGTGATGCTGAAGACACACTGGGAGGCATGTAAAGAATGAAAATACCCTGGTGATGCTGACGACACACTAGGAGGCATGTAAAGAATGTAAATACCCTGGTGATGCTGACGACACACTAGGAGGCATGTAAAGAATGTAAATACCCTGGTGATGCTGACGACACACTGGGAGGCATGTAAAGATTGTAAATACCCTGGTGATGCTGACGACACACTAGGAGGCATGTAAAGAATGTAAATACCCTGGTGATGCTGACGACACACAGGGAGGCATGTAAAGAATGTAAATTCCCTGGTGATGCTGAAGACACACTGGGAGGCATGTGAAGGTTGTGAATACACTGGGGATGCTGAGGATACCCTGGATGGCATGTAAAGAATGTTAGTTCCCCTGGGATGCTGACGACACACTGGGAGGCATGTAGAGAACGTAAATACCCTGGTGATGCTGACGACACACTGGGAGGCATGTAAAGAATGTAAATACCCTGGTGATGCTGACGACACACTAGGAGGCATGTAAAGAATGTAAATACCCAGAGGATGCTGGACACACTGGGAGGCATGTAAAGATTGTATATACCCTGGTGATGCTGAAGACACACTGAGAGGCATGTAAAGAATGTAAATACCCAGAGGATGCTGGACACACTGGGAGGCATTTAAAGATTGTAAATACCCTGGTGATGCTGAAGACACACTGGATGACATGTAGAGAACGTAAATACCCTGGTGATGCTGCAGACACACTGAGAGGCATGTAAAGATTGTGAAATCACTGTTGATGCAGAGAACACACTGGGAGGCATGTAAAGTTGTGAATACCCTGGTGATTCTGAAGACACACTGGGAGGCATGTGAAGGTTGTGAATACACTGGGGATGCTGAGGATACCCTGGATGGCATGTAAAGAATGTTAGTTCCCCTGGGATACTGAAGACACAACGGGAGGCATGTAAAGAATGTAAATTCCCTTTGGATGCTGAAGACACACAGGGAGGCATGTAAAGAATGTAAATTCCCTTGGGATGCTGAAGACACACTGGGAAGCATGTAAAGAATGTAAAATCCCTTGGGATGCTGAAGACACACCGGGAGGCATGTAAAGAATGTAAATTTCCTCGGGATGCTGAAGACACACAGGGAGGCATGTAAAGAATGTAAATTCCCTTGGGATGCTGAGGACACACAGGGAGGCATGTAAAGAATGTAAATTCCCTTGGGATGCTGAAGACACACAGGGAGGCATGTAAAGAATGTTAATTCCCTGGTGATGCTGAAGACACACAGGGAGGCATGTAAAGAATGTAAATTCCCGGGTGATGCTGAAGACACACAAGGAGGCATGTAAAGAATGTAAATACCCTGGTGATGCTGAAGACACACAGGGAGGCATGTAAAGAATGTAAATTACCTTGGGATGCTGAAGACACACAGGGAGGCATGTAAAGAATGTAAATTCCCTGGTGATGCTGAAGACACACTGAGAGGCATGTAAAGAATGTAAATACCCAGAGGATGCTGGACACACTGGGAGGCATTTAAAGATTGTAAATACCCTGGTGATGCTGAAGACACACTGGATGGCATGTAGAGAACGTAAATACCCTGGTGATGCTGACGACACACTGGGAGGCATGTAGAGAACGTAAATACCCTGGTGATGCTGACGACACACTGGGAGGCATGTAAAGAATGTAAATACCCTGGTGATGCTGACGACACACTAGGAGGCATGTAAAGAATGTAAATACCCAGAGGATGCTGGACACACTGGGAGGCATGTAAAGATTGTATATACCCTGGTGATGCTGCAGACACACTGAGAGGCATGTAAAGATTGTGAAATCACTGTTGATGCAGAGAACACACTGGGAGGCATGTAAAGTTGTGAATACCCTGGTGATTCTGAAGACACACTGGGAGGCATGTGAAGGTTGTGAATACACTGGGGATGCTGAGGATACCCTGGATGGCATGTAAAGAATGTTAGTTCCCCTGGGATGCTGAAGACACACCGGGAGGCATGTAAAGAATGTAAATTCCCTTGGGATGCTGAAGACACACAGGGAGGCATGTAAAGAATGTAAAATCCCTTGGGATGCTGAAGACACACTGGGAAGCATGTAAAGAATGTAAAATCCCTTGGGATGCTGAAGACACACCGGGAGGCATGTAAAGAATGTAAATTTCCTCGGGATGCTGAAGACACACAGGGAGGCATGTAAAGAATGTAAATTCCCTTGGGATGCTGAGGACACACAGGGAGGCATGTAAAGAATGTAAATTCCCTTGGGATGCTGAAGACACACAGGGAGGCATGTAAAGAATGTAAATTCCCTGGTGATGCTGAAGACACACAGGGAGGCATGTAAAGAATGTAAATTCCCGGGTGATGCTGAAGACACACAAGGAGGCATGTAAAGAATGTAAATACCCTGGTGATGCTGAAGACACACAGGGAGGCATGTAAAGAATGTAAATTACCTTGGGATGCTGAAGACACACAAGGAGGCATGTAAAGAATGTAAATACCCTGGTGATGCTGAAGACACACTGGATGGCATGTAAAGATTGTGAAATCACTGTTGATACAGAGAACACACTGGGAGGCATGTTAAGTTGTGAATACCCTGGTGATGCTGAAGACACACAGGGAGGCATGTTAAGAATGTAAATCCCCTTGAGATGCTGAAGACACACCGGGAGGCATGTAAAGAATGTAAATTCCCTGGTGATGCTGAAGACACACTGGATGGCATGTAAAGAATGTAAATACCCTTGGGATGCTGAAGACACACAGGGAGGCATGTAAAGAATGTAAATTTCCTTGGGATGCTGAAGACACACCGGAAGGCATGTAAGAAATGTAAATTCCCTTGTGATGCTGAAGACACACAGGGAGGCATGTAAAGAATGTAAATTCCCTTGGAATGCTGAAGACACACCGGGAGGCATGTAAAGAATGTTAATTCCCTTGTGATGCTGAAGACACACAGGGAGGCATGTAAAGAATGTAAATTCCCTTGGGATGCTGGAGACACTCTGGATGGCATGTAAAGAATGTAAATACCCTGAGGATGCTGGACACACTGGGAGGCATGTAAAGATTGTAAATACCCTGAGGATGCTGGACACACTGGGAGGCATGTAAAGATTGTAAATACCCTGGTGATGCTGAAGACACACTGAGAGGCATGTAAAGATTGTGAAATCACTGTTGATGCTGAGAACACACTGGGAGGCATGTAAAGAATGTTAATACCCTGGTGATGCTGACGACACACTAGGAGGCATGTAAAGAATGTAAATACCCTGGTGATGCTGGAGACACACTGGGAGACATGTAAAGATTGTAAATACCTTGGTGATGCTGAACACACACTGAGAGGCATGTAAAGATTGTGAAATCACTGTTGATGCAGAGAACACACCGGGAGGCATGTAAAGTTGTGAATACCCTGGTGATTCTGAAGACACACTGGGAGGCATGTGAAGGTTGTGAATAGACTGGGGATGCTGAGGATACCCTGGATGGCATGTAAAGAATGTAAGTTCCCTTGTGATGCTGAAGACACACAGGGAGGCATGTAAAGAATGTAAATTCCCTTGGGATGCTGAAGACACACCGGGAGGCATGTAAAGAATTTAAATTCCCTCGGGATGCTGAAGACACACTAGGAGGCATATAAAGAATGTAAATTCCCTTGGGATGCTGAAGACACACAGGGAGGCATGTAAAGAATGTAAATTCCCTGGTGATGCTGAAGACACACAGGGAGGAATGTAAAGAATTATATTCCCTGGTGATGCTGAAGACACACAGGGAGGCATGTTAAGAATGTAAATACCCTGGTGATGCTGAAGACACACAGGGAGGCATGTAAAGAATGTAAATACCCTTGGGATGCTGAAGACACACAGGGAGGCATGTAAAGAATGTAAATATCCTGGTGATGCTGAAGACACACTGGATGGCATGTAAAGAATGTAAATACCCTGAGGATGCTGGACACACTGAGAGGCATGTAAAGATTGTAAATACCCTGGTGATGCTGAAGACACACTGAGAGGCATGTAAAGATTGTGAAATCACTGTTGATGCAGAGAACACACTGGGAGGCATGTAAAGTTGTGAATACAATGGTGATTCTGAAGACACACTGGGAGGCATGTAAAGGTTATGAATACCCTGGTGATGCTGGAGACACACTAGGAGGCATGTAAAGAATGTAAATACCCTGGTGATGCTTACGACACACTGGGAGGCATGTAAAGAATGTAAATACCCTGGTGATGCTGACGACACACTGGGAGGCATGTAAAGATTGTACATACCCTGGTGATGCTGACAACACACTAGGAGGCATGTAAAGAATGTAAATACCCTGGTGATGCTGACGACACACAGGGAGGCATGTAAAGAATGTAAATTCCCTTGTGATGCTGAAGACACACTGGGAGGCATGTAAAGAATGTAAATACCCAGAGGATGCTGGACACACTGGGAGGCATGTAAAGATTGTAAATACCGTGGTGATGCTGAAGACACACTGGGAGGCATGTAAAGAATGTAAATACCCAGAGGATGCTGGACACACTGGGAGGCATGTAAAGAATGTAAATTCCCTGGTGATGCTGAAGACACACTGGGAGGCATGTAAAGAATGTAAATACCCAGAGGATGCTGGACACACTGGGAGGCATTTAAAGATTGTAAATACCCTGGTGATGCTGAAGACACACTGGATGGCATGTAGAGAACGTAAATACCCTGGTGATGCTGACGTCACACTGGGAGGCATGTAGAGAACGTAAATACCCTGGTGATGCTGACGACACACTGGGAGGCATGTAAAGAATGTAAATACCCTGGTGATGCTGACGACACACTAGGAGGCATGTAAAGAATGTAAATACCCAGAGGATGCTGGACACACTGGGAGGCATGTAAAGATTGTATATACCCTGGTGATGCTGCAGACACACTGAGAGGCATGTAAAGATTGTGAAATCACTGTTGATGCAGAGAACACACTGGGAGGCATGTAAAGTTGTGAATACCCTGGTGATTCTGAAGACACACTGGGAGGCATGTGAAGGTTGTGAATACACTGGGGATGCTGAGGATACCCTGGATGGCATGTAAAGAATGTTAGTTCCCCTGGGATGCTGAAGACACACCGGGAGGCATGTAAAGAATGTAAATTCCCTTGGGATGCTGAAGACACACAGGGAGGCATGTAAAGAATGTAAATTCCCTTGGGATGCTGAAGACACACTGGGAAGCATGTAAAGAATGTAAAATCCCTTGGGATGCTGAAGACACACCGGGAGGCATGTAAAGAATGTAAATTTCCTCGGGATGCTGAAGACACACAGGGAGGCATGTAAAGAATGTAAATTCCCTTGGGATGCTGAGGACACACAGGGAGGCATGTAAAGAATGTAAATTCCCTTGGGATGCTGAAGACACACAGGGAGGCATGTAAAGAATGTAAATTCCCTGGTGATGCTGAAGACACACAGGGAGGCATGTAAAGAATGTAAATTCCCTTGTGATGCTGAAGACACACAAGGAGGCATGTAAAGAATGTAAATACCCTGGTGATGCTGAAGACACACAGGGAGGCATGTAAAGAATGTAAATTACCTTGGGATGCTGAAGACACACAGGGAGGCATGTAAAGAATGTAAATACCCTGGTGATGCTGAAGACACACTGGATGGCATGTAAAGATTGTGAAATCACTGTTGATTCAGATAACACACTGGGAGGCATGTAAAGTTGTGAATACCCTGGTGATGCTGAAGACACACAGGGAGGCATGTTAAGAATGTAAATTCCCTTGGGATGCTGAAGACACACCGGGAGGCATGTAAAGAATGTAAATTCCCTGGTGATGCTGAAGACACACTGGATGGCATGTAAAGAATGTAAATACCCTTGGGATGCTGAAGACAGACAGGGAGGCATGTAAAGAATGTAAATTTCCTTGGGATGCTGAAGACACACCGGAAGGCATGTAAAGAATGTAAATTCCCTTGTGATGCTGAAGACACACAGGGAGGCATGTAAAGAATGTAAATTCCCTTGGAATGCTGAAGACACACCGGGAGGCATGTAAAGAATGTTAATTCCCTTGTGATGCTGAAGACACACAGGGAGGCATGTAAAGAATGTAAATTCCCTTGGGATGCTGAAGTCACACCGGGAGGCATGTAAAGAATGTAAATTCCCTGGTAATGCTGGAGACACTCTGGATGGCATGTAAAGAATGTAAATACCCTGAGGATGCTGGACACACTGGGAGGCATGTAAAGATTGTAAATACCCTGAGGATGCTGGACACACTGGGAGGCATGTAAAGATTGTAAATACCCTGGTGATGCTGAAGACACACTGAGAGGCATGTAAAGATTGTGAAATCACTGTTGATGCTGAGAACACACTGGGAGGCATGTAAAGAATGTTAATACCCTGGTGATGCTGACGACACACTAGGAGGCATGTAAAGAATGTAAATACCCTGGTGATGCTGGAGACACACTGGGAGGCATGTAAAGATTGTAAATACCTTGGTGATGCTGAACACACACTGAGAGGCATGTAAAGATTGTGAAATCACTGTTGATGCAGAGAACACACCGGGAGGCATGTAAAGTTGTGAATACCCTGGTGATTCTGAAGACACACTGGGAGGCATGTGAAGGTTGTGAATAGACTGGGGATGCTGAGGATACCCTGGATGGCATGTAAAGAATGTAAGTTCCCTTGGGATGCTGAAGACACACCGGGAGGCATGTAAAGAATGTAAATTCCCTTGGGATGCTGAAGACACACCGGGAGGCATGTAAAGAATGTAAATTCCCTCGGGATGCTGAAGACACACTAGGAGGCATGTAAAGAATGTAAATTCCCTTGGGATGCTGAAGACACACAGGGAGGCATGTAAAGAATGTAAATTCCCTGGTGATGCTGAAGACACACAGGGAGGAATGTAAAGAATTATATTCCCTGGTGATGCTGAAGACACACAGGGAGGCATGTTAAGAATGTAAATACCCTGGTGATGCTGAAGACACACAGGGAGGCATGTAAAGAATGTAAATACCCTTGGGATGCTGAAGACACACAGGGAGGCATGTAAAGAATGTAAATATCCTGGTGATGCTGAAGACACACTGGATGGCATGTAAAGAATGTAAATACCCTGAGGATGATGGACACACTGAGAGGCATGTAAAGATTGTAAATACCCTGGTGATGCTGAAGACACACTGAGAGGCATGTAAAGATTGTGAAATCACTGTTGATGCAGAGAACACACTGGGAGGCATGTAAAGTTGTAAATACCCTGGTGATTCTGAAGACACACTGGGAGGCATGTAAAGGTTATGAATACCCTGGTGATGCTGGAGACACACTAGGAGGCATGTAAAGAATGTAAATACCCTGGTGATGCTTACGACACACTGGGAGGCATGTAAAGAATGTAAATACCCTGGTGATGCTGACGACACACTGGGAGGCATGTAAAGATTGTAAATACCCTGGTGATGCTGACGACACACTAGGAGGCATGTAAAGAATGTAAATACCCTGGTGATGCTGACGACACACAGGGAGGCATGTAAAGAATGTAAATTCCCTGGTGATGCTGAAGACACACTGGGAGGCATGTAAAGAATGTAAATACCCAGAGGATGCTGGACACACTGGGAGGCATGTAAAGATTGTAAATACCGTGGTGATGCTGAAGACACACTGGGAGGCATGTAAAGAATGTAAATACCCAGAGGATGCTGGACACACTGGGAGGCATGTAAAGAATGTAAATTCCCTGGTGATGCTGAAGACACACAGGGAGGCATGTAAAGAATGTAAATACCCAGAGGATGCTGGACACACTGGGAGGCATTTAAAGATTGTAAATACCCTGGTGATGCTGAAGACACACTGGATGGCATGTAGAGAACGTAAATACCCTGGTGATGCTGACGACACACTGGGAGGCATGTAGAGAACGTAAATACCCTGGTGATGCTGACGACACACTGGGAGGCATGTAAAGAATGTAAATACCCTGGTGATGCTGACGACACACTAGGAGGCATGTAAAGAATGTAAATACCCAGAGGATGCTGGACACACTGGGAGGCATGTAAAGATTGTATATACCCTGGTGATGCTGCAGACACACTGAGAGGCATGTAAAGATTGTGAAATCACTGTTGATGCAGAGAACACACTGGGAGGCATGTAAAGTTGTGAATACCCTGGTGATTCTGAAGACACACTGGGAGGCATGTGAAGGTTATGAATACACTGGGGATGCTGAGGATACCCTGGATGGCATGTAAAGAATGTTAGTTCCCCTGGGATGCTGAAGACACACCGGGAGGCATGTAAAGAATGTAAATTCCCTTGGGATGCTGAAGACACACAGGGAGGCATGTAAAGAATGTAAATTCCCTTGGGATGCTGAAGACACACTGGGAAGCATGTAAAGAATGTAAAATCCCTTGGGATGCTGAAGACACACCGGGAGGCATGTAAAGAATGTAAATTTCCTCGGGATGCTGAAGACACACAGGGAGGCATGTAAAGAATGTAAATTCCCTTTGGATGCTGAGGACACACAGGGAGGCATGTAAAGAATGTAAATTCCCTTGGGATGCTGAAGACACACAGGGAGGCATGTAAAGAATGTAAATTCCCTGGTGATGCTGAAGACACACAGGGAGGCATGTAAAGAATGTAAATTCCCGGGTGATGCTGAAGACACACAAGGAGGCATGTAAAGAATGTAAATACCCTGGTGATGCTGAAGACACACAGGGAGGCATGTAAAGAATGTAAATTACCTTGGGATGCTGAAGACACACAGGGAGGCATGTAAAGAATGTAAATACCCTGGTGATGCTGAAGACACACTGGATGGCATGTAAAGATTGTGAAATCACTGTTGATTCAGATAACACACTGGGAGGCATGTAAA
This sequence comes from Sipunculus nudus, assembly GCA_026874595.1. Taxonomy (NCBI): domain Eukaryota; kingdom Metazoa; phylum Annelida; class Sipuncula; order Golfingiida; family Sipunculidae; genus Sipunculus; species Sipunculus nudus. Next base: position 62,637,031 of record CM049321.1, read on the forward strand.
GTTGTGAATACCCTGGTGATGCTGAAGACACACAGGGAGGCATGTTAAGAATGTAAATCCCCTTGGGATGCTGAAGACACACCGGGAGGCATGTAAAGAATGTAAATTCCCTGGTGATGCTGAAGACACACTGGATGGCATGTAAAGAATGTAAATACCCTTGGGATGCTGAAGACACACAGGGAGGCATGTAAAGAATGTAAATTTCCTTGGGATGCTGAAGACACACCGGAAGGCATGTAAAGAATGTAAATACCCTTGGGATGCTGAAGACACACAGGGAGGCATGTAAAGAATGTAAATTTCCTTGGGATGCTGAAGACACACCGGAAGGCATGTAAAGAATGTAAATTCCCTTGTGATGCTGAAGACACACAGGGAGGCATGTAAAGAATGTAAACTCCCTTGGAATGCTGAAGACACACCGGGAGGCATGTAAAGAATGTTAATTCCCTTGTGATGCTGAAGACACACAGGGAGGCATGTAAAGAATGTAAATTCCCTTGGGATGCTGAAGTCACACCGGGAGGCATGTAAAGAATGTAAATTCCCTGGTAATGCTGGAGACACTCTGGATGGCATGTAAAGAATGTAAATACCCTGAGGATGCTGGACACACTGGGAGGCATGTAAAGATTGTAAATACCCTGTGGATGCTGGACACACTGGGAGGCATGTAAAGATTGTAAATACCCTGGTGATGCTGAAGACACACTGAGAGGCATGTAAAGATTGTGAAATCACTGTTGATGCTGAGAACACACTGGGAGGCATGTAAAGAATGTTAATACCCTGGTGATGCTGACGACACACTAGGAGGCATGTAAAGAATGTAAATACCCTGGTGATGCTGGAGACACACTGGGAGGCATGTAAAGATTGTAAATACCTTGGAGATGCTGAACACACACTGAGAGGCATGTAAAGATTGTGAAATCACTGTTGATGCAGAGAACACACCGGGAGGCATGTAAAGTTGTGAATACCCTGGTGATTCTGAAGACACACTGGGAGGCATGTGAAGGTTGTGAATAGACTGGGGATGCTGAGGATACCCTGGATGGCATGTAAAGAATGTAAGTTCCCTTGGGATGCTGAAGACACACCGGGAGGCATGTAAAGAATGTAAATTCCCTTGGGATGCTGAAGACACACCGGGAGGCATGTAAAGAATGTAAATTCCCTCGGGATGCTGAAGACACACTAGGAGGCATGTAAAGAATGTAAATTCCATTGGGATGCTGAAGACACACAGGGAGGCATGTAAAGAATGTAAATTCCCTGGTGATGCTGAAGACACACAGGGAGGAATGTAAAGAATTATATTCCCTGGTGATGCTGAAGACACACAGGGAGGCATGTTAAGAATGTAAATACCCTGGTGATGCTGAAGACACACAGGGAGGCATGTAAAGAATGTAAATACCCTTGGGATGCTGAAGACACACAGGGAGGCATGTAAAGAATGTAAATATCCTGGTGATGCTGAAGACACACTGGATGGCATGTAAAGAATGTAAATACCCTGAGGATGCTGGACACACTGAGAGGCATGTAAAGATTGTAAATACCCTGGTGATGCTGAAGACACACTGAGAGGCATGTAAAGATTGTGAAATCACTGTTGATGCAGAGAACACACTGGGAGGCATGTAAAGTTGTGAATCCCCTGGTGATTCTGAAGACACACTGGGAGGCATGTAAAGGTTATGAATACCCTGGTGATGCTGGAGACACACTAGGAGGCATGTAAAGAATGTAAATACCCTGGTGATGCTTACGACACACTGGGAGGCTGGTAAAGAATGTAAATACCCTGGTGATGCTGACGACACACTGGGAGGCATGTAAAGATTGTACATACCCTGGTGATGCTGACGACACACTAGGAGGCATGTAAAGAATGTAAATACCCTGGTGATGCTGACGAAACACAGGGAGGCATGTAAAGAATGTAAATTCCCTGGTGATGCTGAAGACACACTGGGAGGCATGTAAAGAATGTAAATACCCAGAGGATGCTGGACACACTGGGAGGCATGTAAAGATTGTAAATACCGTGGTGATGCTGAAGACACACTGGGAGGCATGTAAAGAATGTAAATACCCAGAGGATGCTGGACACACTGGGAGGCATGTAAAGAATGTAAATTCCCTGGTGATGCTGAAGACACACTGGGAGGCATGTAAAGAATGTAAATACCCAGAGGATGCTGGACACACTGGGAGGCATTTAAAGATTGTAAATACCCTGGTGATGCTGAAGACACACTGGATGGCATGTAGAGAACGTAAATACCCTGGTGATGCTGACGACACACTGGGAGGCATGTAGAGAACGTAAACACCCTGGTGATGCTGACGACACACTGGGAGGCATGTAAAGAATGTAAATACCCTGGTGATGCTGACGACACACTAGGAGGCATGTAAAGAATGTAAATACCCAGAGGATGCTGGACACACTGGGAGGCATGTAAAGATTGTATATACCCTGGTGATGCTGCAGACACACTGAGAGGCATGTAAAGATTGTGAAATCACTGTTGATGCAGAGAACACACTGGGAGGCATGTAAAGTTGTGAATACCCTGGTGATTCTGAAGACACACTGGGAGGCATGTGAAGGTTGTGAATACACTGGGGATGCTGAGGATACCCTGGATGGCATGTAAAGAATGATAGTTCCCCTGGGATGCTGAAGACACACCGGGAGGCATGTAAAGAATGTAAATTCCCTTGGGATGCTGAAGACACACAGGGAGGCATGTAAAGAATGTAAATTCCCTTGGGATGCTGAAGACACACTGGGAAGCATGTAAAGAATGTAAAATCCCTTGGGATGCTAAAGACACACCGGGAGGCATGTAAAGAATGTAAATTTCCTCGGGATGCTGAAGACACACAGGGAGGCATGTAAAGAATGTAAATTCCCTTGGGATGCTGAGGACACACAGGGAGGCATGTAAAGAATGTAATTTCCCTTGGGATGCTGAAGACACACAGGGAGGCATGTAAAGAATGTAAATTCCCTGGTGATGCTGAAGACACACAGGGAGGCATGTAAAGAATGTAAATACCCCGGTGATGCTGAAGACAAACAGGGAGGCATGTAAAGAATGTAAATTACCTTGGGATGCTGAAGACACACAGGGAGGCATGTAAAGAATGTAAATACCCTGGTGATGCTGAAGACACACTGGATGGCATGTAAAGATTGTGAAATCACTGTTGATTCAGAGAACACACTGGGAGGCATGTAAAGTTGTGAATACCCTGGTGATGCTGAAGACACACAGGGAGGCATGTTAAGAATGAAAATCCCCTTGGGATGCTGAAGACACACCGGGAGGCATGTAAAGAATGTAAATTCCCTGGTGATGCTGAAGACACACTGGATGGCATGTAAAGAATGTAAATACCCTTGGGATGCTGAAGACACACAGGGAGGCATGTTAAGAATGTAAATTTCCTTGGGATGCTGAAGACACACCGGAAGGCATGTAAAGAATGTAAATTCCCTTGTGATGCTGAAGACACACAGGGAGGCATGTAAAGAATGTAAATTCCCTTGGAATGCTGAAGACACACCGGGAGGCATGTAAAGAATGTTAATTCCCTTGTGATGCTGAAGACACACAGGGAGGCATGTAAAGAATGTAAATTCCCTTGGGATGCTGAAGTCACACCGGGAGGCATGTAAAGAATGTAAATTCCCTGGTAATGCTGGAGACACTCTGGATGGCATGTAAAGAATGTAAATACCCTGAGGATGCTGGACACACTGGGAGGCATGTAAAGATTGTAAATACCCTGAGGATGCTGGACACACTGGGAGGCATGTAAAGATTGTAAATACCCTGGTGATGCTGAAGACACACTGAGAGGCATGTAAAGATTGTGAAATCACTGTTGATGCTGAGAACACACTGGGAGGCATGTAAAGAATGTTAATACCCTGGTGATGCTGACGACACACTAGGAGGCATGTAAAGAATGTAAATACCCTGGTGATGCTGGAGACACACTGGGAGGCATGTAAAGATTGTAAATACCTTGGTGATGCTGAACACACACTGAGAGGCATGTAAAGATTGTGAAATCACTGTTGATGCAGAGAACACACCGGGAGGCATGTAAAGTTGTGAATACCCTGGTGATTCTGAAGACACACTGGGAGGCATGTGAAGGTTGTGAATAGACTGGGGATGCTGAGGATACCCTGGATGGCATGTAAAGAATGTAAGTTCCCTTGGGATGCTGAAGACACACCGGGAGGCATGTAAAGAATGTAAATTCCCTTGGGATGCTGAAGACACACCGGGAGGCATGTAAAGAATGTAAATTCCCTCGGGATGCTGAAGACACACTAGGAGGCATGTAAAGAATGTAAATTCCCTTGGGATGCTGAAGACACACAGGGAGGCATGTAAAGAATGTAAATTCCCTGGTGATGCTGAAGACACACAGGGAGGAATGTAAAGAATTATATTCCCTGGTGATGCTGAAGACACACAGGGAGGCATGTTAAGAATGTAAATACCCTGGTGATGCTGAAGACACACAGGGAGGCATGTAAAGAATGTAAATACCCTTGGGATGCTGAAGACACACAGGGAGGCATGTAAAGAATGTAAATATCCTGGTGATGCTGAAGACACACTGGATGGCATGTAAAGAATGTAAATACCCTGAGGATGCTGGACACACTGAGAGGCATGTAAAGATTGTAAATACCCTGGTGATGCTGAAGACACACTGAGAGGCATGTAAAGATTGTGAAATCACTGTTGATGCAGAGAACACACTGGGAGGCATGTAAAGTTGTGAATACCCTGGTGATTCTGAAGACACACTGGGAGGCATGTAAAGGTTATGAATACCCTGGTGATGCTGGAGACACACTAGGAGGCATGTAAAGAATGTAAATACCCTGGTGATGCTTACGACACACTGGGAGGCATGTAAAGAATGTAAATACCCTGGTGATGCTGACGACACACTGTGAGGCATGTAATGAATTTAAATACCTTGGTGATGCTGACGACACACTAGGAGGCATGTAGAGAACGTAAATACCCTGGTGATGCTGACGACACACTGAGAGGCATGTAAAGATTGTGAAATCTCTGTTGATGCAGAGAACACACTGGGAGGCATGTAAAGTTGTGAATACCCTGGTGATTCTGAAGACACACTAGGAGGCATGTAAAGAATGTAAATACCCTTGTGATGCTGACGACACACTGGGAGGCATGTAAAGAATGTAAATACCCTGGTGATGCTGAAGACACACTGGGAGGCATGTAAAGAATGTTAATACCCTGGTGATGCTGACGACACACTAGGAGGCATGCAAAGAATGTTAATACCCTGGTGATGCTGACGACACACTGGGAGGCATGTAAAGAATGTAAATACCCTGGTGATGCTGACGACACACTAGGAGGCATGTAAAGAATGTAAATACCCTGGTGATGCTGACGACGAACTAGGAGGCATGTAAAGAATGTAAATACCCTGGTGATGCTGACGACACACTGGGAGGCATGTAAAGAATGTTATTACCCTGGTGATGCTGACGACACACTAGGAGGCATGCAAAGAATGTTAATACCCTGGTGATGCTGACGACACACTGGGAGGCATGTAAAGAATGTAAATACCCTGGTGATGCTGACGACACACTAGGAGGCATGTAAAGATTGTAAATACCCTGGTGATGCTGAAGACACACAGGGAGGCATGTAAAGAATTAAATTCCCTGGTGATGCTGAAGACACACAGGGAGGCATGTAAAGAATGTAAATTCCCGGGTGATGCTGAAGACACACAAGGAGGCATGTAAAGAATGTAAATACCCTGGTGATGCTGAAGACACACAGGGAGGCATGTAAAGAATGTAAATTACCTTGGGATGCTGAAGACACAAAGGGAGGCATGTAAAGAATGTAATTCCCTGGTGATGCTGAAGACACACAGGGAGGAATGTAAAGAATTATATTCCCTGGTGATGCTGAAGACACACAGGGAGGCATGTTAAGAATGTAAATACCCTGGTGATGCTGAAGACACACAGGGAGGCATGTAAAGAATGTAAATACCCTTGGGATGCTGAAGACACACAGGGAGGCATGTAAAGAATGTAAATATCCTGGTGATGCTGAAGACACACTGGATGGCATGTAAAGAATGTAAATACCCTAAGGATGCTGGACACACTGAGTGCAATGTAAAGATTGTAAATACCCTGGTGATGCTGAAGACACACTGAGAGGCATGTAAAGATTGTGAAATCACTGTTGATGCAGAGAACACACTGGGAGGCATGTAAAGTTGTGAATACCCTGGTGATTCTGAAGACACACTGGGAGGCATGTAAAGGTTATGAATACCCTGGTGATGCTGGAGACACACTAGGAGGCATGTAAAGAATATAAATACCCTGGTGATGCTTACGACACACTGGGAGGCATGTAAAGAATGTAAATACCCTGGTGATGCTGACGACACACTGTGAGGCATGTAAAGAATGTAAATACCTTGGTGATGCTGACGACACACTAGGAGGCATGTAGAGAACGTAAATACCCTGGTGATGCTGACGACACACTGGGAGGCATGTAAAGAATGTAAATACCCTGGTGATGCTGACGACACACTAGGAGGCATGTAAAGAATGTAAATACCCAGAGGATGCTAGACACACTGGGAGGCATGTAAAGATTGTATATACCCTGGTGATGCTGCAGACACACTGAGAGGCATGTAAAGATTGTGAAATCACTGTTGATGCAGAAAACACACTGGGAGGCATGTAAAGTTGTGAATACCCTGGTGATTCTGAAGACACACTGGGAGGCATGTAAAGGTTATGAATACCCTGGTGATGCTGGAGACACACTAGTAGGCATGTAAACAATGTTAATACCCTGGTGATGCTTACGACACACTGGGAGGCATGTAAAGAATGTAAATACCCTGGTGATGCTGACTACACACTAGGAGGCATGTAAAGAATGTAAATACCCTGGTGATGCTGACGATTCACTTGGAGGCATGTAAAGAATGTAAATACCCTGGTGATGCTGACGACACACTAGGAGGCATGTAAAGAATGTAAATACCCTGGTGATGCTGACGACACACTGTGAGGCATGTAATGAATTTAAATACCTTGGTGATGCTGACGACACACTAGGAGGCATGTAAAGAATGTAAATACCCTGGTGATGCTGACGACACACTGGGAGGCATGTAAAGAATGTAAATACCCTGGTGATGCTGGAGACACACTGGGAGGCATGTAAAGATTGTAAATACCCTGGTGATGCTGAAGACACACTGAGAGGCATGTAAAGATTGTAAAATCTCTGTTGATGCAGAGAACACACTGGGAGGCATGTAAAGTTGTGAATACCCTGGTGATTCTGAAGACACACTGGGACGCATGTAAAGGTTGTGAATACACTGGGGATGCTGAGGATACCCTGGATGGCATGTAAAAAATGTAAGTTCCCTTGGGATGCTGAAGACACACCGAGAGGCATGTAAAGAATGTAAATTCCCTGGTGATGCTGAAGACACACAGGGAGGCATGTAAAGAATGTAAATTCCCTGGTGATGCTGAAGACACACAGGGAGGCATGTAAAGAATGTAAATTCCCTTGGGATGCTGAAGACACACAGGGAGGCATGTAAAGAATGTAAATTCCCTGGTGATGCTGAAGACACACAGGGAGACATGTAAAGAATGTAAATTCCCGGGTGATTCTGAAGACACACAAGGAGGCATGTAAAGAATGTAAATACCCTGGTGATGCTGAAGACACACAGGGAGGCATGTAAAGAATGTAAATTACCTTGGGATGCTGAAGACACACAGGGAGGCATGTAAAGAATGTAAATACCCTGGTGATGCTGAAGACACACTGGATGGCATGTAAAGATTGTGAAATCACTGTTGATTCAGAGAACACACTGGGAGGCATGTAAAGTTGTGAATACCCTGGTGATTCTGAAGTCACACTGGGAGGCATGAAAAGGTTATGAATACCCTGGTGATGCTGGAGACACACTAGGAGGCATGTAAAGAATGTAAATACCCTGGTGATGCTGACGACACACTAGGAGGCATGTAAAGAATGTAAATTCCCTGGTGATGCTGAAGACAGACAGGGAGGCATGTAAAGAATGTAAATTCCCGGGTGATGCTGAAGACACACAGGGAGACATGTAAAGAATGTAAATACCCTGGTGATGCTGAAGACACACAGGGAGGCATGTAAAGAATGTAAATTACCTTGGGATGCTGAAGACACACAGGGAGGCATGTAAAGAATGTAAATACCCTGGTGATGCTGAAGACACACTGGATGGCATATAGAGATTGTGAAATCACTGTTGATTCAGAGAACACACTGGGAGGCATGTAAAGTTGTGAATACCCTGGTGATTCTGAAGTCACACTGGGAGGCATGTAAAGGTTATGAATACCCTGGTGATGCTGGAGACACACTAGGAGGCATGTAAAGAATGTAAATACCCTGGTGATGCTGAAGTCACACTCGGAGGCATGTAAAGAATGTAAATACCCTTGTGATGCTGACGACACACTGGGAGGCATGTAAAGAATGTAAATACCCTGGTGATGCTGAAGACACACTGGGAGGCATGTAAAGAATGTTAATACCCTGGTGATGCTGACGACACACTAGGAGGCAGGCAAAGAATGTTAATACCCTGGTGATGCTGACGACACACTGGGAGGCATGTAAAGAATGTAAATACCCTGGTGATGCTGACGACACACTAGGAGGCATGTAAAGAATGTAAATACCCTGGTGATGCTGACGACACACTAGGAGGCATGTAAAGAATGTAAACACCCTGGTGATGCTGACGACACACTGGGAGGCATGTAAAGAATGTTATTACCCTGGTGATGCTGACGACACACTAGGAGGCATGCAAAGAATGTTAATACCCTGGTGATGCTGACGACACACTGGGAGGCATGTAAAGAATGTAAATACCCTGGTGATGCTGGCGACACACTAGGAGGCATGTAAAGATTGTAAATACCCTGGTGATGCTGAAGACACACAGGGAGGCATGTAAAGAATTAAATTCCCTGGTGATGCTGAAGACACACAGGGAGGCATGTAAAGAATGTAAATTCCCGGGTGATGCTGAAGACACACAAGGAGGCATGTAAAGAATGTAAATACCCTGGTGATGCTGAAGACACACAGGGAGGCATGTAAAGAATGTAAATTACCTTGGGATGCTGAAAACACACAGGGAGGCATGAAAAGAATGTAAATACCCTGGTGATGCTGAACGCACACTGGATGGCATGTAAAGATTGTGAAATCACTGTTGATTCAGAGAACACACTGGGAGGCATGTAAAGTTGTAAATACCATGGTGATTCTGAAGTCACACTGGGAGGCATGTAAAGGTTATGAATACCCTGGTGATGCTGGAGACACACTAGGAGGCATGTAAAGAATGTAAATACCCTGGTGATGCTGACGACACACTGGGAGGCATGTAAAGAATGTAAATACCCTGGTGATGCTGAAGACACACTAGGAGGCATGTAAAGAATGTAAATACCCTGGTGATGCTGAAGACACACTGTGAGGCATGTAAAGAATGTAAATACCCTGGTGATGCTGAAGACACACTGGGAGGCATGCAAAGAATGTTAATACCCTGGTGATGCTGACGACACACTGGGAGGCATGTAAAGAATGTAAATACCCTGGTGATGCTGACGACACACTAGGAGGCATGTAAAGATTGTAAATACCCTGGTGATGCTGAAGACACACAGGGAGGCATGTAAAGAATGTAAATTCCCTGGTGATGCTGAAGACACACAGGGAGGCATGTAAAGAATGTAAATTCCCGGGTGATGCTGAAGACACACAAGGAGGCATGTAAAGAATGTAAATACCCTGGTGATGCTGAAGACACACAGGGAGGCATGTAAAGAATGTAAATTCTCTGGTGATGCTGAAGACACACAGGGAGGCATGTAAAGAATGTAAATTCCCGGGTGATGCTGAAGACACACAAGGAGGCATGTAAAGAATGTAAATACCCTGGTGATGCTGAAGACACACAGGGAGGCATGTAAAGAATGTAAATTACCTTGGGATGCTGAAGACACACAGGGAGGCATGTAAAGAATGTAAATACCCTGGTGATGCTGAAGACACACTGGATGGCATATAAAGATTGTGAAATCACTGTTGATTCAGAGAACACACTGGGAGGCATGTAAAGTTGTGAATACCCTGGTGATTCTGAAGTCACACTGGGAGGCATGTAAAGGTTATGAATACCCTGGTGATGCTGGAGACACACTAGGAGGCATGTAAAGAATGTAAATACCCTGGTGATGCTGAAGTCACACTGGGAGGCATGTAAAGAATGTAAATACCCTGGTGATGCTGACGACACACTAGGAGGCATGTAAAGAATGTAAATACCCTGGTGATGCTGACGACACACTGGGAGGCATGCAAAGAATGTTAATACACCGGTGATGCTGACGACACACAGGGAGGCATGTAAAGAATGTAAATTCCCTTGGGATGCTGAAGACACACCGGGAGGCATGTAAAGAATGTAAATTCCCTGATAATGCTGGAGACACTCTGGATGGCATGTAAAGAATGTAAATACCCTGAGGATGCTGGACACACTGGGAGGCATGTAAAGATTGTAAATACCCTGGTGATGCTGAAGACACACTGAGAGGCATGTAAAGATTGTGAAATCACTGTTGATGCTGAGAACTCACTGGGAGGCATGTAAATAATGTTAATACCCTGGTGATGCTGACGACACACTAGGAGGCATGTAAAGAATGTAAATACCCTGGTGATGCTGGAGACACACTGGGAGGCATGTAAAGATTGTAAATACCCTGGTGATGCTGAAGACACACTGAGAGTCATGTAAAGATTTTGAAATCACTGTTGATGCAGAGAACACACTGGGAGGCATGTAAAGTTGTGAATACCCTGGTGATTCTGAAGACACAGGGGGAGCCATGTGAAGGTTGTGAATACACTGGGGATGCTGAGGATACCCTGGATGGCATGTAAAGAATGTAAGTTCCCTTGGGATGCTGAAGACACACTGGGAGGCATGTAAAGGTTGTTAATACAATGGGGATGCTGTAGACACACTGGGAGGCGTGTAAAGGTTGTTAATACAATGGTGATGCTGTAGACACACTGGTAGGCGTGTAAAGGTTATTAATACAATGGTGATGCTGGAGACACCCTGGGAGGCATGTAAAGGTTGTTAATACAATGGGGATGCTGGAGACACACTGGGAGGCGTGAAAAGGTTGTGAATACACTTATGATGCTGAAAACACAGAGGGAGGCATGTAAAGATTGTGAAATCACTGGTGATGCTGAGGACACACTGGGAGGCATGTAAATAATGTAAATACCCTGGTGATGCTGAAGACACACTGGGAGGCATGTAAAGAATGTAAATACCCTGGTGATGCTGAAGACACACTGGGAGGCATGTAAAGAATGTAAATACCCTGGTGATGCTGAAGACAAACTGGAAGGCATGTAAAGAATGTAAATACCCTGGTGACGCTGAATACACAGGGGGGGCATGTGAAGGTTGTGAATACACTGGGGATGCTGAGGATACCCTGGATGGCATGTAAAGAATGTAAGTTCCCTTGGGATGCTGAAGACACACCGGGATGCATGTAAAGAATGTAAATTCCCTGGTGATGCTGAAGACACACAGGGAGGCATGTAAAGAATGTAAATTCCCTGGTGATGCTGAAGACACACAGGGAGGCATGTAAAGAATGTAAATTCCCTGGTGATGCTGAAGACACACAGGGAGACATGTAAAGAATGTAAATTCCCGGGTGATTCTGAAGACACACAAGGAGGCATGTAAAGAATGTAAATACCCTGGTGATGATGAAGACACACAGGGAGGCATGTAAAGAATGTAAATTACCTTGGGATGCTGAAGACACACAGGGAGGTATGTAAAGAATGTAAATACCCTGGTGATGCTGAAGACACACTGGATGGCATGTAAAGATTGTGAAATCACTGTTGATTCAGAGAACACACTGGGAGGCATGTAAAGTTGTGAATACCCTGGTGATTCTGAAGTCACACTGGGAGGCATGTAAAGGTTATGAATACCCTGGTGATGCTGGAGACACACTAGGAGGCATGTAAAGAATGTAAATACCCTGGTGATGCTGACGACACACTAGGAGGCATGTAAAGAATGTAAATACCCTGGTGATGCTGACGACACACTGGGAGGCATGTAAAGAATGTAAATACCCTGGTGATGCTGAAGACACACTAGGAGGCATGCAAAGAATGTTAATACCCTGGTGATGCTGACGACACACTGGGAGGCATGTAAAGAATGTAAATACCCTGGTGATGCTGACGACACACTAGGAGGCATGTAAAGATTGTAAATACCCTGGTGATGCTGAAGACACACAGGGAGGCATGTAAAGAATGTAAATTCACTGGTGATGCTGAAGACACACAGGGAGGCATGTAAAGAATGTAAATTCCCGGGTGATGCTGAAGACACACAAGGAGGCAGGTAAAGAATGTAAATACCCTGGTGATGCTGAAGACACACAGGGAGGCATGTAAAGAATGTAAATTCCCTGGTGATGCTGAAGACACACAGGGAGGCATGTAAAGAATGTAAATTCCCGGGTGATGCTGAAGACACACAAGGAGGCATGTAAAGAATGTAAATACCCTGGTGATGCTGAAGACACACAGGGAGGCATGTAAAGAATGTAAATTACCTTGGGATGCTGAAGACACACAGGGAGGCATGTAAAGAATGTAAATACCCTGGTGATGCTGAAGACACACTGGATGGCATATAGAGATTGTGAAATCACTGTTGATTCAGAGAACACACTGGGAGGCATGTAAAGTTGTGAATACCCTGGTGATTCTGAAGTCACACTGGGAGGCATGTAAAGGTTATGAATACCCTGGTGATGCTGGAGACACAATAGGAGGCATGTAAAGAATGTAAATACCCTGGTGATGCTGAAGTCACACTGGGAGGCATGTAAAGAATGTAAATACCCTGGTGATGCTGACGACACACTAGGAGGCATGTAAAGAATGTAAATACCCTTGTGATGCTGACGACACACTGGGAGGCATGTAAAGAATGTAAATACCCTGGTGATGCTGAAGACACACTGGGAGGCATGTAAAGAATGTTAATACCCTGGTGATGCTGACGACACACTAGGAGGCATGCAAAGAATGTTAATACCCTGGTGATGCTGACGACACACTGGGAGGCATGTAAAGAATGTAAATACCCTGGTGATGCTGACGACACACTAGGAGGCATGTAAAGAATGTAAATACCCTGGTGATGCTGACGACACACTGGGAGGCATGTAAAAATGTTATTACCCTGGTGATGCTGACGACACACTAGGAGGCATGCAAAGAATGTTAATACCCTGGTGATGCTGACGACACACTGGGAGGCATGTAAAGAATGTAAATTCTCTGGTGATGCTGAAGACACACAGGGAGGCATGTAAAGAATGTAAATTCCCGGGTGATGCTGAAGACACACAAGGAGGCATGTAAAGAATGTAAATACCCTGGTGATGCTGAAGACACACAGGGAGGCATGTAAAGAATGTAAATTACCTTGGGATGCTGAAGACACACAGGGAGGCATGTAAAGAATGTAAATACCTTGGTGATGCTGAAGACACACTGGATGGCATATAAAGATTGTGAAATCACTGTTGATTCAGAGAACACACTGGGAGGCATGTAAAGTTGTGAATACCCTGGTGATTCTGAAGTCACACTGGGAGGCATGTAAAGGTTATGAATACCCTGGTGATGCTGGAGACACACTAGGAGGCATGTAAAGAATGTAAATACCCTGGTGATGCTGACGACACACTAGGAGGCATGTAAAGAATGTAAATACCCTGGTGATGCTGACGACACACTGGGAGGCATGTAAAGAATGTAAATACCCTGGTGATGCTGAAGACACACTAGGAGGCATGCAAAGAATGTTAATACCCTGGTGATGCTGACGACACACTGGGAGGCATGTAAAGAATGTAAATACCCTGGTGATGCTGACGACACACTAGGAGGCATGTAAAGATTGTAAATACCCTGGTGATGCTGAAGACACACAGGGAGGCATGTAAAGAATGTAAATTCACTGGTGATGCTGAAGACACACAGGGAGGCATGTAAAGAATGTAAATTCCCGGGTGATGCTGAAGACACACAAGGAGGCAGGTAAAGAATGTAAATACCCTGATGATGCTGAAGACACACAGGGAGGCATGTAAAGAATGTAAATTCCCTGGTGATGCTGAAGACACACAGGGAGGCATGTAAAGAATGTAAATTCCCGGGTGATGCTGAAGACACACAAGGAGGCATGTAAAGAATGTAAATACCCTGGTGATGCTGAAGACACACAGGGAGGCATGTAAAGAATGTAAATTCCCTTGGGATGCTGAAGACACACAGGGAGGCATGTAAAGAATGTAAATACCCTGGTGATGCTGAAGACACACTGGATGGCATATAGAGATTGTGAAATCACTGTTGATTCAGAGAACACACTGGGAGGCATGTAAAGTTGTGAATACCCTGGTGATTCTGAAGTCACACTGGGAGGCATGTAAAGGTTATGAATACCCTGGTGATGCTGGAGACACAATAGGAGGCATGTAAAGAATGTAAATACCCTGGTGATGCTGAAGTCACACTGGGAGGCATGTAAAGAATGTAAATACCCTGGTGATGCTGACGACACACTAGGAGGCATGTAAAGAATGTAAATACCCTTGTGATGCTGACGACACACTGGGAGGCATGTAAAGAATGTAAATACCCTGGTGATGCTGAAGACACACTGGGAGGCATGTAAAGAATGTTAATACCCTGGTGATGCTGACGACACACTAGGAGGCATGCAAAGAATGTTAATACCCTGGTGATGCTGACGACACACTGGGAGGCATGTAAAGAATGTAAATACCCTGGTGATGCTGACGACACACTAGGAGGCATGTAAAGAATGTAAATACCCTGGTGATGCTGACGACACACTGGGAGGCATGTAAAGAATGTTATTACCCTGGTGATGCTGACGACACACTAGGAGGCATGCAAAGAATGTTAATACCCTGGTGATGCTGACGACACACTGGGAGGCATGTAAAGAATGTAAATTCTCTGGTGATGCTGAAGACACACAGGGAGGCATGTAAAGAATGTAAATTCCCGGGTGATGCTAAAGACACACAAGGAGGCATGTAAAGAATGTAAATACCCTGGTGATGCTGAAGACACACAGGGAGGCATGTAAAGAATGTAAATTACCTTGGGATGCTGAAGACACACAGGGAGGCATGTAAAGAATGTAAATACCTTGGTGATGCTGAAGACACACTGGATGGCATATAAAGATTGTGAAATCACTGTTGATTCAGAGAACACACTGGGAGGCATGTAAAGTTGTGAATACCCTGGTGATTCTGAAGTCACACTGGGAGGCATGTAAAGGTTATGAATACCCTGGTGATGCTGGAGACACACTAGGAGGCATGTAAAGAATGTAAATACCCTGGTGATGCTGAAGTCACACTGGGAGGCATGTAAAGAATGTAAATACCCTGGTGATGCTGACGACACACTAGGAGGCATGT
The DNA here is from genome assembly GCA_026874595.1 of Sipunculus nudus. Lineage (NCBI taxonomy): Eukaryota > Metazoa > Annelida > Sipuncula > Golfingiida > Sipunculidae > Sipunculus > Sipunculus nudus. Next base: position 62,652,800 of record CM049321.1, read on the forward strand.
AAAGAATGTAAATACCCTGGTGATGCTGACGACACACTGGGAGGCATGTAAAGAATGTAAATACCCTGGTGATGCTGAAGACAAACTGGGAGGCCTGTAAAGAATGTAAATACCCTGATGATGCTGAAGACACACTGGGAGGCATGTAAAGGTTGTTAATACAATGGGGATGCTGTAGACACACTGGGAGGCGTGTAAAGGTTGTTAATACAATGGTGATGCTGTAGACACACTGGTAGGCGTGTAAAGGTTATTAATACAATGGTGATGCTGGAGACACCCTGGGAGGCATGTAAAGGTTGTTAATACAATGGGGATGCTGGAGACACACTGGGAGGCGTGAAAAGGTTGTGAATACACTTATGATGCTGAAAACACAGAGGGAGGCATGTAAAGATTGTGAAATCACTGGTGATGCTGAGGACACACTGGGAGGCATGTAAATAATGTAAATACCCTGGTGATGCTGAAGACACACTGGGAGGCATGTTAAGAATGTAAATACCCTGGTGATGCTGAAGACACACTGGGAGGCATGTAAAGAATGTAAATACCCTGGTGATGCTGAAGACAAACTGGAAGGCATGTAAAGAATGTAAATACCCTGGTGACGCTGAATACACAGGGGGGGGGCATGTGAAGGTTGTGAATACACTGGGGATGCTGAGGATACCCTGGATGGCATGTAAAGAATGTAAGTTCCCTTGGGATGCTGAAGACACACAGGGAGGCATGTAAAGAATGTAAATTCCCTGGTGATGCTGAAGACACACAGGGAGGCATGTAAAGAATGTAAATTCCCTGGTGATGCTGAAGACACACAGGGAGGCATGTAAAGAATGTAAATTCCCTGGTGATGCTGAAGACACACAGGGAGACATGTAAAGAATGTAAATTCCCGGGTGATTCTGAAGACACACAAGGAGGCATGTAAAGAATGTAAATACCCTGGTGATGCTGAAGACACACAGGGAGGCATGTAAAGAATGTAAATTACCTTGGGATGCTGAAGACACACAGGGAGGCATGTAAAGAATGTAAATACCCTGGTGATGCTGAAGACACACTGGATGGCATGTAAAGATTGTGAAATCACTGTTGATTCAGAGAACACACTGGGAGGCATGTAAAGTTGAGAATACCCTGGTGATTCTGAAGTCACACTGAGAGGCATGTAAAGGTTATGAATACCCTGGTGATGCTCGAGACACACTAGGAGGCATGTAAAGAATGTAAATACCCTGGTGATGCTGACGACACACTAGGAGGCATGTAAAGAATGTAAATACCCTGGTGATGCTGACGACACACTGGGAGGCATGTAAAGAATGTAAATACCCTGGTGATGCTGAAGACACACTAGGAGGCATGCAAAGAATGTTAATACCCTGGTGATGCTGACGACACACTGGGAGGCATGTAAAGAATGTAAATACCCTGGTGATGCTGACGACACACTAGGAGGCATGTAAAGATTGTAAATACCCTGGTGATGCTGAAGACACACAGGGAGGCATGTAAAGAATGTAAATTCACTGGTGATGCTGAAGACACACAGGGAGGCATGTAAAGAATGTAAATTCCCGGGTGATGCTGAAGACACACAAGGAGGCAGGTAAAGAATGTAAATACCCTGGTGATGCTGAAGACACACAGGGAGGCATGTAAAGAATGTAAATTCCCTGGTGATGCTGAAGACACACAGGGAGGCATGTAAAGAATGTAAATTCCCGGGTGATGCTGAAGACACACAAGGAGGCATGTAAAGAATGTAAATACCCTGGTGATGCTGAAGACACACAGGGAGGCATGTAAAGAATGTAAATTACCTTGGGATGCTGAAGACACACAGGGAGGCATGTAAAGAATGTAAATACCCTGGTGATGCTGAAGACACACTGGATGGCATATAGAGATTGTGAAATCACTGTTGATTCAGAGAACACACTGGGAGGCATGTAAAGTTGTGAATACCCTGGTGATTCTGAAGTCACACTGGGAGGCATGTAAAGGTTATGAATACCCTGGTGATGCTGGAGACACACTAGGAGGCATGTAAAGAATGTAAATACCCTGGTGATGCTGAAGTCACACTCGGAGGCATGTAAAGAATGTAAATACCCTGGTGATGCTGACGACACACTAGGAGGCATGTAAAGAATGTAAATACCCTTGTGATGCTGACGACACACTGGGAGGCATGTAAAGAATGTAAATACCCTGGTGATGCTGAAGACACACTGGGAGGCATGTAAAGAATGTTAATACCCTGGTGATGCTGACGACACACTAGGAGGCATGCAAAGAATGTTAATACCCTGGTGATGCTGACGACACACTGGGAGGCATGTAAAGAATGTAAATACCCTGGTGATGCTGACGACACACTAGGAGGCATGTAAAGAATGTAAATACCCTGGTGATGCTGACGACACACTGGGAGGCATGTAAAGAATGTTATTACCCTGGTGATGCTGACGACACACTAGGAGGCATGCAAAGAATGTTAATACCCTGGTGATGCTGACGACACACTGGGAGGCATGTAAAGAATGTAAATACCCTGGTGATGCTGACGACACACTAGGAGGCATGTAAAGATTGTAAATACCCTGGTGATGCTGAAGACACACAGGGAGGCATGTAAAGAATTAAATTCCCTGGTGATGCTGAAGACACACAGGGAGGCATGTAAAGAATGTAAATTCCCGGGTGATGCTGAAGACACACAAGGAGGCATGTAAAGAATGTAAATACCCTGGTGATGCTGAAGACACACAGGGAGGCATGTAAAGAATGTAAATTACCTTGGGATGCTGAAGACACACAGGGAGGCATGTAAAGAATGTAAATACCCTGGTGATGCTGAACGCACACTGGATGGCATGTAAAGATTGTGAAATCACTGTTGATTCAGAGAACACACTGGGAGGCATGTAAAGTTGTGAATACCATGGTGATTCTGAAGTCACACTGGGAGGCATGTAAAGGTTATGAATACCCTGGTGATGCTGGAGACACACTAGGAGGCATGTAAAGAATGTAAATACCCTGGTGATGCTGACGACACACTGGGAGGCATGTAAAGAATGTAAATACCCTGGTGATGCTGAAGACACACTAGGAGGCATGTAAAGAATGTAAATACCCTGGTGATGCTGAAGACACACTGTGAGGCATGTAAAGAATGTAAATACCCTGGTGATGCTGAAGACACACTAGGAGGCATGCAAAGAATGTTAATACCCTGGTGCTGCTGACGACACACAAGGAGGCAGGTAAAGAATGTAAATACCCTGGTGATGCTGAAGACACACAGGGAGGCATGTAAAGAATGTAAATTCCCTGGTGATGCTGAAGACACACAGGGAGGCATGTAAAGAATGTAAATTCCCGGGTGATGCTGAAGACACACAAGGAGGCATGTAAAGAATGTAAATACCCTGGTGATGCTGAAGACACACAGGGAGGCATGTAAAGAATGTAAATTACCTTGGGATGCTGAAGACACACAGGGAGGCATGTAAAGAATGTAAATACCCTGGTGATACTGAAGACACACTGGATGGCATATAGAGATTGTGAAATCACTGTTGATTCAGAGAACACACTGGGAGGCATGTAAAGTTGTGAATACCCTGGTGATTCTGAAGTCACACTGGGAGGCATGTAAAGCTTATGAATACCCTGGTGATGCTGGAGACACACTAGGAGGCATGTAAAGAATGTAAATACCCTGGTGATGCTGAAGTCACACTCGGAGGCATGTGAAGGTTGTGAATACACTGGGGATGCTGAGGATACCCTGGATGGCATGTAAAGAATGTAAGTTCCCTTGGGATGCTGAAGACACACTGGGAGGCATGTAAAGGTTGTTAATACAATGGGGATGCTGTAGACACACTGGGAGGCATGTAAAGAATGTAAATACCCTGGTGATGCTGAAGACACACAGGGAGGCATGTAAAGGTTGTTAATACAATGGGGATGCTGGAGACACACTAGGAGGCATGTAAAGAATGTAAATACCCTGGTGATGCTGAAGTCACACTCGGAGGCATGTGAAGGTTGTGAATACACTGGGGATGCTGAGGATACCCTGGATGGCATGTAAAGAATGTAAGTTCCCTTGGGATGCTGAAGACACACTGGGAGGCATGTAAAGGTTGTTAATACAATGGTGATGCTGTAGACACACTGGTAGGCGTGTAAAGGTTATTAATACAATGGTGATGCTGGAGACACCCTGGGAGGCATGTAAAGGTTGTTAATACAATGGGGATGCTGGAGACACACTGGGAGGCGTGAAAAGGTTGTGAATACACTTATGATGCTGAAAACACAGAGGGAGGCATGTAAAGATTGTGAAATCACTGGTGATGCTGCGGACACACTGGGAGGCATGTAAATAATGTAAATACCCTGGTGATGCTGAAGACACACTGGGAGGCATGTAAAGAATGTAAATACCCTGGTGATGCTGAAGACACACTGGGAGGCATGTAAAGTATGTAAATACCCTGGTGATGCTGAAGACAAACTGGAAGGCATGTAAAGAATGTAAATACCCTGGTGACGCTGAATACACAGGGGGGGGGCATGTGAAGGTTGTGAATTCACTGGGGATGCTGAGGATACCCTGGATGGCATGTAAAGAATGTAAGTTCCCATTGGATGCTGAAGACACACCGGGAGGCATGTAAAGAATGTAAATTCCCTGGTGATGCTGAAGACACACAGGGAGGCATGTAAAGAATGTAAATTCCCTGGTGATGCTGAAGACACACAGGGAGGCATGTAAAGAATGTAAATTCCCTGGTGATGCTGAAGACACACAGGGAGACATGTAAAGAATGTAAATTCCCGGGTGATGCTGAAGACACACAAGGAGGCATGTAAAGAATGTAAATACCCTGGTGATGCTGAAGACACACAGGGAGGCATGTAAAGAATGTAAATTACCTTGGGATGCTGAAGACACACAGGGAGGCATGTAAAGAATGTAAATACCCTGGTGATGCTGAAGACACACTGGATGGCATGTAAAGATTGTGAAATCACTGTTGATTCAGAGAACACACTGGGAGGCATGTAAAGTTGTGAATACCCTGGTGATTCTGAAGTCACACTGGGAGGCATGTAAAGGTTATGAATACCCTGGTGATGCTGGAGACACACTAGGAGGCATGTAAAGAATGTAAATACCCTGGTGATGCTGACGACACACTAGGAGGCATGTAAAGAATGTAAATACCCTGGTGATGCTGACGACACACTAGGAGGCATGTAAAGAATGTAAATACCCTGGTGATGCTGAAGACACACTAGGAGGCATGCAAAGAATGTTAATACCCTGGTGATGCTGACGACACACTGGGAGGCATGTAAAGAATGTAAATACCCTGGTGATGCTGACGACACACTAGGAGGCATGTAAAGATTGTAAATACCCTGGTGATGCTGAAGACACACAGGGAGGCATGTAAAGAATGTAAATTCACTGGTGATGCTGAAGACACACAGGGAGGCATGTAAAGAATGTAAATTCCCGGGTGATGCTGAAGACACACAAGGAGGCAGGTAAAGAATGTAAATACCCTGGTGATGCTGAAGACACACAGGGAGGCATGTAAAGTTGTGAATACCCTGGTGATTCTGAAGTCACACTGGGAGGCATGTAAAGGTTATGAATACCCTGGTGATGCTGGAGACACACTAGGAGGCATGTAAAGATTGTAAATACCCTGGTGATGCTGAAGACACACAGGGAGGCATGTAAAGAATTAAATTCCCTGGTGATGCTGAAGACACACAGGGAGGCATGTAAAGAATGTAAATTCCCGGGTGATGCTGAAGACACACAAGGAGGCATGTAAAGAATGTAAATACCCTGGTGATGCTGAAGACACACAGGGAGGCATGTAAAGAATGTAAATTACCTTGGGATGCTGAAGACACACAGGGAGGCATGTAAAGAATGTAAATACCCTGGTGATGCTGAACGCACACTGGATGGCATGTAAAGATTGTGAAATCACTGTTGATTCAGAGAACACACTGGGAGGCATGTAAAGTTGTGAATACCATGGTGATTCTGAAGTCACACTGGGAGGCATGTAAAGGTTATGAATACCCTGGTGATGCTGGAGACACACTAGGAGGCATGTAAAGAATGTAAATACCCTGGTGATGCTGACGACACACTGGGAGGCATGTAAAGAATGTAAATACCCTGGTGATGCTGAAGACACACTAGGAGGCATGTAAAGAATGTAAATACCCTGGTGATGCTGAAGACACACTGTGAGGCATGTAAAGAATGTAAATACCCTGGTGATGCTGAAGACACACTGGGAGGCATGTAAAGAATGTTAATACCCTGGTGATGCTGACGACACACTAGGAGGCATGCAAAGAATGTTAATACCCTGGTGATGCTGACGACACACTGGGAGGCATGTAAAGAATGTAAATACCCTGGTGATGCTGACGACACACTAGGAGGCATGTAAAGAATGTAAATACCCTGGTGATGCTGACGACACACTGGGAGGCATGTAAAGAATGTTATTACCCTGGTGATGCTGACGACACACTAGGAGGCATGCAAAGAATGTTAATACCCTGGTGATGCTGACGACACACTGGGAGGCATGTAAAGAATGTAAATACCCTGGTGATGCTGACGACACACTAGGAGGCATGTAAAGATTGTAAATACCCTGGTGATGCTGAAGACACACAGGGAGGCATGTAAAGAATTAAATTCCCTGGTGATGCTGAAGACACACAGGGAGGCATGTAAAGAATGTAAATTCCCGGGTGATGCTGAAGACACACAAGGAGGCATGTAAAGAATGTAAATACCCTGGTGATGCTGAAGACACACAGGGAGGCATGTAAAGAATGTAAATTACCTTGGGATGCTGAAGACACACAGGGAGGCATGTAAAGAATGTAAATACCCTGGTGATGCTGAACGCACACTGGATGGCATGTAAAGATTGTGAAATCACTGTTGATTCAGAGAACACACTGGGAGGCATGTAAAGTTGTGAATACCATGGTGATTCTGAAGTCACACTGGGAGGCATGTAAAGGTTATGAATACCCTGGTGATGCTGGAGACACACTAGGAGGCATGTAAAGAATGTAAATACCCTGGTGATGCTGACGACACACTGGGAGGCATGTAAAGAATGTAAATACCCTGGTGATGCTGAAGACACACTAGGAGGCATGTAAAGAATGTAAATACCCTGGTGATGCTGAAGACACACTGTGAGGCATGTAAAGAATTGTAAATACCCTGGTGGTGCTGAAGACACACAGGGAGGCATGCAAAGAATGTTAATACCCTGGTGATGCTGACGACACACTGGGAGGCATGTAAAGAATGTAAATACCCTGGTGATGCTGACGACACACTAGGAGGCATGTAAAGATTGTAAATACCCTGGTGATGCTGAAGACACACATGGAGGCATATAAAGAATGTAAATTCCCTGGTGATGCTGAAGACACACAGGGAGGCATGTAAAGAATGTAAATTCCCGGGTGATGCTGAAGACACACAAGGAGGCATGTAAAGAATGTAAATACCCTGGTGATGCTGAAGACACACAGGGAGGCATGTAAAGAATGTAAATTCTCTGGTGATGCTGAAGACACACAGGGAGGCATGTAAAGAATGTAAATTCCCGGGTGATGCTGAAGACACACAAGGAGGCATGTAAAGAATGTAAATACCCTGGTGATGCTGAAGACACACAGGGAGGCATGTAAAGAATGTAAATTACCTTGGGATGCTGAAGACACACAGGGAGGCATGTAAAGAATGTAAATACCCTGGTGATGCTGAAGACACACTGGATGGCATATAAAGATTGTGAAATCACTGTTGATTCAGAGAACACACTGGGAGGCATGTAAAGTTGTGAATACCCTGGTGATTCTGAAGTCACACTGGGAGGCATGTAAAGGTTATGAATACCCTGGTGATGCTGGAGACACACTAGGAGGCATGTAAAGAATGTAAATACCCTGGTGATGCTGACGACACACTAGGAGGCATGTAAAGAATGTAAATACCCTGGTGATGCTGACGACACACTAGGAGGCATGTAAAGAATGTAAATACCCTGGTGATGCTGAAGACACACTAGGAGGCATGCAAAGAATGTTAATACCCTGGTGATACTGACGACACACTCGGAGGCATGTAAAGAATGTAAATACCCTGGTGATGCTGACGACACACTAGGAGGCATGTAAAGATTGTAAATACCCTGGTGATGCTGAAGACACACAGGGAGGCATGTAAAGAATGTAAATTCACTGGTGATGCTGAAGACACACAGGGAGGCATGTAAAGAATGTAAATTCCCGGGTGATGCTGAAGACACACAAGGAGGCAGGTAAAGAATGTAAATACCCTGGTGATGCTGAAGACACACAGGGAGGCATGTAAAGAATGTAAATTCCCTGGTGATGCTGAAGACACACAGGGAGGCATGTAAAGAATGTAAATTCCCGGGTGATGCTGAAGACACACAAGGAGGCATGTAAAGAATGTAAATACCCTGGTGATGCTGAAGACACACAGGGAGGCATGTAAAGAATGTAAATTACCTTGGGATGCTGAAGACACACAGGGAGGCATGTAAAGAATGTAAATACCCTGGTGATGCTGAAGACACACTGGATGGCATATAGAGATTGTGAAATCACTGTTGATTCAGAGAACACACTGGGAGGCATGTAAAGTTGTGAATACCCTGGTGATTCTGAAGTCACACTGGGAGGCATGTAAAGGTTATGAATACCCTGGTGATGCTGGAGACACACTAGGAGGCATGTAAAGATTGTAAATACCCTGGTGATGCTGAAGACACACAGGGAGGCTTGTAAAGAATTAAATTCCCTGGTGATGCTGAAGACACACAGGGAGACATGTAAAGAATGTAAATTCCCGGGTGATGCTGAAGACACACAAGGAGGCATGTAAAGAATGTAAATACCCTGGTGATGCTGAAGACACACAGGGAGGCATGTAAAGAATGTAAATTACCTTGGGATGCTGAAGACACACAGGGAGGCATGTAAAGAATGTAAATACCCTGGTGATGCTGAACGCACACTGGATGGCATGTAAAGATTGTGAAATCACTGTTGATTCAGAGAACACACTGGGAGGCATGTAAAGTTGTGAATACCATGGTGATTCTGAAGTCACACTGGGAGGCATGTAAAGGTTATGAATACCCTGGTGATGCTGGAGACACACTAGGAGGCATGTAAAGAATGTAAATACCCTGGTGATGCTGACGACACACTGGGAGGCATGTAAAGAATGTAAATACCCTGGTGATGCTGAAGACACACTAGGAGGCATGTAAAGAATGTAAATACCCTGGTGATGCTGAAGACACACTGTGAGGCATGTAAAGAATGTAAATACCCTGGTGATGCTGAAGACACACTAGGAGGCATGCAAAGAATGTTAATACCCTGGTGATGCTGACGACACACAAGGAGGCAGGTAAAGAATGTAAATACCCTGGTGATGCTGAAGACACACAGGGAGGCATGTAAAGAATGTAAATACCCTGGTGATGCTGAAGACACACAGGGAGGCATGTAAAGAATGTAAATTACCTTGGGATGCTGAAGACACACAGGGAGGCATGTAAAGAATGTAAATACCCTGGTGATGCTGAAGACACACTGGATGGCATATAGAGATTGTGAAATCACTGTTGATTCAGAGAACACACTGGGAGGCATGTAAAGTTGTGAATACCCTGGTGATTCTGAAGTCACACTGGGAGGCATGTAAAGGTTATGAATACCCTGGTGATGCTGGAGACACACTAGGAGGCATGTAAAGAATGTAAATACCCTGGTGATGCTGAAGTCACACTCGGAGGCATGTAAAGAATGTAAATACCCTGGTGATGCTGACGACACACTAGGAGGCATGTAAAGAATGTAAATACCCTTGTGATGCTGACGACACACTGGGAGGCATGTAAAGAATGTAAATACCCTGGTGATGCTGAAGACACACTGTGAGGCATGTAAAGAATGTAAATACCCTGGTGGTGCTGAAGACACACAGGGAGGCATGCAAAGAATGTTAATACCCTGGTGATGCTGACGACACACTGGGAGGCATGTAAAGAATGTAAATACCCTGGTGATGCTGACGACACACTAGGAGGCATGTAAAGATTGTAAATACCCTGGTGATGCTGAAGACACACATGGAGGCATATAAAGAATGTAAATTCCCTGGTGATGCTGAAGACACACAGGGAGGCATGTAAAGAATGTAAATTCCCGGGTGATGCTGAAGACACACAAGGAGGCATGTAAAGAATGTAAATACCCTGGTGATGCTGAAGACACACAAGGAGGCATGTAAAGAATGTAAATTCTCTGGTGATGCTGAAGACACACAGGGAGGCATGTAAAGAATGTAAATTCCCGGGTGATGCTGAAGACACACAAGGAGGCATGTAAAGAATGTAAATACCCTGGTGATGCTGAAGACACACAGGGAGGCATGTAAAGAATGTAAATTACCTTGGGATGCTGAAGACACACAGGGAGGCATGTAAAGAATGTAAATACCCTGGTGATGCTGAAGACACACTGGATGGCATATAAAGATTGTGAAATCACTGTTGATTCAGAGAACACACTGGGAGGCATGTAAAGTTGTGAATACCCTGGTGATTCTGAAGTCACACTGGGAGGCATGTAAAGGTTATGAATACCCTGGTGATGCTGGAGACACACTAGGAGGCATGTAAAGAATGTAAATACCCTGGTGATGCTGACGACACACTAGGAGGCATGTAAAGAATGTAAATACCCTGGTGATGCTGACGACACACTAGGAGGCATGTAAAGAATGTAAATACCCTGGTGATGCTGAAGACACACTAGGAGGCATGCAAAGAATGTTAATACCCTGGTGATGCTGACGACACACTCGGAGGCATGTAAAGAATGTAAATACCCTGGTGATGCTGACGACACACTAGGAGGCATGTAAAGATTGTAAATACCCTGGTGATGCTGAAGACACACAGGGAGGCATGTAAAGAATGTAAATTCACTGGTGATGCTGAAGACACACAGGGAGGCATGTAAAGAATGTAAATTCCCGGGTGATGCTGAAGACACACAAGGAGGCAGGTAAAGAATGTAAATACCCTGGTGATGCTGAAGACACACAGGGAGGCATGTAAAGAATGTAAATTCCCTGGTGATGCTGAAGACACACAGGGAGGCATGTAAAGAATGTAAATTCCCGGGTGATGCTGAAGACACACAAGGAGGCATGTAAAGAATGTAAATACCCTGGTGATGCTGAAGACACACAGGGAGGCATGTAAAGAATGTAAATTACCTTGGGATGCTGAAGACACACAGGGAGGCATGTAAAGAATGTAAATACCCTGGTGATGCTGAAGACACACTGGATGGCATATAGAGATTGTGAAATCACTGTTGATTCAGAGAACACACTGGGAGGCATGTAAAGTTGTGAATACCCTGGTGATTCTGAAGTCACACTGGGAGGCATGTAAAGGTTATGAATACCCTGGTGATGCTGGAGACACACTAGGAGGCATGTAAAGATTGTAAATACCCTGGTGATGCTGAAGACACACAGGGAGGCTTGTAAAGAATTAAATTCCCTGGTGATGCTGAAGACACACAGGGAGGCATGTAAAGAATGTAAATTCCCGGGTGATGCTGAAGACACACAAGGAGGCATGTAAAGAATGTAAATACCCTGGTGATGCTGAAGACACACAGGGAGGCATGTAAAGAATGTAAATTACCTTGGGATGCTGAAGACACACAGGGAGGCATGTAAAGAATGTAAATACCCTGGTGATGCTGAACGCACACTGGATGGCATGTAAAGATTGTGAAATCACTGTTGATTCAGAGAACACACTGGGAGGCATGTAAAGTTGTGAATACCATGGTGATTCTGAAGTCACACTGGGAGGCATGTAAAGGTTATGAATACCCTGGTGATGCTGGAGACACACTAGGAGGCATGTAAAGAATGTAAATACCCTGGTGATGCTGACGACACACTGGGAGGCATGTAAAGAATGTAAATACCCTGGTGATGCTGAAGACACACTAGGAGGCATGTAAAGAATGTAAATACCCTGGTGATGCTGAAGACACACTGTGAGGCATGTAAAGAATGTAAATACCCTGGTGATGCTGAAGACACACTAGGAGGCATGCAAAGAATGTTAATACCCTGGTGATGCTGACGACACACAAGGAGGCAGGTAAAGAATGTAAATACCCTGGTGATGCTGAAGACACACAGGGAGGCATGTAAAGAATGTAAATACCCTGGTGATGCTGAAGACACACAGGGAGGCATGTAAAGAATGTAAATTACCTTGGGATGCTGAAGACACACAGGGAGGCATGTAAAGAATGTAAATACCCTGGTGATGCTGAAGACACACTGGATGGCATATAGAGATTGTGAAATCACTGTTGATTCAGAGAACACACTGGGAGGCATGTAAAGTTGTGAATACCCTGGTGATTCTGAAGTCACACTGGGAGGCATGTAAAGGTTATGAATACCCTGGTGATGCTGGAGACACACTAGGAGGCATGTAAAGAATGTAAATACCCTGGTGATGCTGAAGTCACACTCGGAGGCATGTAAAGAATGTAAATACCCTGGTGATGCTGACGACACACTAGGAGGCATGTAAAGAATGTAAATACCCTTGTGATGCTGACGACACACTGGGAGGCATGTAAAGAATGTAAATACCCTGGTGATGCTGAAGACACACTGGGAGGCATGTAAAGAATGTTAATACCCTGGTGATGCTGACGACACACTAGGAGGCATGCAAAGAATGTTAATACCCTGGTGATGCTGACGACACACTGGGAGGCATGTAAAGAATGTAAATACCCTGGTGATGCTGACGACACACTAGGAGGCATGTAAAGAATGTAAATACCCTGGTGATGCTGACGACACACTGGGAGGCATGTAAAGAATGTTATTACCCTGGTGATGCTGACGACACACTAGGAGGCATGCAAAGAATGTTAATACCCTGGTGATGCTGACGACACACTGGGAGGCATGTAAAGAATGTAAATACCCTGGTGATGCTGACGACACACTAGGAGGCATGTAAAGATTGTAAATACCCTGGTGATGCTGAAGACACACAGGGAGGCATGTAAAGAATTAAATTCCCTGGTGATGCTGAAGACACACAGGGAGGCATGTAAAGAATGTAAATTCCCGGGTGATGCTGAAGACACACAAGGTGGCATGTAAAGAATGTAAATACCCTGGTGATGCTGAAGACACACAGGGAGGCATGTAAAGAATGTAAATTACCTTGGGATGCTGAAGACACACAGGGAGGCATGTAAAGAATGTAAATACCCTGGTGATGCTGAACGCACACTGGATGGCATGTAAAGATTGTGAAATCACTGTTGATTCAGAGAACACACTGGGAGGCATGTAAAGTTGTGAATACCATGGTGATTCTGAAGTCACACTGGGAGGCATGTAAAGGTTATGAATACCCTGGTGATGCTGGAGACACACTAGGAGGCATGTAAAGAATGTAAATACCCTGGTGATGCTGAAGTCACACTGGGAGGCATGTAAAGAATGTAAATACCCTGGTGATGCTGACGACACACTAGGAGGCATGTAAAGAATGTAAATACCCTGGTGATGCTGACGACACACTGGGAGGCATGCAAAGAATGTTAATACCCCGGTGATGCTGACGACACACAGGGAGGCATGTAAAGAATGTCAATTCCCTTGGGATGCTGAAGACACACCGGGAGGCATGTAAAGAATGTAAATTCCCTGATAATGCTGGAGACACTCTGGATGGCATGTAAAGAATGTAAATACCCTTGGGATGCTGAAGACACACAGGGAGGCATGTAAAGAATGTAAATTCCCTGTTGATGCTGAAGACACACAGGGAGACATGTAAAGAATGTAAATTCCCGGGTGATTCTGAAGACACACAAGGAGGCATGTAAAGAATGTAAATACCCTGGTGATGCTGAAGACACACAGGGAGGCATGTAAAGAATGTAAATTACCTTGGGATGCTGAAGACACACAGGGAGGCATGTGAAGAATGTAAATACCCTGGTGATGCTGAAGACACACTGGATGGCATGTAAAGATTGTGAAATCACTGTTGATTCAGAGAACACACTGGGAGGCATGTAAAGTTGTGAATACCCTGGTGATTCTGAAGTCACACTGGGAGGCATGTAAAGGTTATGAATACCCTGGTGATGCTGGAGACACACTAGGAGGCCTGTAAAGAATGTAAATACCCTGGTGATGCTGACGACACACTAGGAGGCATGTAAAGAATGTAAATACCCTGGTGATGCTGACGACACACTGGGAGGCATGTAAAGAATGTAAATACCCTGGTGATGCTGAAGACACACTAGGAGGCATGCAAAGAATGTTAATACCCTGGTGATGCTGACGACACACTGGGAGGCATGTAAAGAATGTAAATACCCTGGTGATGCTGACGACACACTAGGAGGCATGTAAAGATTGTAAATACCCTGGTGATGCTGAAGACACACAGGGAGGCATGTAAAGAATGTAAATTCACTGGTGATGCTGAAGACACACAGGGAGGCATGTAAAGAATTAAATTCCCTGGTGATGCTGAAGACACACAGGGAGGCATGTAAAGAATGTAAATTCCCGGGTGATGCTGAAGACACACAAGGAGGCATGTAAAGAATGTAAATACCCTGGTGATGCTGAAGACACACAGGGAGGCATGTAAAGAATGTAAATTACCTTGGGATGCTGAAGACACACAGGGAGGCATGTAAAGAATGTAAATACCCTGGTGATGCTGAACGCACACTGGATGGCATGTAAAGATTGTGAAATCACTGTTGATTCAGAGAACACACTGGGAGGCATGTAAAGTTGTGAATACCATGGTGATTCTGAAGTCACACTGGGAGGCATGTAAAGGTTATGAATACCCTGGTGATGCTGGAGACAAACTAGGAGGCATGTAAAGAATGTAAATACCCTGGTGATGCTGACGACACACTGGGAGGCATGTAAAGAATGTAAATACCCTGGTGATGCTGAAGACACACTAGGAGGCATGTAAAGAATGTAAATACCCTGGTGATGCTGAAGACACACTGTGAGGCATGTAAAGAATGTAAATACCCTGGTGATGCTGAAGACACACAGGGAGGCATGCAAAGAATGTTAATACCCTGGTGATGCTGACGACACACTGGGAGGCATGTAAAGAATGTAAATACCCTGGTGATGCTGACGACACACTAGGAGGCATGTAAAGATTGTAAATACCCTGGTGATGCTGAAGACACACATGGAGGCATGTAAAGAATGTAAATTCCCTGGTGATGCTGAAGACACACAGGGAGGCATGTAAAGAATGTAAATTCCCGGGTGATGCTGAAGACACACAAGGAGGCATGTAAAGAATGTAAATACCCTGGTGATGCTGAAGACACACAGGGAGGCATGTAAAGAATGTAAATTCTCTGGTGATGCTGAAGACACACAGGGAGGCATGTAAAGAATGTAAATTCCCGGGTGATGCTGAAGACACACAAGGAGGCATGTAAAGAATGTAAATACCCTGGTGATGCTGAAGACACACAGGGAGGCATGTAAAGAATGTAAATTACCTTGGGATGCTGAAGACACACAGGGAGGCATGTAAAGAATGTAAATACCCTGGTGATGCTGAAGACACACTGGATGGCATATAAAGATTGTGAAATCACTGTTGATTCAGAGAACACACTGGGAGGCATGTAAAGTTGTGAATACCCTGGTGATTCTGAAGTCACACTGGGAGGCATGTAAAGGTTATGAATACCCTGGTGATGCTGGAGACACACTAGGAGGCATGTAAAGAATGTAAATACCCTGGTGATGCTGACGACACACTAGGAGGCATGTAAAGAATGTAAATACCCTGGTGATGCTGACGACACACTAGGAGGCATGTAAAGAATGTAAATACCCTGGTGATGCTGAAGACACACTAGGAGGCATGCAAAGAATGTTAATACCCTGGTGATGCTGACGACACACTCGGAGGCATGTAAAGAATGTAAATACCCTGGTGATGCTGACGACACACTAGGAGGCATGTAAAGATTGTAAATACCCTGGTGATGCTGAAGACACACAGGGAGGCATGTAAAGAATGTAAATTCACTGGTGATGCTGAAGACACACAGGGAGGCATGTAAAGAATGTAAATTCCCGGGTGATGCTGAAGACACACAAGGAGGCAGGTAAAGAATGTAAATACCCTGGTGATGCTGAAGACACACAGGGAGGCATGTAAAGAATGTAAATTCCCTGGTGATGCTGAAGACACACAGGGAGGCATGTAAAGAATGTAAATTCCCGGGTGATGCTGAAGACACACAAGGAGGCATGTAAAGAATGTAAATACCCTGGTGATGCTGAAGACACACAGGGAGGCATGTAAAGAATGTAAATTACCTTGGGATGCTGAAGACACACAGGGAGGCATGTAAAGAATGTAAATACCCTGGTGATGCTGAAGACACACTGGATGGCATATAGAGATTGTGAAATCACTGTTGATTCAGAGAACACACTGGGAGGCATGTAAAGTTGTGAATACCCTGGTGATTCTGAAGTCACACTGGGAGGCATGTAAAGGTTATGAATACCCTGGTGATGCTGGAGACACACTAGGAGGCATGTAAAGATTGTAAATACCCTGGTGATGCTGAAGACACACAGGGAGGCATGTAAAGAATTAAATTCCCTGGTGATGCTGAAGACACACAGGGAGGCATGTAAAGAATGTAAATTCCCGGGTGATGCTGAAGACACACAAGGAGGCATGTAAAGAATGTAAATACCCTGGTGATGCTGAAGACACACAGGGAGGCATGTAAAGAATGTAAATTACCTTGGGATGCTGAAGACACACAGGGAGGCATGTAAAGAATGTAAATACCCTGGTGATGCTGAACGCACACTGGATGGCATGTAAAGATTGTGAAATCACTGTTGATTCAGAGAACACACTGGGAGGCATGTAAAGTTGTGAATACCATGGTGATTCTGAAGTCACACTGGGAGGCATGTAAAGGTTATGAATACCCTGGTGATGCTGGAGACACACTAGGAGGCATGTAAAGAATGTAAATACCCTGGTGATGCTGACGACACACTGGGAGGCATGTAAAGAATGTAAATACCCTGGTGATGCTGAAGACACACTAGGAGGCATGTAAAGAATGTAAATACCCTGGTGATGCTGAAGACACACTGTGAGGCATGTAAAGAATGTAAATACCCTGGTGATGCTGAAGACACACTAGGAGGCATGCAAAGAATGTTAATACCCTGGTGATGCTGACGACACACAAGGAGGCAGGTAAAGAATGTAAATACCCTGGTGATGCTGAAGACACACAGGGAGGCATGTAAAGAATGTAAATACCCTGGTGATGCTGAAGACACACAGGGAGGCATGTAAAGAATGTAAATTACCTTGGGATGCTGAAGACACACAGGGAGGCATGTAAAGAATGTAAATACCCTGGTGATGCTGAAGACACACTGGATGGCATATAGAGATTGTGAAATCACTGTTGATTCAGAGAACACACTGGGAGGCATGTAAAGTTGTGAATACCCTGGTGATTCTGAAGTCACACTGGGAGGCATGTAAAGGTTATGAATACCCTGGTGATGCTGGAGACACACTAGGAGGCATGTAAAGAATGTAAATACCCTGGTGATGCTGAAGTCACACTCGGAGGCATGTAAAGAATGTAAATACCCTGGTGATGCTGACGACACACTAGGAGGCATGTAAAGAATGTAAATACCCTTGTGATGCTGACGACACACTGGGAGGCATGTAAAGAATGTAAATACCCTGGTGATGCTGAAGACACACTGGGAGGCATGTAAAGAATGTTAATACCCTGGTGATGCTGACGACACACTAGGAGGCATGCAAAGAATGTTAATACCCTGGTGATGCTGACGACACACTGGGAGGCATGTAAAGAATGTAAATACCCTGGTGATGCTGACGACACACTAGGAGGCATGTAAAGAATGTAAATACCCTGGTGATGCTGACGACACACTGGGAGGCATGTAAAGAATGTTATTACCCTGGTGATGCTGACGACACACTAGGAGGCATGCAAAGAATGTTAATACCCTGGTGATGCTGACGACACACTGGGAGGCATGTAAAGAATGTAAATACCCTGGTGATGCTGACGACACACTAGGAGGCATGTAAAGATTGTAAATACCCTGGTGATGCTGAAGACACACAGGGAGGCATGTAAAGAATTAAATTCCCTGGTGATGCTGAAGACACACAGGGAGGCATGTAAAGAATGTAAATTCCCGGGTGATGCTGAAGACACACAAGGAGGCATGTAAAGAATGTAAATACCCTGGTGATGCTGAAGACACACAGGGAGGCATGTAAAGAATGTAAATTACCTTGGGATGCTGAAGACACACAGGGAGGCATGTAAAGAATGTAAATACCCTGGTGATGCTGAACGCACACTGGATGGCATGTAAAGATTGTGAAATCACTGTTGATTCAGAGAACACACTGGGAGGCATGTAAAGTTGTGAATACCATGGTGATTCTGAAGTCACACTGGGAGGCATGTAAAGGTTATGAATACCCTGGTGATGCTGGAGACACACTAGGAGGCATGTAAAGAATGTAAATACCCTGGTGATGCTGACGACACACTGGGAGGCATGTAAAGAATGTAAATACCCTGGTGATGCTGAAGACACACTAGGAGGCATGTAAAGAATGTAAATACCCTGGTGATGCTGAAGACACACTGTGAGGCATGTAAAGAATGTAAATACCCTGGTGATGCTGAAGACACACTAGGAGGCATGCAAAGAATGTTAATACCCTGGTGATGCTGACGACACACTGGGAGGCATGTAAAGAATGTAAATACCCTGGTGATGCTGACGACACACTAGGAGGCATGTAAAGATTGTAAATACCCTGGTGATGCTGAAGACACACATGGAGGCATGTAAAGAATGTAAATTCCCTGGTGATGCTGAAGACACACAGGGAGGCATGTAAAGAATGTAAATTCCCGGGTGATGCTGAAGACACACAAGGAGGCATGTAAAGAATGTAAATACCCTGGTGATGCTGAAGACACACAGGGAGGCATGTAAAGAATGTAAATTCTCTGGTGATGCTGAAGACACACAGGGAGGCATGTAAAGAATGTAAATTCCCGGGTGATGCTGAAGACACACAAGGAGGCATGTAAAGAATGTAAATACCCTGGTGATGCTGAAGACACACAGGGAGGCATGTAAAGAATGTAAATTACCTTGGGATGCTGAAGACACACAGGGAGGCATGTAAAGAATGTAAATACCCTGGTGATGCTGAAGACACACTGGATGGCATATAAAGATTGTGAAATCACTGTTGATTCAGAGAACACACTGGGAGGCATGTAAAGTTGTGAATACCCTGGTGATTCTGAAGTCACACTGGGAGGCATGTAAAGGTTATGAATACCCTGGTGATGCTGGAGACACACTAGGAGGCATGTAAAGAATGTAAATACCCTGGTGATGCTGAAGTCACACTGGGAGGCATGTAAAGAATGTAAATACCCTGGTGATGCTGACGACACACTAGGAGGCATGTAAAGAATGTAAATACCCTGGTGATGCTGACGACACACTGGGAGGCATGCAAAGAATGTTAATACCCCGGTGATGCTGACGACACACAGGGAGGCATGTAAAGAATGTAAATTCCCTTGGGATGCTGAAGACACACCGGGAGGCATGTAAAGAATGTAAATTCCCTGATAATGCTGGAGACACTCTGGATGGCATGTAAAGAATGTAAATACCCTTGGGATGCTGAAGACACACAGGGAGGCATGTAAAGAATGTAAATTCCCTGTTGATGCTGAAGACACACAGGGAGACATGTAAAGAATGTAAATTCCCGGGTGATTCTGAAGACACACAAGGAGGCATGTAAAGAATGTAAATACCCTGGTGATGCTGAAGACACACAGGGAGGCATGTAAAGAATGTAAATTACCTTGGGATGCTGAAGACACACAGGGAGGCATGTAAAGAATGTAAATACCCTGGTGATGCTGAAGACACACTGGATGGCATGTAAAGATTGTGAAATCACTGTTGATTCAGAGAACACACTGGGAGGCATGTAAAGTTGTGAATACCCTGGTGATTCTGAAGTCACACTGGGAGGCATGTAAAGGTTATGAATACCCTGGTGATGCTGGAGACACACTAGGAGGCCTGTAAAGAATGTAAATACCCTGGTGATGCTGACGACACACTAGGAGGCATGTAAAGAATGTAAATACCCTGGTGATGCTGACGACACACTGGGAGGCATGTAAAGAATGTAAATACCCTGGTGATGCTGAAGACACACTAGGAGGCATGCAAAGAATGTTAATACCCTGGTGATGCTGACGACACACTGGGAGGCATGTAAAGAATGTAAATACCCTGGTGATGCTGACGACACACTAGGAGGCATGTAAAGATTGTAAATACCCTGGTGATGCTGAAGACACACAGGGAGGCATGTAAAGAATGTAAATTCACTGGTGATGCTGAAGACACACAGGGAGGCATGTAAAGAATGTAAATTCCCGGGTGATGCTGAAGACACACAAGGAGGCAGGTAAAGAATGTAAATACCCTGGTGATGCTGAAGACACACTGGATGGCATATAGAGATTGTGAAATCACTGTTGATTCAGAGAACACACTGGGAGGCATGTAAAGTTGTGAATACCCTGGTGATTCTGAAGTCACACTGGGAGCCATGTAAAGGTTATGAATACCCTGGTGATGCTGGAGACACACTAGGAGGCATGTAAAGAATGTAAATACCCTGGTGATGCTGAAGTCACACTCGGAGGCATGTAAAGAATGTAAATACCCTGGTGATGCTGACGACACACTAGGAGGCATGTAAAGAATGTAAATACCCTTGTGATGCTGACGACACACTGGGAGGCATGTAAAGAATGTAAATACCCTGGTGATGCTGAAGACACACTGGGAGGCATGTAAAGAATGTTAATACCCTGGTGATGCTGACGACACACTAGGAGGCATGCAAAGAATGTTAATACCCTGGTGATGCTGACGACACACTGGGAGGCATGTAAAGAATGTAAATACCCTGGTGATGTTGACGACACACTAGGAGGCATGTAAAGAATGTAAATACCCTGGTGATGCTGACGACACACTAGGAGGCATGTAAAGAATGTAAATACCCTGGTGATGCTGACGACACACTGGGAGGCATGTAAAGAATGTTATTACCCTGGTGATGCTGACGACACACTAGGAGGCATGCAAAGAATGTTAATACCCTGATGATGCTGACGACACACTGGGAGGCATGTAAAGAATGTAAATACCCTGGTGATGCTGACGACACACTAGGAGGCATGTAAAGATTGTAAATACCCTGGTGATGCTGAAGACACACAGGGAGGCATGTAAAGAATTAAATTCCCTGGTGATGCTGAAGACACACAGGGAGGCATGTAAAGAATGTAAATTCCCGGGTGATGCTGAAGACACACAAGGAGGCATGTAAAGAATGTAAATACCCTGGTGATGCTGAAGACACACAGGGAGGCATGTAAAGAATGTAAATTACCTTGGGATACTGAAGACACACAGGGAGGCATGTAAAGAATGTAAATACCCTGGTGATGCTGAACGCACACTGGATGGCATGTAAAGATTGTGAAATCACTGTTGATTCAGAGAACACACTGGGAGGCATGTAAAGTTGTGAATACCATGGTGATTCTGAAGTCACACTGGGAGGCATGTAAAGGTTATGAATACCCTGGTGATGCTGGAGACACACTAGGAGGCATGTAAAGAATGTAAATACCCTGGTGATGCTGACGACACACTGGGAGGCATGTAAAGAATGTAAATACCCTGGTGATGCTGAAGACACACTAGGAGGCATGTAAAGAATGTAAATACCCTGGTGATGCTGAAGACACACTGTGAGGCATGTAAAGAATGTAAATACCCTGGTAATGCTGAAGACACACTAGGAGGCATGCAAAGAATGTTAATACCCTGGTGATGCTGACGACACACTGGGAGGCATGTAAAGAATGTAAATACCCTGGTGATGCTGACGACACACTAGGAGGCATGTAAAGATTGTAAATAACCTGGTGATGCTGAAGACACACAGGGAGGCATGTAAAGAATGTAAATTCCCTGGTGATGCTGAAGACACACAGGGAGGCATGTAAAGAATGTAAATTCCCGGGTGATGCTGAAGACACACAAGGAGGCATGTAAAGAATGTAAATACCCTGGTGATGCTGAAGACACACAGGGAGGCATGTAAAGAATGTAAATTCTCTGGTGATGCTGAAGACACACAGGGAGGCATGTAAAGAATGTAAATTCCCGGGTGATGCTGAAGACACACAAGGAGGCATGTAAAGAATGTAAATACCCTGGTGATGCTGAAGACACACAGGGAGGCATGTAAAGAATGTAAATTACCTTGGGATGCTGAAGACACACAGGGAGGCATGTAAAGAATGTAAATACCCTGGTGATGCTGAAGACACACTGGTTGGCATATAAAGATTGTGAAATCACTGTTGATTCAGAGAACACACTGGGAGGCATGTAAAGTTGTGAATACCCTGGTGATTCTGAAGTCACACTGGGAGGCATGTAAAGGTTATGAATACCCTGGTGATGCTGGAGACACACTAGGAGGCATGTAAAGAATGTAAATACCCTGGTGATGCTGAAGTCACACTGGGAGGCATGTAAAGAATGTAAATACCCTGGTGATGCTGACGACACACTAGGAGGCATGTAAAGAATGTAAATACCCTGGTGATGCTGACGACACACTGGGAGGCATGCAAAGAATGTTAATACCCCGGTGATGCTGACGACACACAGGGAGGCATGTAAAGAATGTAAATTCCCTTGGGATGCTGAAGACACACCGGGAGGCATGTAAAGAATGTAAATTCCCTGATAATGCTGGAGACACTCTGGATGGCATGTAAAGAATGTAAATACCCTTGGGATGCTGAAGACACACAGGGAGGCATGTAAAGAATGTAAATTCCCTGTTGATGCTGAAGACACACAGGGAGACATGTAAAGAATGTAAATTCCCGGGTGATTCTGAAGACACACAAGGAGGCATGTAAAGAATGTAAATACCCTGGTGATGCTGAAGACACACAGGGAGGCATGTAAAGAATGTAAATTACCTTGGGATGCTGAAGACACACAGGGAGGCATGTAAAGAATGTAAATACCCTGGTGATGCTGAAGACACACTGGATGGCATGTAAAGATTGTGAAATCACTGTTGATTCAGAGAACACACTGGGAGGCATGTAAAGTTGTGAATACCCTGGTGATTCTGAAGTCACACTGGGAGGCATGTAAAGGTTATGAATACCCTGGTGATGCTGGAGACACACTAGGAGGCCTGTAAAGAATGTAAATACCCTGGTGATGCTGACGACACACTAGGAGGCATGTAAAGAATGTAAATACCCTGGTGATGCTGACGACACACTGGGAGGCATGTAAAGAATGTAAATACCCTGGTGATGCTGAAGACACACTAGGAGGCATGCAAAGAATGTTAATACCCTGGTGATGCTGACGACACACTGGGAGGCATGTAAAGAATGTAAATACCCTGGTGATGCTGACGACACACTAGGAGGCATGTAAAGATTGTAAATACCCTGGTGATGCTGAAGACACACAGGGAGGCATGTAAAGAATGTAAATTCACTGGTGATGCTGAAGACACACAGGGAGGCATGTAAAGAATGTAAATTCCCGGGTGATGCTGAAGACACACAAGGAGGCAGGTAAAGAATGTAAATACCCTGGTGATGCTGAAGACACACTGGATGGCATATAGAGATTGTGAAATCACTGTTGATTCAGAGAACACACTGGGAGGCATGTAAAGTTGTGAATACCCTGGTGATTCTGAAGTCACACTGGGAGCCATGTAAAGGTTATGAATACCCTGGTGATGCTGGAGACACACTAGGAGGCATGTAAAGAATGTAAATACCCTGGTGATGCTGAAGTCACACTCGGAGGCATGTAAAGAATGTAAATACCCTGGTGATGCTGACGACACACTAGGAGGCATGTAAAGAATGTAAATACCCTTGTGATGCTGACGACACACTGGGAGGCATGTAAAGAATGTAAATACCCTGGTGATGCTGAAGACACACTGGGAGGCATGTAAAGAATGTTAATACCCTGGTGATGCTGACGACACACTAGGAGGCATGCAAAGAATGTTAATACCCTGGTGATGCTGACGACACACTGGGAGGCATGTAAAGAATGTAAATACCCTGGTGATGTTGACGACACACTAGGAGGCATGTAAAGAATGTAAATACCCTGGTGATGCTGACGACACACTAGGAGGCATGTAAAGAATGTAAATACCCTGGTGATGCTGACGACACACTGGGAGGCATGTAAAGAATGTTATTACCCTGGTGATGCTGACGACACACTAGGAGGCATGCAAAGAATGTTAATACCCTGATGATGCTGACGACACACTGGGAGGCATGTAAAGAATGTAAATACCCTGGTGATGCTGACGACACACTAGGAGGCATGTAAAGATTGTAAATACCCTGGTGATGCTGAAGACACACAGGGAGGCATGTAAAGAATTAAATTCCCTGGTGATGCTGAAGACACACAGGGAGGCATGTAAAGAATGTAAATTCCCGGGTGATGCTGAAGACACACAAGGAGGCATGTAAAGAATGTAAATACCCTGGTGATGCTGAAGACACACAGGGAGGCATGTAAAGAATGTAAATTACCTTGGGATACTGAAGACACACAGGGAGGCATGTAAAGAATGTAAATACCCTGGTGATGCTGAACGCACACTGGATGGCATGTAAAGATTGTGAAATCACTGTTGATTCAGAGAACACACTGGGAGGCATGTAAAGTTGTGAATACCATGGTGATTCTGAAGTCACACTGGGAGGCATGTAAAGGTTATGAATACCCTGGTGATGCTGGAGACACACTAGGAGGCATGTAAAGAATGTAAATACCCTGGTGATGCTGACGACACACTGGGAGGCATGTAAAGAATGTAAATACCCTGGTGATGCTGAAGACACACTAGGAGGCATGTAAAGAATGTAAATACCCTGGTGATGCTGAAGACACACTGTGAGGCATGTAAAGAATGTAAATACCCTGGTAATGCTGAAGACACACTAGGAGGCATGCAAAGAATGTTAATACCCTGGTGATGCTGACGACACACTGGGAGGCATGTAAAGAATGTAAATACCCTGGTGATGCTGACGACACACTAGGAGGCATGTAAAGATTGTAAATAACCTGGTGATGCTGAAGACACACAGGGAGGCATGTAAAGAATGTAAATTCCCTGGTGATGCTGAAGACACACAGGGAGGCATGTAAAGAATGTAAATTCCCGGGTGATGCTGAAGACACACAAGGAGGCATGTAAAGAATGTAAATACCCTGGTGATGCTGAAGACACACAGGGAGGCATGTAAAGAATGTAAATTCTCTGGTGATGCTGAAGACACACAGGGAGGCATGTAAAGAATGTAAATTCCCGGGTGATGCTGAAGACACACAAGGAGGCATGTAAAGAATGTAAATACCCTGGTGATGCTGAAGACACACAGGGAGGCATGTAAAGAATGTAAATTACCTTGGGATGCTGAAGACACACAGGGAGGCATGTAAAGAATGTAAATACCCTGGTGATGCTGAAGACACACTGGTTGGCATATAAAGATTGTGAAATCACTGTTGATTCAGAGAACACACTGGGAGGCATGTAAAGTTGTGAATACCCTGGTGATTCTGAAGTCACACTGGGAGGCATGTAAAGGTTATGAATACCCTGGTGATGCTGGAGACACACTAGGAGGCATGTAAAGAATGTAAATACCCTGGTGATGCTGAAGTCACACTGGGAGGCATGTAAAGAATGTAAATACCCTGGTGATGCTGACGACACACTAGGAGGCATGTAAAGAATGTAAATACCCTGGTGATGCTGACGACACACTGGGAGGCATGCAAAGAATGTTAATACCCCAGTGATGCTGACGACACACAGGGAGGCATGTAAAGAATGTAAATTCCCTTGGGATGCTGAAGACACACCGGGAGGCATGTAAAGAATGTAAATTCCCTGATAATGCTGGAGACACTCTGGATGGCATGTAAAGAATGTAAATACCCTGAGGATGCTGGACACACTGGGAGGCATGTAAAGATTGTAAATACCCTGGTGATGCTGAAGACACACAGAGAGGCATGTAAAGATTGTGAAATCACTGTTGATGCTGAGAACTCACTGGGAGGCATGTAAATAATGTTAATACCCTGGTGATGCTGACGACACACTAGGATGCATGTAAAGAATGTAAATACCCTGGTGATGCTGGAGACACACTGGGAGACATGTAAAGATTGTAAATACCCTGGTGATGCTGAAGACACACTGAGAGTCATGTAAAGATTTTGAAATCACTGTTGATGCAGAGAACACACTGGGAGGCATGTAAAGTTGTGAATACCCTGGTGATTCTGAAGACACAGGGGGAGGCATGTGAAGGTTGTGAATACACTGGGGATGCTGAGGATACCCTGGATGGCATGTAAAGAATGTAAGTTCCCTTGGGATGCTGAAGACACACCGGGAGGCATGTAAAGAATGTAAATTCCCTTGGGATGCTGAAGACACACTGGGCGGCATGTAAAGAATGTAAATTCCCTTGGGATGCTGAAGAAACACAGGGAGGCATGTAAAGAATGAAAATACTCTGGTGATGCCGAAGACACACTGGGAGGCATGTAGATAATGGAAATACCCTGGAAATTCTGGAGACACACTGGGAGGCATGTAAAGAATGTGAAATCACTTGTGATGCTCAGGACACACTCGGAGGCATGAAAAGATTGTGAAATCACTGGTGATGCTGAGGACACACTGGGAGGCATGTAAAGAATGTAAATACCCTGGTGATGCTGAAGACACACTGGGAGGCATGTAAAGAATGTAAATATCCTGGTGATGCTGAAGACACATTGGGAGGCATGTAAAGAATGTAAATACCCTGGTGATGCTGAAGACAAACTGGGAGGCCTGTAAAGAATGTAAATACCCTGATGATGCTGAAGACACACTGGGAGGCATGTAAAGGTTGTTAATACAATGGGGATGCTGTAGACACACTGGGAGGCGTGTAAAGGTTGTTAATACAATGGTGATGCTGTAGACACACTGGTAGGCGTGTAAAGGTTATTAATACAATGGTGATGCTGGAGACACCCTGGGAGGCATGTAAAGGTTGTTAATACAATGGGGATGCTGGACACACACTGGGAGGCGTGAAAAGGTTGTGAATACACTTATGATGCTGAAAACACACAGGGAGGCATGTAAAGATTGTGAAATCACTGGTGATGCTGAGGGCACACTGGGAGGCATGTAAAGAATGTAATTACCCTGGTGATGCTGAAGACACACTGGGAGGCATGTAAAGAATGTAAATACCCTGGTGATGCTGAAGACAAACTGGAAGGCATGTAAAGAATGTAAATACCCTGGTGATGCTGAATACACAGGGGGAGGCATGTGAAGGTTGTGAAAACACTGGGGATGCTGAGTATACCCTGGATGGCATGTAAAGAATGTAAGTTCCCTTGGGATGCTGAAGACACACCGGGAGGCATGTAAAGAATGTAAATTCCCTTGGGATGCTGAAGACACACCGGGAGGCATGTAAAGAATGTAAATTCGATCGGGATGCTGAAGACACACTAGGAGGCATGTAAAGAATGTAAATTCCCTTTGGATGCTGAAGACACACAGGGAGGCATGTAAAGAATGTTAATTCCCTTGGGATGCTGAAGACACACAGGGAGGCATGTAAAGAATGTAAATTCCCTTGGGATGCTGAAGACACACAGGGAGGCATGTAAAGAATGTAAATTCCCTGGTGATGCTGAAGACACACAGGGAGGCATGTAAAGAATGTAAATTCCCTTGTGATGCTGAAGACACACCGGGAGGCATGTAAAGAATGTAAATTCCCTGGTGATGCTGAAGACACACTGGATGGCATGTAAAGAATGTAAATACCCTGAGGAGGCTGGACACACTGGGAGGCATGTAAAGATTGTAAATACCCAGGTGATGCTGAAGACACACTGAGAGGCATGTAAAGATTGTGAAATCACTGTTGATGCAGAGAACACACTGGGAGGCATGTAAAGTTGTGAATACCCTGGTGATTCTGAAGACACACTGGGAGGCATGTAAAGGTTATGAATACCCTGGTGATGCTGGAGGTACACTAGGAGGCATGTAAAGAATGTAAATACCCTGGTGATGCCGAAGACACACTGGGAGGCATGTAGATAATGGAAATACCCTGGGGATTCTGGAGACACACTGGGAGGCATGTAAAGAATGTGAAATCACTTGTGATGCTCAGGACACACTCGGAGGCATGAAAAGATTGTGAAATCACTGGTGATGCTGAGGACACACTGGGAGGCCTGTAAAGAATGTAAATACCCTGATGATGCTGAAGACACACTGGGAGGCATGTAAAGGTTGTTAATACAATGGGGATGCTGTAGACACACTGGGAGGCGTGTAAAGGTTGTTAATACAATGGTGATGCTGTAGACACACTGGGAGGGGTGTAAAGGTTATTAATACATTGGTGATGCTGAAGACACCCTGGGAGGCATGTAAAGGTTGTTAATACAATGGGGATGCTGGAGACACACTGGGAGGCGTGAAAAGGTTGTGAATGCACTGGTGATGCTGAAAACACACAGGGAGGCATGTAAAGATTGTGATATCACTGGTGATGCTGAGGACACACTGGGAGGCATGTATATAATGTAAATACCCTGGTGATGCTGAAGACACACTGGGAGGCATGTAAAGAATGTAAATACCCTGGTGATGCTGAAGACACACTGGGAGGCATGTAAAGAATGTAAATACCCTGGTGATGCTGAAGACAAACTGGAAGGCATGTAAAGAATGTAAATACCCTGGTGATGCTGAAGACACACTGGGAGGCATGTAAAGAATGTAAATGCCCTGGTGATGCTGAGGACACACTGGGAGGCATGTAAAGGTAGTGAAATCACTGGTGATGCTGAAGACACACTGGGAGGCATGTAAAAAATGTAAATACCCTGGGGATGCCTGAGACACCCTGGGAGGTATGTAAAGGTTGTTAATACAATGGTGATGCTGTAGACACACTGGGAGGCATGTAAAGGTTGTAAATACACTGGTGATGCTGAAGACCCACTTGGAGGCATGTAAAGGTTGTGAAATCACTGGTGATGCTGAAGACACACTGGGAGGCATGTACAGAATGTAAATACCCTGGTGATGCTGAAGGCACACTGGGAGGCATATAAAGGTTGTGAATACACTAGGGATGCTGTAGACCCACTGGGAGGCATGTAAAGAATGTAAATCCCCTGGTGATGCTGTAGACACACTGGGAGGCATGTAAATGTTATGAAATCACTGGTAATGCTGAAGACACACCGGGAGGCATGTAAAGGTTGTGAATACACTAGGGATGCTGTAGACCCACTGTGAGGCATGTATAGAATGTAAATACCCTGGTGATGCTGAAAACACACTGGGAGGCATGTAAAGAATGTAAATACCCTGGTGATGCTGAAGACACACTGGGAGGCTTGTAAAGGTTGTGAATACACTAGGGATTCTGTAGATCCACTGGGAGGCATGTAAAGAATGTAAATACCCTGGTGATGCTGAAGACACACTGGGAGGCATGTAAAGAATGTAAATACCCTGGTGATGCTTAAGACAAACTGGGAGGCATGTGAAGAATGTAAATACCCTGGTGATGCTGAAGACACACTGGGAGGCATGTAAAGAATGTAAATGCCTTGGTGATGCTGAGGACACACTGGGAGGCATGTAAAGGTAGTGAAATCACTGGTGATGCTGAAGACACACTGGGAGGCATGTAAAGGTTGTTAATACAATTGGGATGTTGTATACACACTGGGAGGCGTGTAAAGGTTGTTAATACAACGGTGATGCTGTAGACACATTGGGAGGCGTGGAAAGGTTTTTAATACAATGGGGATGCTGTAGACCCACTTTGAGGCGTGTAAAGGTTGTTAATACAATTGATATGCTGTAGACACACTGGGAGGCGTGTAAAGGTTGTTAATACAATGGTGATGCTGTAGACACACTGGGAGGCGTGTAAAGGTTGTTAATGCAATTGGGATGCTGTAGACACACTGGGAGGCGTGTAAAGGTTGTTAATACAATGGAGAAGCTGTAGACACACTGGGAGGCGTGTAAAGGTTGTTAATACACTGGTGATCCTGTAGACACACTGGGAGGCGTGTAAAGGTTGTTAATACAATTGGGATGCTGTAGACACACTGGGAGGTGTGTAAAGGTTGTTAATACAATGGTGATGCTGTAGACACACTGGGAGGCGTGGAAAGGTTGTTAATACAATGGGGATGCTGTAGACCCACTGGGAGGCGTGAAAAGGTTGTTAATACAATGGTGATGCTGTAGACACACTGGGAGGCATGTAAAGTTTGTTTATACACTGGTGATGCTGACGACAGACTGGGAGGCATGTAAAGGTTGTGAAATCACTGGTGATGCTGAAGACCCACTTGGAGGCATGTAAAGTTGTGAAATCACTGGTGATGCTGAAGACCCACTTGGAGGCATGTAAAGGTTGTGAAATCACTGGTGATGCTGAAGACACCCTGGGAGGCATGTAAAGGTTGTTAATACAATGGTGATGCTGTAGACACACTGGGAGGCGTGTAAAGGTTGTTAATACACTAGTGATGCTGTAGACACACTGGGAGGCGTGTAAAGGTTGTTAATACAATGGTGATGCTGTAGACACACTGGGAGGCGTGGAAAGGTTGTTAATACAATGGGGATGCTGTAGACCCACTGGGAGGCGTGTTAAGGTTGTTAATACAATGGTGATGCTGTAGACACACTGGGAGGCATGTAAAGTTTGTTAATACACTGGTGATGCTGACGACAGATTGGGAGGCGTGTAAAGGTTGTGAAATCACTGGTGATGCTGAAGACACCCTGGGAGGCATGTAAAGGTTGTTAATACAATGGGGATGCTGTAGACACACTGGGAGGCATGTAAAGGTTGTTAATACACTGGTGATGCTGAAGACAGACTGGGAGGCGTGTAAAGGTTGTGAAATCACTGGTGATGCTGAGGACCCACTTGGAGGCATGTAAAGGTTGTGAAATCACTGGTGATGCTGTAGACACACTGGGAGGCATGTGAAGGTTGTTAATACAATGGGGATGCTGTAGACACACTGGGAGGCATGTAAAGGTTGTTAATACAATGGGGATGCTGTAAACACACTGGGAGGCATGTAAAGGTTGCAAATACAATGGGGATGCTGTAGACACACTGGAAGGCGTGTAAAGGTTGTTAATACAATGGTGATGCTGTAGACACACTGGGAGGCATGTTAAGTTTGTTAATACACTGGAAATGCTGACGACACACTGGGAGGCATGTAAAGGTTGTGAAATCACTGGTGATGCTGAAGACACACTGGGAGGAATGTAAAGGTTGTTAATACAATGGGGATGCTGTAGACACACTGGGAGGCGTGTAAAGGTTGTTAATACAATGGTGATGCTGTAGACACACTGGGAGGCATGTAAAGGTTGTTAATACCATGGGGATGCTGTAGACACACTGGGAGCCGTGTAAAAGTTGTTAATACAATGGGGGTGCTGTAGACTCACTGTGAGGCATGTAAAGTTTGTTAATACACTGGTGATGCTGACGAC
The DNA here is from genome assembly GCA_026874595.1 of Sipunculus nudus. Classification (NCBI taxonomy): domain Eukaryota; kingdom Metazoa; phylum Annelida; class Sipuncula; order Golfingiida; family Sipunculidae; genus Sipunculus; species Sipunculus nudus. The sequence goes on from CM049321.1 coordinate 62,684,929, forward strand.
ACACTGAGAGGCATGTAAAGAATGTAAATACCCTGGTGATGCCGAAGACACACTGGGAGGCATGTAGAGAATGGAAATTCCCTGGGGATTCTGGAGACACACTGGGAGGCATGTAAAGAATGGGAAATCACTTGTGATGCTCAGGACACACTCGGAGGCATGAAAAGATTGTGAAATCACTGGTGATGCTGAGGACACACTGGGAGGCATGTAAAGAATGTAAATACCCTGGTGATGCTGAAGACACACTGGGAGGCATGTAAAGGATGTAAATATCCTGGTGATGCTAAAGACACACTGGGAGGCATGTAAAGAATGTAAATACCCTGGTAATGCTGAAGACAAACTGGGAGGCCTGTAAAGAATGTAAATACCCTGATGATGCTGAAGACACACTGGGAGGCATGTGAAGGTTGTTAATACAATGGGGATGCTGTAGACACACTGGGAGGCGTGTAAAGGTTGTTAATACAATGGTGATGCTGTAGACACACTGGGAGGCGTGAAAAGGTTATTAACACAATGGTGATGCTGGAGACACCCTGGGAGGCATGTAAAGGTTGTTAATACAATGGGGATGCTGGAGACACACTGGGAGGCGTGAAAAGGTTGTGAATACACTGGTGATGCTGAAAACACACTGGGAGGCATGTAAAGATTGTGAAATCACTGGTGATGCTGAGGACACACTGGGAGGCATGTAAAGAATGTAATTACCCTGGTGAAGCTGAAGACACACTGGGAGGCATGTAAAGAATGTAAATACCCTGGTGATGCTGAAGACACACTGAGAGGCATGTAAAGAATGTAAATACCCTGGTGATGCTGAAGACAAACTGGAAGGCATGTAAAGAATGTAAATACCCTGGTGATGCTGAAGACACACTGGGAGGCATGTAAAGAATGTAAATGCCCTGGTGATGCTGAGGACACACTGGGAGGCATGTAAAGGTTGTTAATACAATGGTGATGCTGTAGACACACTGGGAGGCATGTAAAGGTTGTATATACACTGGTGATGCTCATAAAGACCCACTTGGAGGCATGTAAAGGTTGTGAAATCACTGGTGATGCTGAAGACACACTGGGAGGCATGTAAAGGTTGTGAATACACTAGGGATGCTGTAGACCCACTGGGAGGCATGTAAAGAATGTAAATACCCTGGTGATGCTGAAGACACACTGGGAGGCATGTATAGAATGTAAATACCCTGGTGATGCTGAAGACCCACTGGGAGGCATGTTAAGGTTATGAAATCACTGGTGATGCTGAAGACACACTGGGAGGCATGTAAAGAATGTAAATACCCTGGTGATGCTGTAGACACACTGGGAGGCATGTAAAGGTTGTGAATACACTAGGGATGCTGTAGACCCACTGGGAGGCATGTAAAGAATGTAAATACCCTGGTGATGCTAAAAACACACTGGGAGGCATGTTAAGGTTATGAAATCACTGGTGATGCTGAAGACACACTTGGAGGCATGTAAAGGTTGTGAATACATTAGGGATGCTGTAGACCCACTGGGAGGCATGTAAAGAATGTAAATACCCTGGTGATGCTGAAAACACACTGGGAGGCATGTAAAGAATGTAAATACCCTGGTGATGCTGAAGACACACTGGGAGGCATGTAAAGGTTGTGAATACACTAGGGATGCTGTAGACCCACTGGGAGGCATGTAAAGAATGTAAAGACCCTGGTGATGCTGAAGACACACTCGGAGGCATGTAAAGAATGTAAATACCCTGGTGATGCTCAAGACAAACTGGGAGGCATGTAAAGAATGTAAATACCCTGGTGATGCTGAAGACACACTGGGAGGCATGTAAAGAATGTAAATGCCCTGGTGATGCTGAGGACACACTGGGAGGAATGTAAAGGTAGTGAAATCACTGGTGATGCTGAAGACACACTGGGAGGCATGTAAAAATGTAAATACCCTTGGGATGCTGGAGACACCCTGGGAGGCATGTAAAGGTTGTTAATACAATTGGGATGCTGTACACACACTGGGAGGCGTGTAAAGGTTGTTAATACAATGGTGATGCTGTAGACACACTGGGAGGCGTGGAAATGTTGTTAATACAATGGGGATGCTGTAGACCCACTGGGAGGCGTGTAAAGGTTGTTAATACAATAGGGATGCTGTAGACACACTGGGAGGCGTGTAAAGGTTGTTAACACAATGGTGATGCTGTAGACACACTGGGAGGCGTGTAAAGGTTGTTTATACAATGTGGATGCTGTAGACACACTGGGAGGCGTGTAAAGGTTGTTAATACAATGGTGATACTGTAGACACATTGGGAGGCGTGTAAAGGTTGTTAATACACTGGTGATGCTGTAGACACACTGGGAGGCGTGTAAAGGTTGTTAATACAATTGGGATGCTGTAGACACACTGGGACGCGTGTAAACGTTGTTAATACAATGGTGATGCTGTAGACACACTGGGAGGCGTGGAAATGTTGTTAATAAAATGGTGATGCTGTAGACACACTGGGAGGCATGTAAAGTTTGTTAATACACTGGTGATGCTGACGACAGACTCCGAGGCGTGGAAAGGTTGTTAATACAATGGGGATGCTGTAGACCCACTGGGAGGCGTGTAAAGGTTGTTAATACACTGGTGATGCTGTAGACACACTGGGAGGCGTGTAAAGGTTGTTAATACAATGGTGATGCTGTAGACACACTGGGAGGCGTAGAAAGAATGTAAATACCCTGGTGATGCTGAAGACACACTCGGAGGCATGTAAAGAATGTAAATACCCTGGTGATGCTTAAGACAAACTGGGAGGCATGTAAAGAATGTAAATACCCTGGTGATGCTGAAGACACACTGGGAGGCATGTAAAGAATGTAAATGCCCTGGTGATGCTGAGGACACACTGGGAGGAATGTAAAGGTAGTGAAATCACTGGTGATGCTGAAGACACACTGGGAGGCATGTAAAAATGTAAATACCGTTGGGATGCTGGAGACACCCTGGGAGGCATGTAAAGGTTGTTAATACAATTGGGATGCTGTAGACACACTGGGAGGCGTGTAAAGGTTGTTAATACAATGGTGATGCTGTAGAAACACTGGGAGGCGTGGAAAGGTTGTTAATACAATGGGGATGCTGTGGACCCACTGGGAGGCGTGTAAAGGTTGTTAATACAATAGTGATGCTGTAGACACACTGGGAGGCGTGTAAAGGTTGTTAACACAATGGTGATGCTGTAGACACACTGGGAGGCGTGTAAAGGTTGTTAATACAATGTGGATGCTGAAGACACACTGGGAGGCGTGTAAAGGTTGTTAATACAATGGTGATGCTGTAGACACATTGGGAGGCGTGTAAAGGTTGTTAATACACTGGTGATGCTGTAGACACACAGGGAGGCGTGTAAAGGTTGTTAATACAATTGGGGTGCTGTAGACACACTGGGACGCGTGTAAAGGTTGTTAATACAATGGTGATGCTGTAGACACACTGGGAGGCGTGGAAATGTTGTTAATACAATGGGGATGCTGTAGACCCACTGGGAGGCGTGTAAAAGTTGTTAGTACAATGGTGATGCTGTAGACCCACTGGGAGGCGTGTAAAAGTTGTTAATACAATGATGATGCTGTAGACACACTAGGAGGCATGTAAAGTTTGTTAATACACTGGTGATGCTGACGACAGACTCCGAGGCGTGGAAAGGTTGTTAATACAATGGGGATGCTGTAGACCCACTGGGAGGCGTGTAAAGGTTGTTAATACACTGGTGATGCTGTAGACACACTGGGAGGCGTGTAAAGGTTGTTAATACAATGGTGATGCTGTAGACACACTGGGAGGCGTAGAAAGAATGTAAATACCCTGGTGATGCTGAAGACACACTCGGAGGCATGTAAAGAATGTAAATGCCCTGGTGATGCTGAGGACACACTGGGAGGAATGTAAAGGTAGTGAAATCACTGGTGATGCTGAAGACACACTGGGAGGCATGTAAAAATGTAAATACCCTTGGGATGCTGGAGACACCCTGGGAGGCATGTAAAGGTTGTTAATACAATTGGGATGCTGTAGACACACTGGGAGGCGTGTAAAGGTTGTTAATACAATGGTGATGCTGTAGACACACTGGGAGGCGTGGAAAGGTTGTTAATACAATGGGGATGCTGTAGACCCACTGGGAGGCGTGTAAAGGTTGTTAATACAATAGGGATGCTGTAGACACACTGGGAGGCGTGTAAAGGTTGTTAACACAATGGTGATGCTGTAGACACACTGGGAGGCGTGTAAAGGTTTTTAATACAATGTGGATGCTGTAGACACACTGGGAGGCGTGTAAAGGTTGTTAATACAATGGTGATGCTGTAGACACATTGGGAGGCGTGTAAAGGTTGTAAATACACTGGTGATGCTGTAGACACACAGGGAGGCGTGTAAAGGTTGTTAATACAATTGGGATGCTGTAGACACACTGGGACGCGTGTAAAGGTTGTTAATACAATGGTGATGCTGTAGACACACTGGGAGGCGTAGAAAGAATGTAAATACCCTGGTGATGCTGAAGACACACTCGGAGGCATGTAAAGAATGTAAATACCCTGGTGATGCTTAAGACAAACTGGGAGGCATGTAAAGAATGTAAATACCCTGGTGATGCTGAAGACACACTGGGAGGCATGTAAAGAATGTAAATGCCCTGGTGATGCTGAGGACACACTGGGAGGAATGTAAAGGTAGTGAAATCACTGGTGATGCTGAAGACACACTGGGAGGCATGTAAAGGTTGTTAATACAATTGGGATGCTGTACACACACTGGGAGGCGTGTAAAGGTTGTTAATACAATGGTGATGCTGTAGACACACTGGGAGGCGTGGAAAGGTTGTTAATACAATGGGGATGCTGTAGACCCACTGGGAGGCGTGTAAAGGTTGTTAATACAATAGGGATGCTGTAGACACACTGGGAGGCGTGTAAAGGTTGTTAACACAATGGTGATGCTGTAGACACACTGGGAGGCGTGTAAAGGTTGTTAATACAATGTGGATGCTGTAGACACACTGGGAGGCGTGTAAAGGTTGTTAATACAATGGTGATGCTGTAGACACATTGGGAGGCGTGTAAAGGATGTTAATACACTGGTGATGCTGTAGACACACAGGGCGGCGTGTAAAGGTTGTTAATACAATTTGGATGCTGTAGACACACTGGGACGCGTGTAAAGGTTGTTAATACAATGGTGATGCTGTAGACACACTGGGAGGCGTGGAAATGTTGTTAATACAATGTGGATGCTGTAGACCCACTGGGAGGCGTGGAAAAGTTGTTAATACAATGGTGATGCTGTAGACACACTGGGAGGCGTAGAAAGAATGTAAATACCCTGGTGATGCTGAAGACACACTCGGAGGCATGTAAAGAATGTAAATACCCTGGTGATGCTTAAGACAAACTGGGAGGCATGTAAAGAATGTAAATACCCTGGTGATGCTGAAGACACACTGGGAGGCATGTAAAGAATGTAAATGCCCTGGTGATGCTGAGGACACACTGGGAGGAATGTAAAGGTAGTGAAATCACTGGTGATGCTGAAGACACACTGGGAGGCATGTAAAAATGTAAATACCCTTGGGATGCTGGAGACACCCTGGGAGGCATGTAAAGGTTGTTAATACAATTGGGATGCTGTAGACACACTGGGAGGCGTGTAAAGGTTGTTAATACAATGGTGATGCTGTAGACACACTGGGAGGCGTGGAAAGGTTGTTAATACAATGGGGATGCTGTAGACCTACTGGGAGGCGTGTAAAGGTTGTTAATACAATAGGGATGCTGTAGACACACTGGGAGGCGTGTAAAGGTTGTTAACACAATGGTGATGCTGTAGACACACTGGGAGGCGTGTAAAGGTTGTTAATACAATGTGGATGCTGTAGACACACTGGGAGGCGTGTAAAGGTTGTTAATACAATGGTGATGCTGTAGACACATTGGGAGGCGTGTAAAGGTTGTTAATACACTGGTGATGCTGTAGACACACAGGGAGGCGTGTAAAAGTTGTTAATACAATTGGGATGCTGTAGACACACTGGGACGCGTGTAAAGGTTGTTAATACAATGGTGATGCTGTAGACACACTGGGAGGCGTGGAAATGTTGTTAATACAATGGGGATGCTGTAGACCCACTGGGAGGCGTGTAAAAGTTGTTAATACAATGGTGATGCTGTAGACACACTGGGAGGCATGTAAAGTTTGTTAATACACTGGTGATGCTGACGACAGACTGGGAGGCGTGTAAAGGTTGTGAAATCACTGGTGATGCTGAAGACCCACTTGGAGGCATGTAAAGGTTGTGAAATCACTGGTGATGCTGAAGTGACCCTGGGAGGCATTTAAAGGTTGTTAATACAATGGTGATGCTGTAGACACACTCTGAGGCGTGGAAAGGTTGTTAATACAATGGGGATGCTGTAGACACACTGGGAGGGGTGGAAAGGTTGTTAATACACTGGTGATGCTGTAGACACACTGGGAGGCGTGTAAAGGTTGTTTATACAATGGTGATGCTGTAGACACACTGGGAGGCGTGGAAAGGTTGTTAATTCAATGGGGATGCTGTAGACCCACTGGGAGGCGTGTAAAGGTTGTTAATACAATGGTGATGCTGTAGACACACTGGGAGGCGTAGAAAGGTTGTTAATACACTGGTGATGCTGAAGACACACTGGGAGGCATGTAAAAGTTGTTAATACAATGGGGATGCTGTAGACACACTGGGAGGCATGTAAAGGTTGTTAATACAATGGGGATGCTGTAAACACACTGGGAGGCATGTAAAGGTTGTAAATACAATGGGGATGCTGTAGACACACTGGGAGGCGTGTAAAGGTTGTTAATACAATGGTGATGCTGTAGACACACTGGGAGGCGTGTAAAGGTTGTTAATACAATGGGGATGCTGTAAACACACTGGGAGGCATGTTAAGTTTGTTAATACACTGGTGATGCTGTAGACACACTGGGAGGCATGTAAAGTTTGTTAATACACTGGTGATGCTGACGACAGACTGGGAGGCATGTAAAGAATGTAAATACCCTGGTGATGCTGAAGACACACTGTGAGGCATGTAAAGAATGTAAATACCCTGGTGATGCTGAAGACACACTAGGAGGCATGCAAAGAATGTTAATACCCTGGTGATGCTGACGACACACTGGGAGGCATGTAAAGAATGTAAATAACCTGGTGATGCTGACGACACACTAGGAGGCATGTAAAGATTGTAAATACCCTGGTGATGCTGAAGACACACATGGAGGCATGTAAAGAATGTAAATTCCCTGGTGATGCTGAAGACACACAGGGAGGCATGTAAAGAATGTAAATTCCCGGGTGATGCTGAAGACACACAAGGAGGCATGTAAAGAATGTAAATACCCTGGTGATGCTGAAGACACACAGGGAGGCATGTAAAGAATGTAAATTCTCTGGTGATGCTGAAGACACACAGGGAGGCATGTAAAGAATGTAAATTCCCGGGTGATGCTGAAGACACACAAGGAGGCATGTAAAGAATGTAAATACCCTGGTGATGCTGAAGACACACTGGGAGGCATGTAAAGAATGTAAATTACCTTGGGATGCTGAAGACACACAGGGAGGCATGTAAAGAATGTAAATACCCTGGTGATGCTGAAGACACACTGGATGGCATATAAAGATTGTGAAATCACTGTTGATTCAGAGAACACACTGGGAGGCATGTAAAGTTGTGAATACCCTGGTGATTCTGAAGTCACACTGGGAGGCATGTAAAGGTTATGAATACCCTGGTAATGCTGGAGACACACTAGGAGGCATGTAAAGAATGTAAATACCCTGGTGATGCTGAAGTCACACTGGGAGGCATGTAAAGAATGTAAATACCCTGGTGATGCTGACGACACACTAGGAGGCATGTAAAGAATGTAAATGCCCTGGTGATGCTGAGGACACACTGGGAGGAATGTAAAGGTAGTGAAATCACTGGTGATGCTGAAGACACACTGGGAGGCATGTAAAAATGTAAATACCCTTGGGATGCTGGAGACACCCTGGGAGGCATGTAAAGGTTGTTAATACAATTGGGATGCTGTAGACACACTGGGAGGCGTGTAAAGGTTGTTAATACAATGGTGATGCTGTAGACACACTGGGAGGCGTGGAAAGGTTGTTAATACAATGGGGATGCTGTAGACCTACTGGGAGGCGTGTAAAGGTTGTTAATACAATAGGGATGCTGTAGACACACTGGGAGGCGTGTAAAGGTTGTTAACACAATGGTGATGCTGTAGACACACTGGGAGGCGTGTAAAGGTTGTTAATACAATGTGGATGCTGTAGACACACTGGGAGGCGTGTAAAGGTTGTTAATACAATGGTGATGCTGTAGACACATTGGGAGGCGTGTAAAGGTTGTTAATACACTGGTGATGCTGTAGACACACAGGGAGGCGTGTAAAAGTTGTTAATACAATTGGGATGCTGTAGACACACTGGGACGCGTGTAAAGGTTGTTAATACAATGGTGATGCTGTAGACACACTGGGAGGCGTGGAAATGTTGTTAATACAATGGGGATGCTGTAGACCCACTGGGAGGCGTGTAAAAGTTGTTAATACAATGGTGATGCTGTAGACACACTGGGAGGCATGTAAAGTTTGTTAATACACTGGTGATGCTGACGACAGACTGGGAGGCGTGTAAAGGTTGTGAAATCACTGGTGATGCTGAAGACCCACTTGGAGGCATGTAAAGGTTGTGAAATCACTGGTGATGCTGAAGTGACCCTGGGAGGCATGTAAAGGTTGTTAATACAATGGTGATGCTGTAGACACACTCTGAGGCGTGGAAAGGTTGTTAATACAATGGGGATGCTGTAGACCCACTGGGAGGCGTGTAAAGGTTGTTAATACACTGGTGATGCTGTAGACACACTGGGAGGCGTGTAAAGGTTGTTAATACAATGGTGATGCTGTAGACACACTGGGAGGCGTAGAAAGGTTGTTAATACAATGGTCATGCTGTAGACACACTGGGAGGCGTGTAAAAGTTGTTAATACAATGGTGATGCTGTAGCCACACTGGGAGGCGTGGAAAGGTTGTTAATACAATGGTGATGCTGTAGACACACTGGGAGGGGTGGAAAGGTTGTTAATACACTGGTGATGCTGTAGACACACTGGGAGGCGTGTAAAGGTTGTTTATACAATGGTGATGCTGTAGACACACTGGGAGGCGTGGAAAGGTTGTTAATTCAATGGGGATGCTGTAGACCCACTGGGAGGCGTGTAAAGGTTGTTAATACAATGGTGATGCTGTAGACACACTGGGAGGCGTAGAAAGGTTGTTAATACACTGGTGATGCTGAAGACACACTGGGAGGCATGTAAAAGTTGTTAATACAATGGGGATGCTGTAGACACACTGGGAGGCATGTAAAGGTTGTTAATACAATGGGGATGCTGTAAACACACTGGGAGGCATGTAAAGGTTGTAAATACAATGGGGATGCTGTAGACACACTGGGAGGCGTGTAAAGGTTGTTAATACAATGGTGATGCTGTAGACACACTGGGAGGCGTGTAAAGGTTGTTAATACAATGGGGATGCTGTAAACACACTGGGAGGCATGTTAAGTTTGTTAATACACTGGTGATGCTGTAGACACACTGGGAGGCATGTAAAGTTTGTTAATACACTGGTGATGCTGACGACAGACTGGGAGGCATGTAAAGAATGTAAATACCCTGGTGATGCTGAAGACACACTGTGAGGCATGTAAAGAATGTAAATACCCTGGTGATGCTGAAGACACACTAGGAGGCATGCAAAGAATGTTAATACCCTGGTGATGCTGACGACACACTGGGAGGCATGTAAAGAATGTAAATAACCTGGTGATGCTGACGACACACTAGGAGGCATGTAAAGATTGTAAATACCCTGGTGATGCTGAAGACACACATGGAGGCATGTAAAGAATGTAAATTCCCTGGTGATGCTGAAGACACACAGGGAGGCATGTAAAGAATGTAAATTCCCGGGTGATGCTGAAGACACACAAGGAGGCATGTAAAGAATGTAAATACCCTGGTGATGCTGAAGACACACAGGGAGGCATGTAAAGAATGTAAATTCTCTGGTGATGCTGAAGACACACAGGGAGGCATGTAAAGAATGTAAATTCCCGGGTGATGCTGAAGACACACAAGGAGGCATGTAAAGAATGTAAATACCCTGGTGATGCTGAAGACACACTGGGAGGCATGTAAAGAATGTAAATTACCTTGGGATGCTGAAGACACACAGGGAGGCATGTAAAGAATGTAAATACCCTGGTGATGCTGAAGACACACTGGATGGCATATAAAGATTGTGAAATCACTGTTGATTCAGAGAACACACTGGGAGGCATGTAAAGTTGTGAATACCCTGGTGATTCTGAAGTCACACTGGGAGGCATGTAAAGGTTATGAATACCCTGGTAATGCTGGAGACACACTAGGAGGCATGTAAAGAATGTAAATACCCTGGTGATGCTGAAGTCACACTGGGAGGCATGTAAAGAATGTAAATACCCTGGTGATGCTGACGACACACTAGGAGGCATGTAAAGAATGTAAATACCCTGGTGATGCTGACGACACACTGGGAGGCATGCAAAGAATGTTAATACCCCGGTGATGCTGACGACACACAGGGAGGCATGTAAAGAATGTAAATTCCCTTGGGATGCTGAAGACACACCGGGAGGCATGTAAAGAATGTAAATTCCCTGATAATGCTGGAGACACTCTGGATGGCATGTAAAGAATGTAAATACCCTTGGGATGCTGAAGACACACAGGGAGGCATGTAAAGAATGTAAATTCCCTGTTGATGCTGAAGACACACAGGGAGACATGTAAAGAATGTAAATTCCCGGGTGATTCTGAAGACACACAAGGAGGCATGTAAAGAATGTAAATACCCTGGTGATGCTGAAGACACACAGGGAGGCATGTAAAGAATGTAAATTACCTTGGGATGCTGAAGACACACAGGGAGGCATGTAAAGAATGTAAATACCCTGGTGATGCTGAAGACACACTGGATGGCATGTAAAGATTGTGAAATCACTGTTGATTCAGAGAACACACTGGGAGGCATGTAAAGTTGTGAATACCCTGGTGATTCTGAAGTCACACTGGGAGGCATGTAAAGGTTATGAATACCCTGGTGATGCTGGAGACACACTAGGAGGCCTGTAAAGAATGTAAATACCCTGGTGATGCTGACGACACACTAGGAGGCATGTAAAGAATGTAAATACCCTGGTGATGCTGACGACACACTGGGAGGCATGTAAAGAATGTAAATACCCTGGTGATGCTGAAGACACACTAGGAGGCATGCAAAGAATGTTAATACCCTGGTGATGCTGACGACACACTGGGAGGCATGTAAAGAATGTAAATACCCTGGTGATGCTGACGACACACTAGGAGGCATGTAAAGATTGTAAATACCCTGGTGATGCTGAAGACACACAGGGAGGCATGTAAAGAATGTAAATTCACTGGTGATGCTGAAGACACACAGGGAGGCATGTAAAGAATGTAAATTCCGGGGTGATGCTGAAGACACACAAGGAGGCAGGTAAAGAATGTAAATACCCTGGTGATGCTGAAGACACACTGGATGGCATATAGAGATTGTGAAATCACTGTTGATTCAGAGAACACACTGGGAGGCATGTAAAGTTGTGAATACCCTGGTGATTCTGAAGTCACACTGGGAGCCATGTAAAGGTTATGAATACCCTGGTGATGCTGGAGACACACTAGGAGGCATGTAAAGAATGTAAATACCCTGGTGATGCTGAAGTCACACTCGGAGGCATGTAAAGAATGTAAATACCCTGGTGATGCTGACGACACACTAGGAGGCATGTAAAGAATGTAAATACCCTTGTGATGCTGACGACACACTGGGAGGCATGTAAAGAATGTAAATACCCTGGTGATGCTGAAGACACACTGGGAGGCATGTAAAGAATGTTAATACCCTGGTGATGCTGACGACACACTAGGAGGCATGCAAAGAATGTTAATACCCTGGTGATGCTGACGACACACTGGGAGGCATGTAAAGAATGTAAATACCCTGGTGATGCTGACGACACACTAGGAGGCATGTAAAGAATGTAAATACCCTGGTGATGCTGACGACACACTAGGAGGCATGTAAAGAATGTAAATACCCTGGTGATGCTGACGACACACTGGGAGGCATGTAAAGAATGTTATTACCCTGGTGATGCTGACGACACACTAGGAGGCATGCAAAGAATGTTAATACCCTGATGATGCTGACGACACACTGGGAGGCATGTAAAGAATGTAAATACCCTGGTGATGCTGACGACACACTAGGAGGCATGTAAAGATTGTAAATACCCTGGTGATGCTGAAGACACACAGGGAGGCATGTAAAGAATTAAATTCCCTGGTGATGCTGAAGACACACAGGGAGGCATGTAAAGAATGTAAATTCCCGGGTGATGCTGAAGACACACAAGGAGGCATGTAAAGAATGTAAATACCCTGGTGATGCTGAAGACACACAGGGAGGCATGTAAAGAATGTAAATTACCTTGGGATACTGAAGACACACAGGGAGGCATGTAAAGAATGTAAATACCCTGGTGATGCTGAACGCACACTGGATGGCATGTAAAGATTGTGAAATCACTGTTGATTCAGAGAACACACTGGGAGGCATGTAAAGTTGTGAATACCATGGTGATTCTGAAGTCACACTGGGAGGCATGTAAAGGTTATGAATACCCTGGTGATGCTGGAGACACACTAGGAGGCATGTAAAGAATGTAAATACCCTGGTGATGCTGACGACACACTGGGAGGCATGTAAAGAATGTAAATACCCTGGTGATGCTGAAGACACACTAGGAGGCATGTAAAGAATGTAAATACCCTGGTGATGCTGAAGACACACTGTGAGGCATGTAAAGAATGTAAATACCCTGGTAATGCTGAAGACACACTAGGAGGCATGCAAAGAATGTTAATACCCTGGTGATGCTGACGACACACTGGGAGGCATGTAAAGAATGTAAATTCCCTGGTGATGCTGACGACACACTAGGAGGCATGTAAAGATTGTAAATAACCTGGTGATGCTGAAGACACACAGGGAGGCATGTAAAGAATGTAAATTCCCTGGTGATGCTGAAGACACACAGGGAGGCATGTAAAGAATGTAAATTCCCGGGTGATGCTGAAGACACACAAGGAGGCATGTAAAGAATGTAAATACCCTGGTGATGCTGAAGACACACAGGGAGGCATGTAAAGAATGTAAATTCTCTGGTGATGCTGAAGACACACAGGGAGGCATGTAAAGAATGTAAATTCCCGGGTGATGCTGAAGACACACAAGGAGGCATGTAAAGAATGTAAATACCCTGGTGATGCTGAAGACACACAGGGAGGCATGTAAAGAATGTAAATTACCTTGGGATGCTGAAGACACACAGGGAGGCATGTAAAGAATGTAAATACCCTGGTGATGCTGAAGACACACTGGTTGGCATATAAAGATTGTGAAATCACTGTTGATTCAGAGAACACACTGGGAGGCATGTAAAGTTGTGAATACCCTGGTGATTCTGAAGTCACACTGGGAGGCATGTAAAGGTTATGAATACCCTGGTGATGCTGGAGACACACTAGGAGGCATGTAAAGAATGTAAATACCCTGGTGATGCTGAAGTCACACTGGGAGGCATGTAAAGAATGTAAATACCCTGGTGATGCTGACGACACACTAGGAGGCATGTAAAGAATGTAAATACCCTGGTGATGCTGACGACACACTGGGAGGCATGCAAAGAATGTTAATACCCCAGTGATGCTGACGACACACAGGGAGGCATGTAAAGAATGTAAATTCCCTTGGGATGCTGAAGACACACCGGGAGGCATGTAAAGAATGTAAATTCCCTGATAATGCTGGAGACACTCTGGATTGCATGTAAAGAATGTAAATACCCTGAGGATGCTGGACACACTGGGAGGCATGTAAAGATTGTAAATACCCTGGTGATGCTGAAGACACACTGAGAGGCATGTAAAGATTGTGAAATCACTGTTGATGCTGAGAACTCACTGGGAGGCATGTAAATAATGTTAATACCCTGGTGATGCTGACGACACACTAGGATGCATGTAAAGAATGTAAATACCCTGGTGATGCTGGAGACACACTGGGAGACATGTAAAGATTGTAAATACCCTGGTGATGCTGAAGACACACTGAGAGTCATGTAAAGATTTTGAAATCACTGTTGATGCAGAGAACACACTGGGAGGCATGTAAAGTTGTGAATACCCTGGTGATTCTGAAGACACAGGGGGAGGCATGTGAAGGTTGTGAATACACTGGGGATGCTGAGGATACCCTGGATGGCATGTAAAGAATGTAAGTTCCCTTGGGATGCTGAAGACACACCGGGAGGCATGTAAAGAATGTAAATTCCCTTGGGATGCTGAAGACACACTGGGCGGCATGTAAAGAATGTAAATTCCCTTGGGATGCTGAAGAAACACAGGGAGGCATGTAAAGAATGAAAATACTCTGGTGATGCCGAAGACACACTGGGAGGCATGTAGATAATGGAAATACCCTGGAAATTCTGGAGACACACTGGGAGGCATGTAAAGAATGTGAAATCACTTGTGATGCTCAGGACACACTCGGAGGCATGAAAAGATTGTGAAATCACTGGTGATGCTGAGGACACACTGGGAGGCATGTAAAGAATGTAAATACCCTGGTGATGCTGAAGACACACTGGGAGGCATGTAAAGAATGTAAATAACCTGGTGATGCTGAAGACACATTGGGAGGCATGTAAAGAATGTAAATACCCTGGTGATGCTGAAGACAAACTGGGAGGCCTGTAAAGAATGTAAATACCCTGATGATGCTGAAGACACACTGGGAGGCATGTAAAGGTTGTTAATACAATGGGGATGCTGTAGACACACTGGGAGGCGTGTAAAGGTTGTTAATACAATGGTGATGCTGTAGACACACTGGTAGGCGTGTAAAGGTTATTAATACAATGGTGATGCTGGAGACACCCTGGGAGGCATGTAAAGGTTGTTAATACAATGGGGATGCTGGACACACACTGGGAGGCGTGAAAAGGTTGTGAATACACTTATGATGCTGAAAACACACAGGGAGGCATGTAAAGATTGTGAAATCACTGGTGATGCTGAGGACACACTGGGAGGCATGTAAAGAATGTAATTACCCTGGTGATGCTGAAGACACACTGGGAGGCATGTAAAGAATGTAAATACCCTGGTGATGCTGAAGACAAACTGGAAGGCATGTAAAGAATGTAAATACCCTGGTGATGCTGAATACACAGGGGGAGGCATGTGAAGGTTGTGAAAACACTGGGGATGCTGAGTATACCCTGGATGGCATGTAAAGAATGTAAGTTCCCTTGGGATGCTGAAGACACACCGGGAGGCATGTAAAGAATGTAAATTCCCTTGGGATGCTGAAGACACACCGGGAGGCATGTAAAGAATGTAAATTCGATCGGGATGCTGAAGACACACTAGGAGGCATGTAAAGAATGTAAATTCCCTTTGGATGCTGAAGACACACAGGGAGGCATGTAAAGAATGTTAATTCCCTTGGGATGCTGAAGACACACAGGGAGGCATGTAAAGAATGTAAATTCCCTTGGGATGCTGAAGACACACAGGGAGGCATGTAAAGAATGTAAATTCCCTGGTGATGCTGAAGACACACAGGGAGGCATGTAAAGAATGTAAATTCCCTTGTGATGCTGAAGACACACCGGGAGGCATGTAAAGAATGTAAATTCCCTGGTGATGCTGAAGACACACTGGATGGCATGTAAAGAATGTAAATACCCTGAGGAGGCTGGACACACTGGGAGGCATGTAAAGATTGTAAATACCCAGGTGATGCTGAAGACACACTGAGAGGCATGTAAAGATTGTGAAATCACTGTTGATGCAGAGAACACACTGGGAGGCATGTAAAGTTGTGAATACCCTGGTGATTCTGAAGACACACTGGGAGGCATGTAAAGGTTATGAATACCCTGGTGATGCTGGAGGTACACTAGGAGGCATGTAAAGAATGTAAATACCCTGGTGATGCCGAAGACACACTGGGAGGCATGTAGATAATGGAAATACCCTGGGGATTCTGGAGACACACTGGGAGGCATGTAAAGAATGTGAAATCACTTGTGATGCTCAGGACACACTCGGAGGCATGAAAAGATTGTGAAATCACTGGTGATGCTGAGGACACACTGGGAGGCATGTAAAGAATGTAAATACCCTGGTGATGCTGAAGACACACTGGGAGGCATGTAAAGAATGTAAATATCCTGGTGATGCTGAAGACACATTGGGAGGCATGTAAAGAATGTAAATACCCTGGTGATGCTGAAGACAAACTGGGAGGCCTGTAAAGAATGTAAATACCCTGATGATGCTGAAGACACACTGGGAGGCATGTAAAGGTTGTTAATACAATGGGGATGCTGTAGACACACTGGGAGGCGTGTAAAGGTTGTTAATACAATGGTGATGCTGTAGACACACTGGGAGGCGTGTAAAGGTTATTAATACATTGGTGATGCTGAAGACACCCTGGGAGGCATGTAAAGGTTGTTAATACAATGGGGATGCTGGAGACACACTGGGAGGCGTGAAAAGGTTGTGAATGCACTGGTGATGCTGAAAACACACAGGGAGGCATGTAAAGATTGTGATATCACTGGTGATGCTGAGGACACACTGGGAGGCATGTATATAATGTAAATACCCTGGTGATGCTGAAGACACACTGGGAGGCATGTAAAGAATGTAAATACCCTGGTGATGCTGAAGACACACTGGGAGGCATGTAAAGAATGTAAATACCCTGGTGATGCTGAAGACAAACTGGAAGGCATGTAAAGAATGTAAATACCCTGGTGATGCTGAAGACACACTGGGAGGCATGTAAAGAATGTAAATGCCCTGGTGATGCTGAGGACACACTGGGAGGCATGTAAAGGTAGTGAAATCACTGGTGATGCTGAAGACACACTGGGAGGCATGTAAAAAATGTAAATACCCTGGGGATGCCTGAGACACCCTGGGAGGTATGTAAAGGTTGTTAATACAATGGTGATGCTGTAGACACACTGGGAGGCATGTAAAGGTTGTAAATACACTGGTGATGCTGAAGACCCACTTGGAGGCATGTAAAGGTTGTGAAATCACTGGTGATGCTGAAGACACACTGGGAGGCATGTACAGAATGTAAATACCCTGGTGATGCTGAAGGCACACTGGGAGGCATATAAAGGTTGTGAATACACTAGGGATGCTGTAGACCCACTGGGAGGCATGTAAAGAATGTAAATCCCCTGGTGATGCTGTAGACACACTGGGAGGCATGTAAATGTTATGAAATCACTGGTAATGCTGAAGACACACCGGGAGGCATGTAAAGGTTGTGAATACACTAGGGATGCTGTAGACCCACTGTGAGGCATGTATAGAATGTAAATACCCTGGTGATGCTGAAAACACACTGGGAGGCATGTAAAGAATGTAAATACCCTGGTGATGCTGAAGACACACTGGGAGGCTTGTAAAGGTTGTGAATACACTAGGGATTCTGTAGATCCACTGGGAGGCATGTAAAGAATGTAAATACCCTGGTGATGCTGAAGACACACTGGGAGGCATGTAAAGAATGTAAATACCCTGGTGATGCTTAAGACAAACTGGGAGGCATGTGAAGAATGTAAATACCCTGGTGATGCTGAAGACACACTGGGAGGCATGTAAAGAATGTAAATGCCCTGGTGATGCTGAGGACACACTGGGAGGCATGTAAAGGTAGTGAAATCACTGGTGATGCTGAAGACACACTGGGAGGCATGTAAAGGTTGTTAATACAATTGGGATGTTGTATACACACTGGGAGGCGTGTAAAGGTTGTTAATACAACGGTGATGCTGTAGACACATTGGGAGGCGTGGAAAGGTTTTTAATACAATGGGGATGCTGTAGACCCACTTTGAGGCGTGTAAAGGTTGTTAATACAATTGATATGCTGTAGACACACTGGGAGGCGTGTAAAGGTTGTTAATACAATGGTGATGCTGTAGACACACTGGGAGGCGTGTAAAGGTTGTTAATGCAATTGGGATGCTGTAGACACACTGGGAGGCGTGTAAAGGTTGTTAATACAATGGAGAAGCTGTAGACACACTGGGAGGCGTGTAAAGGTTGTTAATACACTGGTGATCCTGTAGACACACTGGGAGGCGTGTAAAGGTTGTTAATACAATTGGGATGCTGTAGACACACTGGGAGGTGTGTAAAGGTTGTTAATACAATGGTGATGCTGTAGACACACTGGGAGGCGTGGAAAGGTTGTTAATACAATGGGGATGCTGTAGACCCACTGGGAGGCGTGAAAAGGTTGTTAATACAATGGTGATGCTGTAGACACACTGGGAGGCATGTAAAGTTTGTTAATACACTGGTGATGCTGACGACAGACTGGGAGGCATGTAAAGGTTGTGAAATCACTGGTGATGCTGAAGACCCACTTGGAGGCATGTAAAGTTGTGAAATCACTGGTGATGCTGAAGACCCACTTGGAGGCATGTAAAGGTTGTGAAATCACTGGTGATGCTGAAGACACCCTGGGAGGCATGTAAAGGTTGTTAATACAATGGTGATGCTGTAGACACACTGGGAGGCGTGTAAAGGTTGTTAATACACTGGTGATGCTGTAGACACACTGGGAGGCGTGTAAAGGTTGTTAATACAATGGTGATGCTGTAGACACACTGGGAGGCGTGGAAAGGTTGTTAATACAATGGGGATGCTGTAGACCCACTGGGAGGCGTGTTAAGGTTGTTAATACAATGGTGATGCTGTAGACACACTGGGAGGCATGTAAAGTTTGTTAATACACTGGTGATGCTGACGACAGATTGGGAGGCGTGTAAAGGTTGTGAAATCACTGGTGATGCTGAAGACACCCTGGGAGGCATGTAAAGGTTGTTAATACAATGGGGATGCTGTAGACACACTGGGAGGCATGTAAAGGTTGTTAATACACTGGTGATGCTGAAGACAGACTGGGAGGCGTGTAAAGGTTGTGAAATCACTGGTGATGCTGAGGACCCACTTGGAGGCATGTAAAGGTTGTGAAATCACTGGTGATGCTGTAGACACACTGGGAGGCATGTGAAGGTTGTTAATACAATGGGGATGCTGTAGACACACTGGGAGGCATGTAAAGGTTGTTAATACAATGGGGATGCTGTAAACACACTGGGAGGCATGTAAAGGTTGCAAATACAATGGGGATGCTGTAGACACACTGGAAGGCGTGTAAAGGTTGTTAATACAATGGTGATGCTGTAGACACACTGGGAGGCATGTTAAGTTTGTTAATACACTGGAAATGCTGACGACACACTGGGAGGCATGTAAAGGTTGTGAAATCACTGGTGATGCTGAAGACACACTGGGAGGAATGTAAAGGTTGTTAATACAATGGGGATGCTGTAGACACACTGGGAGGCGTGTAAAGGTTGTTAATACAATGGTGATGCTGTAGACACACTGGGAGGCATGTAAAGGTTGTTAATACCATGGGGATGCTGTAGACACACTGGGAGCCGTGTAAAAGTTGTTAATACAATGGGGGTGCTGTAGACTCACTGTGAGGCATGTAAAGTTTGTTAATACACTGGTGATGCTGACGACACACTGAGAGGCATGTAAAGAATGTAAATACCCTGGTGATGCCGAAGACACACTGGGAGGCATGTAGAGAATGGAAATTCCCTGGGGATTCTGGAGACACACTGGGAGGCATGTAAAGAATGGGAAATCACTTGTGATGCTCAGGACACACTCGGAGGCATGAAAAGATTGTGAAATCACTGGTGATGCTGAGGACACACTGGGAGGCATGTAAAGAATGTAAATACCCTGGTGATGCTGAAGACACACTGGGAGGCATGTAAAGGATGTAAATATCCTGGTGATGCTAAAGACACACTGGGAGGCATGTAAAGAATGTAAATACCCTGGTAATGCTGAAGACAAACTGGGAGGCCTGTAAAGAATGTAAATACCCTGATGATGCTGAAGACACACTGGGAGGCATGTGAAGGTTGTTAATACAATGGGGATGCTGTAGACACACTGGGAGGCGTGTAAAGGTTGTTAATACAATGGTGATGCTGTAGACACACTGGGAGGCGTGAAAAGGTTATTAACACAATGGTGATGCTGGAGACACCCTGGGAGGCATGTAAAGGTTGTTAATACAATGGGGATGCTGGAGACACACTGGGAGGCGTGTAAAGGTTGTGAATACACTGGTGATGCTGAAAACACACTGGGAGGCATGTAAAGATTGTGAAATCACTGGTGATGCTGAGGACACACTGGGAGGCATGTAAAGAATGTAATTACCCTGGTGAAGCTGAAGACACACTGGGAGGCATGTAAAGAATGTAAATACCCTGGTGATGCTGAAGACACACTGAGAGGCATGTAAAGAATGTAAATACCCTGGTGATGCTGAAGACAAACTGGAAGGCATGTAAAGAATGTAAATACCCTGGTGATGCTGAAGACACACTGGGAGGCATGTAAAGAATGTAAATGCCCTGGTGATGCTGAGGACACACTGGGAGGCATGTAAAGGTTGTTAATACAATGGTGATGCTGTAGACACACTGGGAGGCATGTAAAGGTTGTATATACACTGGTGATGCTCATGAAGACCCACTTGGAGGCATGTAAAGGTTGTGAAATCACTGGTGATGCTGAAGACACACTGGGAGGCATGTAAAGGTTGTGAATACACTAGGGATGCTGTAGACCCACTGGGAGGCATGTAAAGAATGTAAATACCCTGGTGATGCTGAAGACAAACTGGGAGGCATGTATAGAATGTAAATACCCTGGTGATGCTGAAGACCCACTGGGAGGCATGTTAAGGTTATGAAATCACTGGTGATGCTGAAGACACACTGGGAGGCATGTAAAGAATGTAAATACCCTGGTGATGCTGTAGACACACTGGGAGGCATGTAAAGGTTGTGAATACACTAGGGATGCTGTAGACCCACTGGGAGGCATGTAAAGAATGTAAATACCCTGGTGATGCTAAAAACACACTGGGAGGCATGTTAAGGTTATGAAATCACTGGTGATGCTGAAGACACACTTGGAGGCATGTAAAGGTTGTGAATACATTAGGGATGCTGTAGACCCACTGGGAGGCATGTAAAGAATGTAAATACCCTGGTGATGCTGAAAACACACTGGGAGGCATGTAAAGAATGTAAATACCCTGGTGATGCTGAAGACACACTGGGAGGCATGTAAAGGTTGTGAATACACTAGGGATGCTGTAGACCCACTGGGAGGCATGTAAAGAATGTAAAGACCCTGGTGATGCTGAAGACACACTCGGAGGCATGTAAAGAATGTAAATACCCTGGTGATGCTCAAGACAAACTGGGAGGCATGTAAAGAATGTAAATACCCTGGTGATGCTGAAGACACACTGGGAGGCATGTAAAGAATGTAAATGCCCTGGTGATGCTGAGGACACACTGGGAGGAATGTAAAGGTAGTGAAATCACTGGTGATGCTGAAGACACACTGGGAGGCATGTAAAAATGTAAATACCCTTGGGATGCTGGAGACACCCTGGGAGGCATGTAAAGGTTGTTAATACAATTGGGATGCTGTACACACACTGGGAGGCGTGTAAAGGTTGTTAATACAATGGTGATGCTGTAGACACACTGGGAGGCGTGGAAAGGTTGTTAATACAATGGGGATGCTGTAGACCCACTGGGAGGCGTGTAAAGGTTGTTAATACAATAGGGATGCTGTAGACACACTGGGAGGCGTGTAAAGGTTGTTAACACAATGGTGATGCTGTAGACACACTGGGAGGCGTGTAAAGGTTGTTTATACAATGTGGATGCTGTAGACACACTGGGAGGCGTGTAAAGGTTGTTAATACAATGGTGATACTGTAGACACATTGGGAGGCGTGTAAAGGTTGTTAATACACTGGTGATGCTGTAGACACACTGGGAGGCGTGTAAAGGTTGTTAATACAATTGGGATGCTGTAGACACACTGGGACGCGTGTAAACGTTGTTAATACAATGGTGATGCTGTAGACACACTGGGAGGCGTGGAAATGTTGTTAATACAATGGGGATGCTGTAGACCCACTGGGAGGCGTGTAAAAGTTGTTAATAAAATGGTGATGCTGTAGACACACTGGGAGGCATGTAAAGTTTGTTAATACACTGGTGATGCTGACGACAGACTCCGAGGCGTGGAAAGGTTGTTAATACAATGGGGATGCTGTAGACCCACTGGGAGGCGTGTAAAGGTTGTTAATACACTGGTGATGCTGTAGACACACTGGGAGGCGTGTAAAGGTTGTTAATACAATGGTGATGCTGTAGACACACTGGGAGGCGTAGAAAGAATGTAAATACCCTGGTGATGCTGAAGACACACTCGGAGGCATGTAAAGAATGTAAATACCCTGGTGATGCTTAAGACAAACTGGGAGGCATGTAAAGAATGTAAATACCCTGGTGATGCTGAAGACACACTGGGAGGCATGTAAAGAATGTAAATGCCCTGGTGATGCTGAGGACACACTGGGAGGAATGTAAAGGTAGTGAAATCACTGGTGATGCTGAAGACACACTGGGAGGCATGTAAAAATGTAAATACCCTTGGGATGCTGGAGACACCCTGGGAGGCATGTAAAGGTTGTTAATACAATTGGGATGCTGTAGACACACTGGGAGGCGTGTAAAGGTTGTTAATACAATGGTGATGCTGTAGAAACACTGGGAGGCGTGGAAAGGTTGTTAATACAATGGGGATGCTGTGGACTCACTGGGAGGCGTGTAAAGGTTGTTAATACAATAGTGATGCTGTAGACACACTGGGAGGCGTGTAAAGGTTGTTAACACAATGGTGATGCTGTAGACACACTGGGAGGCGTGTAAAGGTTGTTAATACAATGTGGATGCTGAAGACACACTGGGAGGCGTGTAAAGGTTGTTAATACAATGGTGATGCTGTAGACACATTGGGAGGCGTGTAAAGGTTGTTAATACACTGGTGATGCTGTAGACACACAGGGAGGCGTGTAAAGGTTGTTAATACAATTGGGGTGCTGTAGACACACTGGGACGCGTGTAAAGGTTGTTAATACAATGGTGATGCTGTAGACACACTGGGAGGCGTGGAAATGTTGTTAATACAATGGGGATGCTGTAGACCCTCTGGGAGGCGTGTAAAAGTTGTTAGTACAATGGTGATGCTGTAGACCCACTGGGAGGCGTGTAAAAGTTGTTAATACAATGATGATGCTGTAGACACACTAGGAGGCATGTAAAGTTTGTTAATACACTGGTGATGCTGACGACAGACTCCGAGGCGTGGAAAGGTTGTTAATACAATGGGGATGCTGTAGACCCACTGGGAGGCGTGTAAAGGTTGTTAATACACTGGTGATGCTGTAGACACACTGGGAGGCGTGTAAAGGTTGTTAATACAATGGTGATGCTGTAGACACACTGGGAGGCGTAGAAAGAATGTAAATACCCTGGTGATGCTGAAGACACACTCGGAGGCATGTAAAGAATGTAAATGCCCTGGTGATGCTGAGGACACACTGGGAGGAATGTAAAGGTAGTGAAATCACTGGTGATGCTGAAGACACACTGGGAGGCATGTAAAAATGTAAATACCCTTGGGATGCTGGAGACACCCTGGGAGGCATGTAAAGGTTGTTAATACAATTGGGATGCTGTAGACACACTGGGAGGCGTGTAAAGGTTGTTAATACAATGGTGATGCTGTAGACACACTGGGAGGCGTGGAAAGGTTGTTAATACAATGGGGATGCTGTAGACCCACTGGGAGGCGTGTAAAGGTTGTTAATACAATAGGGATGCTGTAGACACACTGGGAGGCGTGTAAAGGTTGTTAACACAATGGTGATGCTGTAGACACACTGGGAGGCGTGTAAAGGTTTTTAATACAATGTGGATGCTGTAGACACACTGGGAGGCGTGTAAAGGTTGTTAATACAATGGTGATGCTGTAGACACATTGGGAGGCGTGTAAAGGTTGTTAATACACTGGTGATGCTGTAGACACACAGGGAGGCGTGTAAAGGTTGTTAATACAATTGGGATGCTGTAGACACACTGGGACGCGTGTAAAGGTTGTTAATACAATGGTGATGCTGTAGACACACTGGGAGGCGTAGAAAGAATGTAAATACCCTGGTGATGCTGAAGACACACTCGGAGGCATGTAAAGAATGTAAATACCCTGGTGATGCTTAAGACAAACTGGGAGGCATGTAAAGAATGTAAATACCCTGGTGATGCTGAAGACACACTGGGAGGCATGTAAAGAATGTAAATGCCCTGGTGATGCTGAGGACACACTGGGAGGAATGTAAAGGTAGTGAAATCACTGGTGATGCTGAAGACACACTGGGAGGCATGTAAAGGTTGTTAATACAATTGGGATGCTGTACACACACTGGGAGGCGTGTAAAGGTTGTTAATACAATGGTGATGCTGTAGACACACTGGGAGGCGTGGAAAGGTTGTTAATACAATGGGGATGCTGTAGACCCACTGGGAGGCGTGTAAAGGTTGTTAATACAATAGGGATGCTGTAGACACACTGGGAGGCGTGTAAAGGTTGTTAACACAATGGTGATGCTGTAGACACACTGGGAGGCGTGTAAAGGTTGTTAATACAATGTGGATGCTGTAGACACACTGGGAGGCGTGTAAAGGTTGTTAATACAATGGTGATGCTGTAGACACATTGGGAGGCGTGTAAAGGTTGTTAATACACTGGTGATGCTGTAGACACACAGGGAGGCGTGTAAAGGTTGTTAATACAATTGGGATGCTGTAGACACACTGGGACGCGTGTAAAGGTTGTTAATACAATGGTGATGCTGTAGACACACTGGGAGGCGTGGAAATGTTGTTAATACAATGTGGATGCTGTAGACCCACTGGGAGGCGTGGAAAAGTTGTTAATACAATGGTGATGCTGTAGACACACTGGGAGGCGTAGAAAGAATGTAAATACCCTGGTGATGCTGAAGACACACTCGGAGGCATGTAAAGAATGTAAATACCCTGGTGATGCTTAAGACAAACTGGGAGGCATGTAAAGAATGTAAATACCCTGGTGATGCTGAAGACACACTGGGAGGCATGTAAAGAATGTAAATGCCCTGGTGATGCTGAGGACACACTGGGAGGAATGTAAAGGTAGTGAAATCACTGGTGATGCTGAAGACACACTGGGAGGCATGTAAAAATGTAAATACCCTTGGGATGCTGGAGACACCCTGGGAGGCATGTAAAGGTTGTTAATACAATTGGGATGCTGTAGACACACTGGGAGGCGTGTAAAGGTTGTTAATACAATGGTGATGCTGTAGACACACTGGGAGGCGTGGAAAGGTTGTTAATACAATGGGGATGCTGTAGACCTACTGGGAGGCGTGTAAAGGTTGTTAATACAATAGGGATGCTGTAGACACACTGGGAGGCGTGTAAAGGTTGTTAACACAAGGGTGATGCTGTAGACACACTGGGAGGCGTGTAAAGGTTGTTAATACAATGTGGATGCTGTAGACACACTGGGAGGCGTGTAAAGGTTGTTAATACAATGGTGATGCTGTAGACACATTGGGAGGCGTGTAAAGGTTGTTAATACACTGGTGATGCTGTAGACACACAGGGAGGCGTGTAAAAGTTGTTAATACAATTGGGATGCTGTAGACACACTGGGACGCGTGTAAAGGTTGTTAATACAATGGTGATGCTGTAGACACACTGGGAGGCGTGGAAATGTTGTTAATACAATGGGGATGCTGTAGACCCACTGGGAGGCGTGTAAAAGTTGTTAATACAATGGTGATGCTGTAGACACACTGGGAGGCATGTAAAGTTTGTTAATACACTGGTGATGCTGACGACAGACTGGGAGGCGTGTAAAGGTTGTGAAATCACTGGTGATGCTGAAGACCCACTTGGAGGCATGTAAAGGTTGTGAAATCACTGGTGATGCTGAAGTGACCCTGGGAGGCATGTAAAGGTTGTTAATACAATGGTGATGCTGTAGACACACTCTGAGGCGTGGAAAGGTTGTTAATACAATGGGGATGCTGTAGACCCACTGGGAGGCGTGTAAAGGTTGTTAATACACTGGTGATGCTGTAGACACACTGGGAGGCGTGTAAAGGTTGTTAATACAATGGTGATGCTGTAGACACACTGGGAGGCGTAGAAAGGTTGTTAATACAATGGTGATGCTGTAGACACACTGGGAGGCGTGTAAAAGTTGTTAATACAATGGTGATGCTGTAGCCACACTGGGAGGCGTGGAAAGGTTGTTAATACAATGGTGATGCTGTAGACACACTGGGAGGGGTGGAAAGGTTGTTAATACACTGGTGATGCTGTAGACACACTGGGAGGCGTGTAAAGGTTGTTTATACAATGGTGATGCTGTAGACACACTGGGAGGCGTGGAAAGGTTGTTAATTCAATGGGGATGCTGTAGACCCACTGGGAGGCGTGTAAAGGTTGTTAATACAATGGTGATGCTGTAGACACACTGGGAGGCGTAGAAAGGTTGTTAATACACTGGTGATGCTGAAGACACACTGGGAGGCATGTAAAAGTTGTTAATACAATGGGGATGCTGTAGACACACTGGGAGGCATGTAAAGGTTGTTAATACAATGGGGATGCTGTAAACACACTGGGAGGCATGTAAAGGTTGTAAATACAATGGGGATGCTGTAGACACACTGGGAGGCGTGTAAAGGTTGTTAATACAATGGTGATGCTGTAGACACACTGGGAGGCGTGTAAAGGTTGTTAATACAATGGGGATGCTGTAAACACACTGGGAGGCATGTTAAGTTTGTTAATACACTGGTGATGCTGTAGACACACTGGGAGGCATGTAAAGGTTGTTAATACAATGGGGATGCTGTAGACACACTGGGAGGCATGTAAAGGTTGTTAATACAATCTGGATGCTGTAAACACACTGGGAGGCATGTAAAGGTTGTAAATACAATGGGGATGCTGTAGACACACTGGGAGGCGTGTAAAGGTTGTTAATACAATGTGGATGCTGTAGACACACTGGGAGGCGTGTAAAGGTTGTGAAATCACTGGTGATGCTGAAGACACACTGGGAGGAGAATTCTCAAACGGGCCTGTTCCGATATCTGACGTCTGTTAACAAAGTATAAAAACGGATAACTCCGAATCCACTGCCCTTACGTTGTTCTCTTCGTGTATATCCACATTTTATAACATTTGAGGGCCACAATTTTTCAAACAACTTCAATAGGGACATCTGGTGGCAGTTACCACGAACAAGAGTTTTGTAAAGGGCTTTTTTTCAAGTAATGACCGTTCAGCTTCCTTTTATACACAACCAACCACTTCAGGCTTCATGTTTTTTTTTCGTTTCTCAACATTGCTGTGTTTACTGACGGTTTCTAGATGTACAAGCTCGCACATCCGTCACGGTATAAAACTTTTGTCCTTACAGATCTAAGCCAGAGATAACATCTGTAAGCAGATCTAAGCCAGAGATAACATCTGTAAGCAGATCTAAGCCAGAGATAACATCTGTAAGCAGATCTAAGCCAGAGATAACATCTGTAAGCAGATCTTAGCCAGAGTTAACATCTGTAAGCGGGGTGAGCCAGAATCCATATAAATTCTTTGGAAAAGGCAGGTAAGTAGCTGGCTTTAATGCCTGACTGGGAGCATGCACTAGTCTTATCCTCAAATGAAAATATACGAAATAATATATTAACCACTAGAATCATGTTTTTGTCCCTGTTGTATTAAACAGTGTAGCCAATTACAGCATCACGTGTTGCTATGATCAATGATTTTTATTGGCCAGATGACATAAAAAAATATACCAGTACACAGCATTATCACAACTTTATATTACCATTGAAAGGCAAGATCAGTGAAAATTCACATTTATTCATTGAAAGTCTCGACATCCAACATCATAAGATATAACATATATATATAACAGAGATATTGTTATCTCGCGCCAAGACGCAATTCCGTGTAAAAGCTGCCTTTCCTTCACTTCAAAATTAAAGGTAAAAAATCAGGATTTTAGTCTGCTACATGAGTGCTCTTTTTCCGTCTGATGTTTCTGGTTTATTCATTGTGTAGCGTGTCTCAGCTCCAGTGAAAAGATACAACACTGCCTAATACTCCTTATATTATTATTATATGTTCTACTTTGGTCTGCATGCCGCCCGTGAAAATCAGTTTCTTGAATTCGCTTGCACACGCAGTGACTTTATATAAAAAAAACAGGATGGGATTTGTGTCCAGTGTGTTATGAACTGTTGATCATGAAGTATCCTAGGTTACGACTGATTACAAACGTAAAACCATAATGTTACAAATAAGTGTATATGAGGGTGGCTGCCCCTGTCGGAGAATGGTATTTTACCATAGTGTTATAAAGAAAAAAACCTAGGTGATTACAAAAATGACTTTATACGAGCTATCACCTGTCTACAGCTACGTCTCTGACCCGACCGCGAGGTTTTAAGTGTAATTTATCAATGATATTTTACAAGTCCTTACCTGCACAAGCCTCACTAAAAATCAGCAATGTGTAAGTTAAAAGGGAGCTTAATGTTACCGAAACAGGTGAAAATAAACATTTACATACCTTTATCCTACGCATACCGAAAATTGCCAGGCGGTTTTAAACTGAAATTAAGAAATCTCATATTTCTATTTAGTGCGTGTACTAGAATGTGAAAATGACCGAACAATAAAAATACTTTAAAAAAATTTAAAACTTGATCATAAAATATTCAACGTAAACGTCAACTTATTCTGTATGGAACCAACAGAATCAGACAATAACACGTAAGCAATTATGTAATCGGTGTCAATGATCAAAATATCAATATATACACAGGCTTGAACCGGGTATAATCCCGTGAAAAGCTTGAATAATATATGAAGGCTTGAACTAGTTAAAAAAACCGTCATAACTTTTTTAAAGATATGAATTATTGAACTAGGTAAAACGCAGTCATAACCTTGATCAATATATTAATATATATACTGGCTTGAACATGGTGTTAACCCGTCATTATCTTGCTCAATATATGAAGGCTTGAACTAGATAAAAAAAAACTTGTTATAACCTTTATCAATATATGAAGGCTTGAACTAGGTAAAAACCCGCCATAACCTTGATCAATATATATGGAGGCTAAACCCGTCATAACCTTGATCAATATATGAAGCTAAACCCGTTATAACCTTGATCAATTTATCCAAATATCAATATACAGGCTTTAACTAGGTAAAAACCGTTCTAACCTTGATCAATATATTTGAAGGCTTGACCAAGGCAAAAAAATAATAATGATCAATATATAAATAATGACCTGATAATGTTAAAAAGTGCTAAGATTATAATACATAATGGGGAAACACTGTTATTAACAAAGACAACTGCTATTCATACGTTGATTTAAAAAATGGATGAATATCTTTTCACAAATTGTACATGAACGGGGAAATATAATGAGAGAAAAATTCCGAGTATAAAATAATGTACTTTTATTTTACAAATTTGAGCCCGAAGAAAAATCTAAAGCATTCAGTACGATTGTGCTTTATTGACGAAATTGTATATGTATATATGTAGTTAGATATTCGGTTTCAAGCATTGTTGGTATGCCTTTAAGACATCGATATCCTTGGTTGATCACTCCATTAATTTTGAAGGTACCAGTCTAATGTAGTCATTTACTTCAGATATCTCAAACACATGACTCCTGCTTCAGAAAGCGGTGTCTGAGATTTGCGCGTTTTTTCTTGGCTTCCGGGGACTCCCGTGGACGTTTTCTGTCAAACCATTTTCGACGCCTGAAGCAAAGCTGCTCGTGCACAGTTTGCTTGACAAGATTCCAGCTGAAGACCAGGAAAATGAGCGGGTTACAGCAGCTGTTAAGTCCAAATAACATCAGGCACGCGTAAAGTACCACCGTATCTGAAAATATACAAATAACATCAGGTTCACGTAAAGTACCACCGTATCTGAAAATATACAAATAACATCAGGTTCGCGTACAGTACTTTTACCGTATCTGAAAATATACAAATAACATCATGAATGCGTAAAGTACCACCGTATCTAAAAATATACAAATAACATTAGGTACGCGTAAAGTACCACCGTATCTGAAAATCCCTAAAAACATCAGGTACGCGTACAGTACCACCGTATCTGAAAATTCCTAAATAACATCAGGTACGCGTACAGTACCACCGTATCTGAAAATACCTAATAACATCAGGTACGCGTACAGTACCACCGCATCTGAATTTCCCTAAATAACATGAGGTACGCGTACAGTACCACCGTATCTGAAAATCCCTAAAACATCAGGTACGCCTACAGTACCACCGTATCTGAAAATACCTAAATAACATCAGGCACGCGTACAGTACCACCGTATCTGAAAATCCTTAAATAACATCAGGCACGCGTACAGTATCATCGTATCTGAAAATCCCTAAATAACATCAGGCACGCGTACAGTATCATCGTATCTGAAAATATATCTCATTATATCAGGCACGCGTACAGTACCACCGTATCTGAACATACCTAAATAACATCAGGTACGCCTACAGTACAACCGTATCTGAATATATCTGTGCAACCCTCTCCCATGCTAATAAACAAATATAAAAACAACGCCCATGTCGGTTAGCTTGCAGCCTGCACATTCAGTGATTTAATAATTAAAAAAATATATCAATTTAGAAATAAATGAAAATGACCTGATCGGTGTTTATTAGTGAAATTTGAGAAAAAAGATGTTCTACATTATATATTCTAATGTGTTGGCTGTGCGTGCTTCTCGTGTGACCGTTATTGGCTGTGCGTGCTTCATGTGTGACCGTTATTGGCTGAGCGTGCTTCACGTGTGACCATAACTGGCTGTGCGTGCTTCACGTGTGACCGTTATTGGCTGTGCGTGCTTCATGTGTGACCGTTATTGGCTGAGCGTGCTTCACGTGTGACCATTACTGGCTGTGCGTGCTTCACGTGTGACCGTTATTGGCTGTGCGTGTTTCACGTGTGACCGTTATTTGTTGTGCGTGGCTCACGTGTGACCGTTATTGGCTGAGCGTGCTTCACGTGTGACCGTTACTGGCTGTGCGTGCTTCACGTGTGACCGTTATTGGCTGTGCGTGTTTCACGTGTGACCGTTATTTGTTGTGCGTGGCTCACGTGTGACCGTTGTTGCCTGAGCGTGCTTCACGTGTGACCATTACTGGCTGTGCGTGTTTCACGTGTGACCGTTATTTGCTGTGCGTGCTTAATGTGTGACCGTTATTGGTTGAGCGTGCTTCACGTGTGACCATTATTGGCTGTGCAAGCTTCACGTGTGACCATTTTGGCCTCTTCCGGGGAAAAATCATATATACTTCAACTACTTCAATCAAAATATGCCTTTTCCTCAGCGACTGATGAGTAGAATCTGTCCTTACATATTCACTAGGAACGTAAAACGTTGAGGAGTTACCACTTAACGAAGTTAAAGAAAATATTTATTGACAATTGCCGAGTCGGTCAAATTGGACATGCCAATAATGAGAAGAATGATTTAAAAGCGTTTCTTACATGCTTAATCTGCATTAAATTACAAATAAGAAAATATTTATCAGTTATCTATATCAGCAAAAAGGTGTTTTTATTACACCTGTTTCGAGATCATGATATAAATAGTTAAAAATAAGACATTCCACTGATAACTGACCAAAATAAGACAAATATGACCCAACACCCTTTCTTCTTCCCAGCTGACTAACTTCAAATGATAAAAAAAGTGTATTATAGATTTATTCAAAAGATCTTTAGGATTTAAGGTTACATATATATATATATATATATATATATATATATATATATATATAAATTATGTTGGTTGAGTTAGGTGCTTGTGTCGTGTTCGTGGGAGGGATTGATTTGATAACAATTCTTGAACTCCACGATGCATACATTAGGATATATAAGGATATACATGTTTAGACGCATTAACTAATATTCTGGGTTTAGTCCATTTTACAGCTTTGTTTGGACAAACAGATATTTGCTTGATAAATAATGCTCTCATAATAATAACGGTATTCACCGGTTAATTATTATTCGTGGAGAGACAATGTGCAATCAACAAGAGGCGCACAGGGAGAAAAATCAATAGAAGAGGACTTCTACAGCCCGTGGATGAAGAACATGTTTGTAATACCAGACGGCTTCAGTCTAAAGACATTATTGCTTGCCGGAAATCTTTGATTTCGACAAGCATGTTGTTCAGTTGCGTATGTCTGTTTATTTGTGTGTGTGTTTGTCAGTTAGATGCAGAGGAAGAAAATGGGTCTTAGTTTGTGAAGACAGTCTGCCGGACAAAAGTCGGCAAGTTTTACCAAAACCAATTTGCAAATGAAGATCGTATGTTCATGCTTCAATGTTAAATCTCATTTCAACACAATTAAAATTATGTATTGATGTTACTTAAAATATGGATTTCAAAACCATAATCGAGATTTTATTTAAGGTGAGTGGAACATGATTAAACTCGATATCATTTGGAAAAAGACTGATTTTAAAACAAAAACTTAACTTTTAGTTAATATGATTAATACTATAAACTTAGGAAATATTTCCTTCGACGGATTCAGTGTTCATGTTATATTAAACATATAGACATAATTTTAGAGTATATCTAGAATATGTTCTGAGAAATAAACAATATAATTAGTTTTACATTTTTTTCAAGAACTGAACATTGGATACTGTACAATATTGTGAATTATTTTATCTTGTCACCAAATAAAGCTTATTTATATAGAATCATTATAGAAATGTTTTCCGTCGCTGGATCAGATACAATAACCTTGAAACCAGGAAACAAAAAAAAAAGAAATTATATTGGGCTCAATCTGCTTGATTGATATAAACGTTGTAACGTGCTGCTCGAAAGAAAAGTAAACACAGAGCACAGAAAAATATTCTGGATTGGAAGATATAGAATATTTTTTTCATCCATAAACAGGAAACGATAAAAGGACACGGGATTGCCAAACTTAACAAGATTACCGACACATTCGGGCTGCTTTCTTAATAGAAAAATGGAAGGGAGGTGTGGGGGGGGGGCGTGTGTGTGTGTGTGTGTGTGTGTGTGTGTTTGGTTACTTACTGATCTCTCCTCTGTACGCCCAGTACGTGTGTGTGTGTGTGTGAGGGTGTGTGTGTGTGTGTTAGCTCACCGATCTCCCCGCGGAACGCCCAGTACAGATGCGCTACAAAGAACGGGGTCCAGCAGACGATGTAAGCCAGTATGACTACCAAGGTCAACTTGATGGTTTTGGCTGTGGCTCTGTTGTGTATTCTTATGGCACTGAGACACTGACCGGAAATGGAATTCAACGAAGCTGAGCTCGTCCTGTACTTCCGGTTCTGTTCTCTGACTTGGTAACATGGTTGGTGCAGGTTTTTCCAGACGACATAGGCGATACGGCAGTAACAGAACGCCAAAACCAGCAAAGGTCCAAAGTACAAGGTCACCGCAGCGCAGGTGGCATAGATTTGATAGGCCCTAAAGTTATTTGAGAAAATGTCTGTGCATGTTAGCTTACCTTTGACCGATACAAGTTTGAAAACAAAAAGTTGTGGCACCGCCATGAGCAGGGAACAAATCCAAGCACACACGATCAGAACGTGGCCAGGGCGCCTGCGCAGATACCAGGCGGCCAGCGGGTTACATATTGTCATGTAGCGGTCAAAGGTCGTGGCCAGAAGAACATAGGTGGATATATACAAGACTAAAAGCTGAACGTAATACTTGATGCGACAGGCATAGTCTGGCAACTGTAAGGGTTTAATGAACTGAATCATGTTTGGTAAGATGGCTCCGAACGCCACCAGCAAATCGGCAATACATAAGTGTAAGATGAAAAAGCGCATGCGCGTGACATGTTGCCTTTTATAAGCCAAAACAGCCACCACAGCTGAATTTCCTATCACAGATACGGCAAAAACACAGACGACCACAGCATGGCGAGAAAGAGGCGGGAACATCAGTGCCATCTTGTCCGTGAAATTTCCCGTGTCGTTCAGACCCATGACCAATGTCATAGTTTAGATTTCAAGAAGTATCGCTGTACTGCTGCAGGACTTCAATGAGTATAAAATCAAGAGTGTCGTACCGTTACAGGAAGGATTGTATCCAACCTATTGTACCTACAATATTTTGTCTAAATGTCTAACATGTCTAAATCATGGCTTGAATCAACTTATACGGCCATGTTGCTTGGTAACATGGTCACGATCCATGGATACACGGTCATGTTGCTAGATTATATTCCCCTCTAAAGGTGCAGCAGACGACAGAATCTGCAGCAGACTCAGGTCTATTTACGTTTCTTTTTGTCTTTCCAGATTTTATGATTGTAATCATTGACAAGTGACGTGTTATTTGCACTCAATTCCCCATATGCTGTATGAGCAGAAGCTGACCTGCGAGAAACTTCCTGTATTCATATCCATGGTAACGAAAACCGAGATAGTCAATGCCAAGAGGCTAACGTTGATTGTCCACTTTAATTAAAAATTTAATTCTCCCAAAGAAAATAGATGTCCTCGCCATCACAGAGAGGTTGAATTATCAGTCAGATTAACGGTCTCCTCGGTCTCCAGTGCTGATATAGGGCTCCTATATAGCAGCAGTTGCTTCTCATTGGCTGGGCGCGGTGAAGGCGCTGTCAACGTGTAATGCAGCCCCGCCCACCTCAACGACAGACATTCACACCGACAGGACAGGATATAATAAGGTAAATACCACTGACAGAGATGTCCAAGACAGGCCAGTAATAAAATAATATAAATACCACTGATCATGATGTCAAAGACAGGCCGTTAATTAATAATGTAAATACCGCTGACCGTGATGTACAAGGCAGGGCGGTCATATAATAACAGATTGATGCCATTTCCTAGTTTGTGCTAGTTGTGTTTTTTTTTCAGTGAAAGTGATGTTTTAAAGATTGTCTTCTATGATGCGTGTTTGTTCGTTTTATGTAAGGCATACTAACAAGATATGTTAAGCTTCAGAAAGATTCAAATAGGCAGCCATCATTGATGAGGTTTTTGTGGAGACGTGTAGAGATGAAGAGGGTGCGTACTCGGTAGATTATACAGGTAAATGCAGAGAACACGAGCACTCTTAAAATAAAAAAATGTTAACTTTTTCAAATGAAAATTTAATGTTGGGATTACATCGAGTCATCGACCTGACACCGACACTCTGTTTATTTAAATTTTTTTTTCATTAGGAATCAGACCCGATGTTGTTTCTTGTAAAGATTACATATATCTAGTAGACCTGTTTCCTGTTCAGGCTGTTCATTCTATACCTATCTCTCAAGGTCATGCCGTTTGGTAACTAATTCGGGCGGACATCAGCTTAAACGTGTGTCCTCACATAAATCAAGCAAATCTCTTTAGAATATATGGATTCAATCCATTCACTGTGGTGAAGCAGTAAATTAAGCTCTCTCTCTCTCTCTCTCTCTCTCTCTCTCTCTCTCTTGGGACCGAGTACTCTGTTACAATTATGAAACGATCTCCAAATCTCCATTTGCAATGCCTGCTCAGCATTCGGCAACATTTGACTGACATCAAAACCATCAGGAAATCAAGTTAAAAAAACAGTACCACAATGAAAATAGGACAGAATGGAGCCAGCCTCCATGCTAAAGTAACTTAACAATTTTCAAAAAATATCTCAATTTTTACATGAACAATTTCTCATCTGTCTACATTTATGTATAAGAAACCGAAACAAGTTTTGAAACCTTTGTCACTATAATTGTTCCAAGAATTAGCTATTTTCTTTTTGCAAAAATATCCAAATACTCCGATAAGGAAATAATGTTCTTAATAAATCATAAGACTCATAGAATCAATTATATTTTTAATAGAGTTGATAAAATCCTCCCGAAAACGACAGCACAGGACAAACAATTTTTCTTTATATTCAGTATGACACTAAAAATTATTGAATCGGAAGTCCTGAGATATAGATGAATCTTAAATTCGTTGGACATTTCTTGGACAATATTAAGAATTCTAGACTTTAAAAATAAATACCAACATTTTGAAAATTATCCGTCTTATGATTTACCATCAATAATTTAAAGTCGTTTTTACGTATGACCAGAAATTTTTACTTTATCCGATAAGTTATACCAAATATGCGCTATGTATTAAGATCTTTAAGTTTTTTTAAATATTCAGTTGAGATTGCCTGCTTTTGCCAATGGAAATTTGTGGCGGACAGACTGTACTCCTCAATCCTCCACCCTTCCTCTCTTCCTGGCTGTCTGTACAACCAATGTTACCACATTCCCTCATTCAATGAAGCAATCCAATTAAATTATTGTTCTTTTCCATTACAAATTATTTTGTTTTTGTAGAATACAACCAGTGTACGGAGCCCGAGAGACGACATCGTGAAATATATTTATTAATTCGAGCGCAGGAACTACTTGAAAAAAATATATTTCCAAGGTGGACAAAATATTTATTATTTCGTGCTCACGAATTACTAATCAGTGCGCACGAATTACTAGGTGTGAAAAATATATTTGGCTTAAACATATTTATTTCAACAGGATAACAAAGTAGCCGATAGGGCTAATGCAACTGCTCTCCTGCATAAAATAAAAAGAAAGTGAAAATAAACATGAATGTATATATGTGTACACAAATGATCAGATTGAAAAAGTGCACATATATTCACACACGATGAGATATATATTGTTACGGAACCTAAAATACACAGATCACGTATGCGTGATGAACAAATTTTGTAATGGAGATAAATACAAATCAGATTCTGTAACACTAGGCAGCGTGAAATGTCTAGGGGAATGAATAAAGAAGTCAGTGGTTTTTTTGTCAACAAATAACTATAATTTATTCTTTAAACAACCCTAACATTACAATACGCTAAATCAATAAATTATACATTAAAACAACAAGTAAATACAATCACATAGATAAAAATGTGCACAGTACCTTGATACTAACTCAATCACAACGATAAGTCCTTTAAATGTAAACTCTCAGAGAATGACAGTCCAGTGGAAAGTTCTTGCAACAACCCAGAAGGTAAACTGTAAGAAAAAAGAAAGTTTTCTCGGTAAACTTTCCTTTTGCGATCACAATCACTAAAATTTTACAACATCTCAAAATCATCTTATTTACAACATTAAATAAACATCTTGTTCACAACATTTTATAAACACCTCGATAAGCAATCAGCAAGTACATTGTCTTTCCCTTTAATGTGTACGATATCAAGATTGTAATCCTGTAAGAACAAATCCATCTCAACAATCTTTGATTTTTTTTCATTTCAACTTGTTCATGAACGAGAGGGTTGTGATCACTGAAGACAACGATAGGCATGACTGATGAAGTAACATAAACTTCAAAATGTTGTAACGCCAAAATCAAAGCCTAACATTCTTTTTTCAATAGTGGAGTAGTTTTTCTGGTTTGCATTAAACTTTCTTGAAAAAGAACAAATTGGATGATATATGCCATCATTGCCTTTTTGTAACAACACAGCACTAGCAGCAGTATCACTAGCATCTACAGCTAACTCAAAATCTACCGAAAAGTCTGGAGCTGCTCAAACTGGTGAACTTTGCAGCATTGCTTTCAAATTCTGAAATGCATTTTCACATTGAACATTCCATACAAACATTTGTTTCTTTTTTAATAAATCAGTCAAAGGTTCAGCTACCGCAGAAACATTTGGACAAAACTTCCTGTAGTATCCAACCATACCAAGAAAACGCATTATTTGCTTTTTGTTCTCTGGTCTAGACAATGCAGAAATAGCACTTATCTTAGCATCAACAGGTTTTACCTGACCCTGCCCTACAATATGACCCAAAAATGTTACTTGTGCATGACAAAACTCAGATTTTACTAGGTTGACGGTCAGACGTGCTTCACTGAGTCTTTCGAAGAGGTCGCGAAGAATTTGCATAAATATAGAATTTGCATCAATAAATGCGTCGCAGCCCTGAATGTCCTTGACAACCATATGGATGAGGCGCTGGAACGTGGCTGGCGAGTTCTTCATGCCAAACGGCATAACTTCTTTCGCTCGTTCTGTCAGTGGAACTTGCCAGAATCCTTTTAGCAAGTCAAACTTGGAAACATATCTGGAGCTACCGACTCTGTCAATACAATCATCGATCCTCGGAATCGGGAACGTGTCAGTCTTGGTGACAGAGTTCAGTTTTCGATCATCTATGCACATACGGTAACTTCCATCAGGTTTTAGCACAAGAATACATGGTGAACTCCAGTTACTGTTACTAGGTTCAATAAAATCATTGTCCAGCAAATATTGAATCTCTTCCTGTAGATACTTTTGCTTTTCTGGATTCAGTCTGTATGGATGTTGCTTGACTGCGTTTGCCTCGCCCCCTACGACGTCATGGCACAACATGTTAGTTCGCGTTGGAATGTCACTAAACAAATGTTCATAATTCCGCAGCAGGTTCTTGTCATGTTGTTGTTGTGCAATAAGGTGTGACAGTTTGGCATCCAGGTTTTTAAGCACGTCTGAGTTTTTTAATGGTACTGTACAACACTGAATGTCTACATCACACTTACAAAAAGTATCTACTTTAACTGGGTCAGGGTCAGTTTTTACACAATTAACAGAAGTAACATTTTGTACAACATCTGATGTGCTATTTCTGTCATAATATGGTTTCAACATGTTAACATGGCACAGTTGTTTCTTCTAACGTCTATCTGGTGTCAACAGTATGCAATTTAAATCACTGACTTTCTTGTCAACAATGTAAGGTCCAAAATACCTAGCTTGCAGAGGTCTGCCAGGGGTGGGAAGTAAGGCAAGGACCTTTTCACCAGGCTCAAACGTCCTACTTACAGTGTGCTTGTCATACTTTGTTTTCTTTTACTTTGTGCAGATTTTAGATTTTACTTTGCAATCTCACAAGCATTGTGTAGTTTAGTGAGAAAGTCTGAGACATACTACAGTAAACTAAGAATATCAGGATTTTCACACAAAAGTTTTTCTTCAAGCAGTTTCAATAGACCTCGAACGGAGTGTCCAAAAACTAGTTCAAAGGGACTGAACCCCAAGGACTCTTGAAAGGATTCTCTGACAGCATCCAGCAATAGGTGGATTCCTACATCCCAGTCTTTCTGTGTGTCAAAGCAATAAGTCCTGATCATGTTTTTTTAATGTCTGGTGAAAACGCTCGAGGGCGCCCTGACTTTATGGATGGCATGGCGAAGAGCTGTACTGTTTTATACCTAGCTCAAGAATAACTTGTTGGAATAAACCAGACATTAAATTAGACCCATGGTCAGACTGGACGGATTTTGGCAATCCAAAAGTTGTAAAAACTTGGTCAGAGCTTTGACAACACTTTTGGCATTAATTTTGCGCAATGGTATTGCCTCAGGGAACCTGGTAGATGTGCACATGATTGTCAGCAAGTATTCATGTCCAGATTTTGTTTTGGGCAGTGGTTCAACACAATCAACAATGATCCTACTAAATGGTTCCTCGGAAGCAAGGATAGGCCTAAGTGGGGCCTTAGGAGGATTCTGATTGGGCTTGCCTACAATCTGGCATGTATGGCATAATTTACAATATTGTACAACATCTTTCCTGAGGTGAGGCCAATAGAGGTGTGTACTAACTTTCTGATAAGTTTTATTTATACCTAAATGGCCAGACAAAGGAGCCTCATGTGCCATGCTCAGAACTTCACTGCGAAAGCTTTTTGGCATTACTATTTGCTGTTTG
This sequence comes from Sipunculus nudus, assembly GCA_026874595.1. Classification (NCBI taxonomy): domain Eukaryota; kingdom Metazoa; phylum Annelida; class Sipuncula; order Golfingiida; family Sipunculidae; genus Sipunculus; species Sipunculus nudus. Next base: position 62,725,112 of record CM049321.1, read on the forward strand.
ATGGCCCACTCATCATCAGCGTATACATCAGGTGGTCGCCATTTATGCATAAGCACTCTATTTTTGACATAGAAACAAACTGGGTTCTGTGACAGTTCATCTTTAGAAACTGCCCTGGGAATCAAACATGAAATATCAGGGTCCTTATGCTGTTCCGGGATAAGTTCTGACCTTGAGAATGCTGCATCCTGTACGGGCGAGTCGTTAGACGAGTCACTTGTGACTCCCAGAGTGTAATTATCTGGACCATTATCCTCATGTGTGTTTTTCTTGGCCATAGATCTAGTTACAGCACATGAAGGATACAAACCAGGAATTTCCTGACTTTCCAGATCAGTGTCCTGATCCAGTGACGGCTTTTCTGTCACTATTGGTACCGGTTGTACTTTATCACCTGCAACATCATTGCCTGGTAGTAATTAATGCCCTTAAAGGGTTAAGTAGTTCTTATGCCCACAGTAATATTCCCAGAAATCAAATCTTACTTTAAATGTGCCTGTCTGAAAACACACCATTAACAAGTGCATGAGCACCAGTAAAGGACCTACCAGAAAATGGCAAAGTGTTTGCTAACATAAAAGTCTGGCCTGAACCAGTGTCCCTCAAAATTCTAACAGGGGCAGAATCTGAAGCCACTTGAAAGTTATACAAAACCATCATGTATGAATGGATCAAATAACTACATTTCAGAGTCAGGAGATGAATCTACTACCTCAACCTCATCAAACAAAGAACTGACATTGAAGGTGTCAGTCATAAACTCTGTGTCAGAGTCATCTAAGGAATCTAAATCCTTTTTATCATCAAACTCCTCATGAGAGTCAACAGAGGAATTTTCCTCAGCAGAAGCAAACCTTTTGTCATAAGAGGACCTGGCCTCATTTGAAATACTCTCGCAAGAGTCATAAAAGGACTTATATCTTATTTGAAACAAAAACAGAAGGTTTGCTATTTAGTCTCTTCTCAAGTTTCCAGCAGTCAGATATTAGATGACCTTTCTTCTTGCAGTAATTACAGATTTTCTTTGAAAATGACTGGTCTTTGTTGGACTTAGACACAGCGGACATTGACTGAGGTGTAGCTATGGGCTTTGCTGAACTATCAGGACTACTAGTACTGGATGACTGCGTTTTAAACTTCTTTTGACCATACTGATTTACATTCATGTTTGTGAATGACTGGTTTGATTTGCTAGTAAAGGACATTTTGTGTGTTAAATAATAATCATCAGCTAATTGAGCAGCAATGTCAAGTGTTTCAGGACTTTTCTCATCGAGAAAAGTTTTAACATCTGCCTTAATGCAGCGCTTAAATTCTTAAAGCAAAATCAACTGGCGCAAATTGTCATAATTTTTCATTACATTTTTAGAACTACACCAGCGATCAAACAACTGGTCTTTTGTCCTAGCAAATTCGACGTAGGTCTGTTCTTTGCGCTTTTCCCATTTTCTAAATTTCTGGCGGTAAGCCTCTGGAACAAACTCATAACCTTTTGGGATAAACCGTTTTATCAGGCCATAGTCAGCAGCAGCTTCTACTGAAAGCTCTGTATAAATTTCTCTGGCCTTGCCAGTCAATACACTTTGTAACAGCATAGTCAAATTTTCCTTAGGCCATTTTAAATTTTCAGCTACCTTCTCAAAGTGTAAGAAATATTTATCAACCTCTTTTTCTTGAAAAGGTGGGACAAGTCTAATGTGTTTAGCAATAACAAAGCTGTGAGTTGGGGCAGCACGTAGGCTATGTTCTAGTTTAAGTCTTTCTAACTCCAGTCGTTTTAACTCAATTTCTTTTTCTTTTTCTTGTCTTTCTGTTTCTAACCTTTCATGTTGTTCCCTCTCTTCTCTTTGTATTTCTTTTTCTAATTCCAACAGTTTTAATGCTAGCTCATGTTGCATTTCTAATTTCTTAATTCCAATTGCATTGCAAGGCTATCATTTTTTGATGTTTCAACTTCTGTCTCTTCAATTAAACCTTTGCTAATAAGATCTTGCATGATTTTAGCAATGATATCAGGCTTTCTCTAAGCTTTTTTCACACTTAGCCCCAAGTGTTGTCCCAAACGCAACAACTGTTCTATAGACAATTGTTCAAGTTGATCAGGGTCGGGATCGTCAACAAATGCCTCAGGTTTGAAATCTGCCAAGGTAAGATGTTAAAACAATGACAAAAAAACACTGAGATAAATCCTGTAAACAATGTCCTGTACACAATATGTAATCGTGTAAAGTATGATAAAACAATGTGTCCAGGTCAAGGCCTTATAAATTTGAAAACTATTAAGCATCCCGACGAGAGCCCCCAGTTTTATGTTACAGAATCTTTTATAAACAGATCACGTATGCGTGATGAACAAATTTTGTAATGGAGATAAAAACAAATCAGATTCTGTTCACTAGGCAGCGTGAAATGTCTAGGGGAATGAATAAAGAAGTCAGTATTTTTTTGTCAACAAATAACTATAATTTATTCTAAAAACAACCCTAACATTACAATACGCTAAATCAATACAATTATAGAGTAAAACAGCGGTATAACAACAAGTAAATACAATCACACAGAAAAAATGTGCCCAGTACCCGGATACTAACACCATCACAACGATAAGTCCTTTAAATGTAAACTCTCGGAGAATGACAGTCCAGTGGAAAGTTCTTGCAACAACCAAGGAAGTAAACTGAAGTCCAAATGCATAAAATCCAGGAGAAAGTCTTTGAAAGTCTATAATTGCCGCATTAGTCGGATAAGGTCAGAATCTGACACACGCTTCTGCGTCCGCTGGAATCTTCTCTGCTCTCTGCCCTTCCGTTCAAAAACACAGCCCCTTTATATGCCTTCACACCTCAAGCCGAGAATTTTCCACTTCTCGAACAGTCCATTATATCTTGCACAACACACGTTTCAAGAATTATCGAGAAGAACATAGCCTTGTGTATCCCCACGCACCAGGGTCATCACGTGACCCACGACCAGGCGTGAAAACCACTAGCCAGCACGACAACGAGAATTCAACCAGTACGGATTAAACATAGAATGTAATACGCGGCCAGACACGAGTGCCACAACAGGAGTTACGCCGTGTCACATAATAAAAAGAGCACCTGTAACAATATAGATACATAATATACGTTAATACAGATTGACATTCCACATACACAAATGCATACACATATATTATTACTGGTAGGCGTAATACAATAAAGAATAAACGTCTATGTCAATATCGAGCTTATCAATTCGAATTGAATATAGGTATTGATTTAAGCGACTGGCACCTAGTCGTTACCGAGTATGGATAAGTATTGGTTATAGCCCAATGAAATGTAATGCAAGCCGTGAGGTTTGCGAGGCTTGTGTGACATGGCAGGCGAGCTGTATTGGCGAGCCTGCCATGACTGACACAAGTAAAGCATATGCCATGGCTTGCTTTACAATTCATTGGGCTATAACTGATTTGTCCCACATATCCCTGCTCCTTGGTCGAAGGTCACGCGTGTCATTTTTTTTGGCTACGCACCAGTTCTTTGCCATATTTGGAGTGTCGTCATGCAACTTCACTTGCATGGTCACTTTTCATGACCTTGTGATGCGAGCAGATTTGAACGTACAGTCAGAAAGTAAAAAGTAAAATACGCCGCAGGTGGGACAATTTCATGTTGACGACGATAGTCACAATAATAACTTTGTAGTTCTCGAGAGGCAGTGTTTAGTCACAAACATTTTCCTTAAAAAAATCCAATGAAGTAGACTGAATTATTGGAAACTGTTCCAAATTTACTAGGCTATTGGAAGGAAAGAAAAGCGACAGTCTCGATTTGCGCGGATTGTAGGGCTGAGCATGAGACAGAGATTGAGTTAATATATATAATCAGATAATCTGGAGCTAGTCCATTAACCATTTCATAAAATGTGGATTGTATAGCCAGCTCTCTTCTTCTTTTTATAAACCTGCTTTCCGTTGTATTCTCCAGGTGGTATCCTGTCTGACATAATAATAGTTAAATATTAAGTCACCACACTCCAGTGCTGAACGTATAGCAAATAGCGATTGAGAACTGTAACTGTAGTTACTTTGTGAAGCAAAATAACTGTTACAAAATTCAGCCTGGTCAGCTTTGTCTACAATTATGTTCCCATTATGCTCTAACGATGATAATGTAGGTTTTTTTATTTTTTTTTTTACCAAAGAAAGCCATAAAAATTTTCCACCATGCACGACACTGGGTATATGGGTTTGTGAGTTTTACATTTGTATTCTTTAAATATAGCTTATAGACCTTTCTATTTTCAATATACAGAGTTCCGAATTTTTCAAGGTAGAAAGTCACGAACTGTCGGAAGGAACTGGGCTCCATTTTGACAACCTCATGTGCCCGCTGAATCTGCCAACCTGTGCCTAGACTGAGTCGATGTGAGCTTGCCTCTCATTGGCTAGTAATTCGTGCGCACGAAATAATAACTCGTGCATGCACACGAATTAGTAGCCATTGGGCCAGCCACAAAAGAGAGCTATTCTCATTGGTCACAAATACGTGCGCACGGATTAGTAATTCGTGCGCACGATTTAATTAATATTTTTTCACCTCAAAAATATATTTTTCACACCTAGTAATTCGTGCGCACGGATTCGTAATTCGTGCGCACGGATTAGTAATTCGTGTGCACGAATTAATATATATTTTTCCCACCTTGGAACTTTGTTTTTCACACCTAGTAGTTCGTGCGCACGGCTTAGTAATTCATGCGCACGAATTATAAATATTTTTCACCATGTCGTCTCCCGGGCTCCGTACCAATGTCATTTATACGGAGCCCAGTTAGGGACATGAGTAAAAAAATATTTATCTCGTGCGCACGACATTAATTGGTTCGCACAACTTATTATTTCGTGCGCACAATTTATTATTTCGTGCGCACGACTAATTATTTTATGCGCACGACTTATTTTTTTTGTGCGCACGAGTAAATATGTGGTTGAAACGAGGTATTATGTCAATTTTGTCGTCAAGGCACAGGCGCATAAGTTGTAAACATAGGTATGGAACAATACTATATACATCCAGTGGGGGAATTCCTGTCACTATTTAATATACATATATATATATATATGTGTGTGTGTGTGTGTGTGAGAGAGAGAGAGAGAGAGAGAGACAAAGTCAAAGTACACAGCAAAATTATCTTGATGTACCTCGCAGGTTTGTTTAAATATATATTGCTTAGATAATAATTATTGTCCAGGAGTTCTATAGTAGATAGCTTACACGTCAACATGTTTCGTGTTTAAAGGCCAGCCACAGTTACAGTAGCTGGCCATTCAGTTACCAGCATTAAGAACGACGCCACGACCGACCGTCTGTTATGAGCATAACGGTATGCTGTGAAAGAATTGGTCATCTTTTATATATGACCATGCATGTGAGGTCATGGAGACATAAATACCACAATGAAGGTAGCTCAGGAGAAGTGTATATAAGTTTCTTCAGATCATGAGATGTGGTTATGATATTGATATCAAACATCGTAGAATGTTACATTTTGTATCGATGGTGTAAATCATGATATCGGAGCACAACGAGCAGGGATTAATAGCCAAACTTGTGCAAATTAGACATCATTATAAGCGATAGTAGTGATGAAAGTTCCAGTCTAATAGACATTTTATCTGATAACATGTAGAAATGATATCAAAGTGTCCTTATTTAACATGTGAAAATAGATCTTACCAAAAGTGAAGAAAAAGTAAATAGCCCTGAGAAACGGTGTTATGTTCAAGGTCTCATAACAATTCAGGACCAGATGTTTAACATTTTCATTCTTTACCACACAGACTAAATGTAACTTTGTTTTACTTGTGAAACTAGGTCATGGGAGTATTAATCGTATCCCTAGACAAGTCGGGATAGTATGGTTTAAGCACGGTCGCGCCGCCGCAGCCGCCGCAGAGATTTCGTTTCGACGCGATAACTCAAAAAATATTTTACGGATCTTTACCAAACTTGGCATTTGCATAGATATTGGTGAAAGGACGAAGCTTCTTTAAAATGGGGTCATGACCTTAAATAGGAGAGTCAACTTGAACTTGAATAGTTCCATTTTGGGGGAAATTCACACAAATTCTTAAATATCTAAAAACTCTGCATGGATTGATCCAGAAATCAACTTGACCGAAGATCTTGGATAGTTTTGTCACATATCGGAAACTAGTGGCACCACCTGTTATCCTTTTCTTGTTTTCGTGCCGTTTAATACCCCTATCATTGCCACTTAACAGTACTGTGAGCATTATAAGTGAAAAACTAATGGACAGAATTTTTTCATAATATGCATATATATAGACATGGGTTAAGGGAATGATGTATATTTAAATTCGGGTCATGGCATTTCCTATGAGAATGGCCTTGACCTTGGATATTGCCATATATGGTGAAACCACATCAAATCATAAATATCTCAATAAGATGGATTGGTCCAAAAATCAACTTGACCAAAGATCTTGGATAGTGTTGTCACATACCGGAAACTAGTGGCACCACCTGTTATCCTTTTCTTGTTTTCGTGCCGTTTAATACCCCTATCATTGCCACTTAACAGTACTGTGAGCATTATAAGTGAAAAACTAATGGACAGAATTTTTTCATAATATGCATATATATAGACATGGGTTAAGGGAATGATGTATATTTAAATTGGGGTCATGGCATTTCCTATGAGAATGGCCTTGACCTTGAGTATTGCCATATATGGTGAAAATCACACAAAATCATAAATATCTCAATAAGGGATGCATGGATTGGTAAAAAAAAATCAATTGATCGAAGATCTTGGATAGCTTTGTCTTCTGCGGAAGACAGGTGGCGCCACCTTTTGTCCTTTTCTTGTTTCGGGCCTTTTAATTCTCATCATTGCCACTTGACAGTACTGTGAGTATTTTAAGTCAAAATCTATTGGACAGAATTCTTTCAAATTATGCATATATATAGACATGGGTTAAGGGAATGATGTATATTTTAATTGGGCTCATGGCCTTTCCTATGAGAATGGCCTTGACCTTGAGTATTGCCATATATGGTGAAAATCACACAAAATCATAAATATCTCAATAAGGGATGCATGGATTGGTAAAAAAAAAATTAATTGATCGAAGATCTTGGACAGCTTTGTCTTCTGCGGAAGACAGGTGGCGCCACCTTTTGTCCTTTTCTTGTTTTCGGGCCTTTTAATTCTCATCATTGCCACTTGACAGTACTGTGAGTATTTTAAGTCTAAAACTAATGGATAGATTGGGCTGAAATTATGCATATCCATAGATCTTGGACTACTCCACCTTGTGCTCAAGACCGGTGGCGCCATCTGCAATCATTTTGGTGTGGCGTCCATCTGTACATGTGCTTTGGGTGAAAATTGCTCATATCTCCGGAGTTGTTCAAGGTATAGGTCTGAAATTTGGCATGTCTATCCATCTTTGAATATTTTCTTATAAACCAGACAGGTGGCGCCACCTACCTTCCCATTTCCATAAAATAAATGAATGCTCTTTCTCAAGAGAGATTTAACATATTGGCCCTCATATTTGGTGAAAAATATTGTTTCTCAAGTTGATAGATGGAAGAAACCATAGTCGCTTGCCAAGTAAGTGTCAGTATATGCTGCTGAAGATGGGGGCCTATTCTTAAGGGGGGGGGGGTTAATTATCTGTGGATACTATAGCACCTGCGGTGCCAAGAAATATCTAATAGTTAAATGTATGTCGATTGCACCGTATTTCAGCCTATAAATTCAACAACGATTCATATTATAACCACTACATGTATAGGTGGCTCACCGGCGGAGGTATACATATTAATTGGGTAAATTCAGTACTATTGGTTATGACACAGTTTTATGGAGACTTCTGATAGGGACTTTAAAGGAGGAACGAGATTTCTGTCCAGGGGCTAGCAAGAATTAGGTCGTGATAACCTTGTTCCTTTTTGTTTAGATATTTCGCAAAGGCACTTGAGAATTAATATCAAGTTGGTAACCATAACGGTTATGCTATGTGCCCTGCTTACGGAAAACCGGACGGAAGGACAACGGGAAAAAAACGAACACTGGATCTCATCTTAAATGAAAGTTAGCTAGCAAAATAATCCCAGATGGCTTTTCGTTAAAAAACATTAATTACCACCTGTAGTATGTTTCTGGACCAAGATTTTATGTATTACTATATCGACATACGGCTACTAGGTATACCCTAATAAATTACACAAATCAACATTGCAACATTAATATGCACGTCTGGATCTATTTCTTAATGTGTCATGGTCTTAGGTTTCAAGGACATCTTACTAAAGTTTGAATGTAAAATGTAAGATTCTAACTCAATGGGCAACAAAGCATTGCCTGAGCAAAACCGAAAGTCAACTGATAAGAAGAGAATCCTTATAATAATATTAATAACAATTTTTCTTCAATTCAAATATATACATTGTCATTTTATCCAAGATTTCAGGAGGAATTGCAAAGCAAAGCACTAGAACACTCAATATCGTATTTATTCTGAAGATACTTTAAAACTTATAATCCTACAAATCAGCGCCATTGTCCATTGCCCCGGGGGATGAGTTATGCATGCACTTAATGATCTTTAGATTTTAAATGATATTTAAAAATCTAAGTTTAACATCTCATATTCGAAACCAGATCTCAAATTTTTACTCATATCCACCTGTATAAAGCATTGCCTTTGTACCTTACTCGTCTCCCAGCCTGATTAGGTTTTGGCCATACGTGGATGATTTTTGGATTTTTTTTATCATTTTTTTTTTAAAATATGCATTGCAATGTCTTAAACAAGTATTGCTCAACCCCAATTCGTATTGAAATTGGAAGAGTATCGTAAGCCTCTCCCATAACCTGATAAGTTATTTGGGATCCAACTCTATTTACCAAGACATGTGTGTTTATACATTTGGCAGTTGTGTAAACTTTCTCATACTATTATATCAGCCAAAACATATATATCTCACATAACAATTTGGCGGGGGATCTTGTCCTCTAGTTTAACTGCTCATTGTAGAATAACTTCAGCAGAGAAACACTGTTCACTAGTCAACAATTTTGAAAACGAGTGGCTCATGGGTCAGGACACTGAAGTGCATGATGTTTGTTGAGCCAATGAAATCAAAACGAAATACAGTATTTGTTGACTCGGATTGCGAAATAAACAATTCTATGGGAATTACGCAGCATATAATTAAACAAGGCATTAAAACAATATTATAAATGATAATTTGTAAAGAACATACAAAATAGTTTTAATAAAATAGCCTAAAATAACTCGGTAGGTCACTGTTTGTCCAGGTACAAATGCGTATATGCCAATGCCGTAGGGCTTTAGACTGTCGAATGAGTCATTGGCAAAAAAAATAGTCCAGTCTTTTAACGAAATACTGACGCCGTTGTGATACTCTTAAGATGTGAGTTGTTTTTCTACACCCTGAGGATCCAATATCATCAGAAGTTCCCGAACTGTCTCCTTTTGGACAAGCATTTTTTATATTCAATGGTAAACATGCATGCTCTGCCTCTCAGCCAGAACTACAATCTCCTTAGATTTGAAAGCTAATTTTAAAGTAAAATTACACACACGCACACACGAATATATATATATATATATATATATATATATATATATATATCAGCCATTTTAATGCCAGATATAGCCACATAACCTTTTTTTCTACAAATGAAGGCAAATACCCCATTTTATGTGATACTTGGAAACTTGAGTCGATTGCTACAGAGTAATATCCATATGTCTGAGCCTTGACGTACACAATTGACAAAATACCCGCACATGACTTATAAACTTTTGCACACGAAATAATAAGTTGCGCGCACAAAATAATAAGTTGAGCGCACAAAATAATAAGTAGTGCGCACGAAACAATAAGTCGTGCGCACAAAATAATAAGTCGTGCGCACAAAATAATAAGTCGTGCGCACAAAATAATAAGTCGTGCGCACAAAATAATTAGTCGTGCGCACAAAATAATAAGTAGTGCGCAAGAATATATTAATAAATTAACAAAGCGGTTTTATGGCAATTTTGTCTAATCTCATTCCGTCGTATGGTGCCGCCGAATAGCAAAGACAGGAAGGGGTTACATCAGGTATTAAGAGTCGACAAAAGACTGGTAGAACGTAGTCAGGACCCGTCACGTGGTAGGATGCCCGTTTCTTTTAATAAAGAACCGATATAATAATACACCTCTGTTCACGTCCTCTGTTGTCACCAGATGTAATCTTAATTCTCACTTATTGAAGCTGGATCATCACACGGGCTGATTAGTCTGGTATGCTCCATTTATGGACATTTAGGAAAGCACTGATATTTCGGCTCTCTTTGCTGACATTTCCTTTTGTCATGGAAATTTTGTTCCGTCATGGACATTTCGTTCCGTCATGGACATTTTGTTCCTTCAAGAACATTTCGTTCTGTCATGGACATTTTGTTCCGTCATGGGCGTTTTATTCCCTCACGGACATTTTGTTCCGTCAAGGACATTTCGTTCCCTCACGGACATTTTGTTCCGTCAAGGACATTTCGTTCCGTCATGGACATTTTGTTCCGCCAAGGACATTTCGTTCCGTCATGGACATTTTGTTCCGTCAAGGACATTTCGTTCCGTCATGGACATTTCGTTCCGTCATGGACATATAGTTCTGTCATGGAAAATTCGTACCGCCTGGGAAATTTCGTTCGGTCATGAACATTTTATTCTTTCATGGTAGTTTCGTTCCCTCACGGACATTTTGTTCTGTCGCTGACATTTCGTTCAGTCACGCACATTTTGGCTAAGCTTGTTCTCTACATGAAAATTTTGGGACTGATCACATTCATTGGCTGTTTTCCACCAAACATATATTAAATATAGGTTTATTATATATATATATATATATAATATATATATATATATATATATATATATATATATTTCTTGGTATACATATATACTTAGTTAGGTATTACAGTTTACAGGTTTCTTCGGGAAAGTTTTATTATTTGGCAGCCACCCAATTAAACCGCAGACAGGTGCATACGCCTGATTATTATATTCAATATCTGAACAAGACGAAAAAGTAGGTTTGACACTATCAACATTAAAAATTCCTCGTCTTTTGTTGAAAGCAGCTACTTGCTGTAAAAAATGGAAAGCGACCGTCAAATATATTTGTATTTTTTCTCCGTGTCAGGAGTGAGTTCTGCTGACACATCATTACCCCAATCTCCCATTATTGTTTGGGCATCTGCTTCTAGGAAGGTAATGTTCTGTAACTTGTTCAGTTAAAACCACGTGCTTACATTGATTGGTTAAATTACATAAATTATCTCGGAGAGAAATACGAGACGAAATTGCCGTGGTTAACCAGCTCACTGGTAGTCAAATTGTATTAGAAATCAGTTTTCTATAATGCATAAACCTTGTGAGTATATTGGCCTTTTTAAAGTCACAACGATTCCTGACTGGAAACATATATGGTTAATTTCAATTTATTTAACTACCACAGAATTTACATTGGGAACACGAAGTTTAGCTTTTGATGATAAAAGTCTCATAAACAAGGCCTAGTATTATAAAAATACACGCCTAGACCAAGGTGTCAGGTCTAAAGTTCAACCATTATTATAACTTCGTCACCAGCAAGTGGTATATACTTGACTCTTCCTGCTCAGGTTTGTCCGTCATTCTACCGTGCGTTCCGCCGTCAGTACAGCACAAAACCAAATACAATAGTTATATCTCAAAACTATGACATCTTTATTTTATTATATGACTGGATAATCTGGCTATCTGAGACGGTGAAGAACTAAACGAGCAAAATAAATGCAACGAGAAGTCAACGAATCTTAATTAAACTAAGTTCTTTGATCAATGAAAGATATTTGAAATAACCATAACTGTTGAATATGCAAATTATGCATCTGTTAGAAGGAAGACATAGAATGGTAATGGGGGATTCAAAAAATATTGAAGAAGGTGGATAAATTAGAGTTAGTAACATTTTTAGTATCTCCAATATGTCACTAAATTCTGCGATACGGACGCCCTTAAATTGGCAAACCCACTTACAGTTACTTTAACAGTTCAAATAAAGCACTTAAACAGTTCAAATCTGGTAGAAGTCCAGGACTCGATGGCGCTACATCAGATTTCTATTAATGTTTTTTTGAAGATCTATCAGTTTATTTTTTTTCAAAATATTTTTCTTCTCACAGGAACACGGTTCTCTTACAACAGAAAAAAAAGCGAGGCGTTCTCTAAAAATAAGAATTTACTAAGAAATTTGTGTACTATTTCTCTACTATAAGTCGATTATAAAATAATAGCCAGGGCATTGGTTAAAACCATATGTATAAAAAAATATCCATACAAATCAAACAGGTATCGTTCCGGGTAGGTACTGGAGAAAACATTAGAATTATACAAGACATCCTAACTCAATCTTCTATTTCAAAGTACTCTTTACTATAAATAATCGATTTTGAACAGACGTTTGTACCTTGGAATGGCATTTTCTGTGGAAAGCGTTAAAAGAATATAATATTCCTGAATACTTAATATCATGGATAAAGATCTTGTGTACAAATATAAGCACCTATGTGCAAAATAACGAAAATTTTTCTCCCTTTTTAGAGATCAGGAGAGGCGTAATACAAGGATGTCCGCTTTCACCGATATTATTTGTATTAAAAGTGGAAATGCTTGCGATAAATATAAGAAACAATAATTTAAGGAATCATGATTGGCAGAAATGAGATTAAAATCTCGCAACTTGCAGATGACACAACATGTTTCCTGCCTGTTTACAAACAGGGAAAATAATCATTTACATATTTTACAAATGTTCCAGTACTATGCGAAATTTAAAGTAAATATGGATAAGACAGAAGCGAGATGGGTGGCTGCAAAGTAGAAAAAGAGGGAGGTCACCTGCCAGTGAGATAGACCAAAAAAGAAATTTAAACATTAGAAATTACATTTTACCCGACAGAAAACGACACTTCTGAACACAACATAAAAGAAAGAATATAGAAAATGAAACCAATGTCCATATCATTTTACACTTACTAGAAGAAATCTTATTGTTAAAACACTAGAGCTCTCACAGTTGCTTTATTGCATGTCTATGTTCCAAATACCAAAAATACATTGTCCAGGCACACAAATTAATTAAATGACTTTATTTTGTGTAGAAAACCATCACAGATAAAATATTAAGTTATGATTAAGAACATCAAAGACGAAGGCATGAAAATGATTGATTTACAGTCACACGATAATGCGTTAAAACTAAGTTTGATAAAGCAAGTTATGGCATATTCATTCCCTACATTAGAAATGTTTGTTAATGCATACTATAAGATACGATGTCCTTAAAAGAGATAATTTTTAGCATATGTTCCTTCGAAGTACCGTCTCTTCTCCCGCTGTTTTTTAAAGACATTCTTATCTCTCTAAAAGACCTTAAAGGCACTGAAGACATAATTCGTAAAATTATCTGGTATAACCCCTACATCTCGGTGTCACCAAAGGAAAAAACTGTTTTATTTACATTGGTACAGAAAAGGAATACGTTTTGTATATAATTTTTATGATAATAAAGGACAAATCTTATCTATGCATCAGCTGAAGCTAAGACATGATTTAAACACAAAATTCCTAGAATACCATTTTATCATCAGTCTTATACCAAAGAACTGGATAACTTTGTTTCAACCCGATGTTGATGTCTTGCAAAGTACATTGAATGAAATGGATATCACGATAAAATTGCCATACTCTGGGTATTTGTTATACTCTGAATGTAAATGTAAATCATATTATACTAATTAAATTAAACTGAAACGACAGCAATAAGGGTCTTGAATAAGCGTCACCTAATTACAAAACAGGGATTCAATTTCTCTATATATTTTCCAAAAAAAAGTTTATGGAATCTGTTAAGTTACAGGACTTCAACCTCAAATTTTTGCATTGAATGATTCCTTTCAAGCCGGACTGTACCGCATGAAACTTGTGGATAATCCATATTGTGACTATTGCAAAAAAATTGATTCAATGGAACATAGATTTTTTTTTCATGTAAGTGCTTACAGCTGTTCTGGAGAGAATTTCGTAAAATTTGGATTCTATTGGTAAATGATACAGACTTTTTAATTACATGTAAAGTCGTTATGTTTGGCGACTATGGGGTAAAGGAGATGAAATACGAAGAAAAACTTTTTATTAATTTATGCTAAATATTTAATACACAGGCAAAAATATTTGAAATAAAATATTTTAATCCAAGATTACATTGAAAGTGTACTTGAAGAACTTAGTTTAAAGAAATTACTGCTTTGAAAAAAGGTCTTGGTACCCCTTAACCAGGAGAGAAGGAATGATCTTTATATCAATCTGTCTTCGAAATGGTAGGAACATATATAGATAAAAGTAACAATGTCAGCGTTCTATGAATTGAAAGTTTCACCATTTGATGTTTATTGTCTCCAGATATAGATATATGTATACTGCATACATTTGTGGGTAAATGTGCGAATACAGGGTTAAACACCTAGCTAGGTTTTGTATATGTAAATGTTATTTCTTATATCACTTGCATTACATTAATGTATTAAGCGCTGTTGTATTATTTGTTACTACTATAATTATCATTATTATTAAAGTTCGCCCATGATGAAAACACTTACTTCGATCCGATTATACATTGAGATTTTTTTTTCTAAGGCGAAAAAAAAAACATTTCTAATATCCCAGGATTTTATTTCTTTTATCAATGACAGTTTGCCAGTAAAATAATATTAGGCATATGTAAAAAAATCCGATCGAATGATAAAAATATATGCACACTATGTTTTGAACATTACAAAGTCATGGTTCCCATATCCAGTTGGAGTGACTTTTCCGACATGACAGCAGACTATTTTATTAGTATCTATCAAACCTTTTTTGAATGGTGCATGGTTGCCAAAGTAAAAAAGACTGCTGGATAGTTTTACCACCCACATCCTCCATGACCCTACAGAATCGCTAACGTCACCTAGGTCAAATTCGGTAACGTCACGTGGGTAAGATTCGCTAACGTCACGTTAGTCAAATTCGCTAACGTCACATGAGTCAGATTCGCTAACGTCACGTGGGTTAGATTCGCTAATGTCACGTGGGTAAGATTCGCTGTCACGTAGGCTGAATCGCGGTCTTAAAATATGTTTCGTGATCACCTGATTTGTCATTGATATGTTCATTGGAAACTAATTTTGCTTACTCATTATGGTACAAACTGCAAAGAAAACCACTGACAAACGTGTTGCTTGGCAACATAAACATATCCTTCCGGTTTGTCACAGTGTTTCAATTCATAGGCGCGTACATCACGTGATTGGCCACTTGGCTTTCCTTGTCATCATCAGACCAGAGATGCTTTATACTTTTCAGCCATAATTGTTTAGAAACTTGATTTGAGAAATTCAGGTAAAAGTGATTGTTCTTTGAAAGGATATGTGTTTGCCTGTCGATGTGACTGGAGAAGTAGAGCGACATAGGCCATGACCGCATTCAGCTTGTGGCGTGACTGGAGAAGTAGAGCGACATAGACCATGACCGCATTCAGCTTGTTGTGTGACTGGAGAAGTAGAGCGACATAGACCATGACCGCATTCAGCTTGTGGCGTGACTGGAGAAGTAGAGCGACATAGACCATAACCGCATTCAGCTTGTGGTGTCTTGACCTCAAGTTAAGTTACTAGTCACGTTTTCATATTGACAACTCTTATTACATCCAGCCAGACCTGGCGTTTTTAGCTTATTTGTAAAATTTTATTGTTGGAAATTAATATAAATTGTATCTATGATAGTTAATCGTTTACCGTAATAAAACAAAGTCAACAGATAAACACTGATATGTCAGTTGTGCTTCCCCGTTTTACTGTATACTCAAAGACTTGTAGTAAATTGTATATACTGTCTGTTTCTGTCCTGCTCCTACCACCTTCAGGCAGTAACGGTCGATTTCAAATTTTCAATGCATCATTGGCGGTCCTAGGGGGACGGCAGGGGTGGTCCTCCCCGGACGGCACGTTTAGTGGGGAAGCACTATGGTGAGTTTGTGTAGTATTGAGATGTAGCATGAAGGGTACATCAAAAAGGTCCATACTCGTTTGTACAAATTTGGCTGTTTTTTTTCAGTTATGATTGGTAGTTTTTGGATGTGTTTCCCGAACCATGACAAAGTTCCATCTTCATATAATGAAGTGTCTCTATTACATTAAATAAGGGTTATTCTTACTGGCCCCATTTCAGGTATTCCATGCATTATTGATTGGACAATTGAACAATTCAAATGACTCAAATGGTCATTTTACGTAGGCGTCAAAGGAAACAATAAAGATATCACTGGTCTTGCAATGTCAGGACATCATCGTCATATTAAAGCATATATATCAAGGCCGTAAGCATGGTCGCAGCCAAGGGGTGGGGGCCCAGGGGGGCCAACCACCTTGTGTATTTCAAATGTCAATGCAATAGTCACGTCAAAATACATATTGCACTATCATCGAAAGGACTGCATGACTGGCTACAACATCTGTATTTAAAATTGTTCAGCTATACCTACTGTCACGGAACCTAATAAAAACAGATCACGTAGTCGTGACGAGCATAAATTTTGTTACGGAGATAAATAAAAATCAGATTCTGTAACACTAGGCAGCATGAAATATCTAAGGAAATGAATAAAGAAGTCAGTGGTTTTTTGTTTACAAATAATTATAATTTATTCTTAAAACAATCCTAACATTACAATCTTCTGGATACCACCACTGTCACAGCTCAACAAGTCCTTTAAAACTTATAATCCACGTACACAGTTCAAATAGTCCAAAGCTCTTGTAATAATATCGACAGTCCCACTAAATCTGCACAGAGTTCGTATAATCCCTGACACTACTGCAATTATCGGATAGGTACAAAACTGACTCACACTTTTCCGTGTCCGCTGGAATTTTTCTCTCTCCTGCTCTTTGGGCTCTAAACACAGCCCCTAATTTATAGCTTCTCATTCCAAAGCCTAGAAACTTCTATTTTCACCAGCAATTCAAAGAATACAACAATATATAATACACACGCACCCAAAGAACAATATATGATACGCGCTCATAGAGCGCAAACAGCCCAGAAAATTCCTGAATAGCACGAGCGCTGTGTCTTTACACGCGAGGGTTCACCCAGTACGGATTACACCGAGCGCTTTGTCTCTATACGCCATAGCAATTGACGTCCAGGGCTTGAGCCTAACACGAAACAGAATGTCAACAGCGCACAATAAAAGAGACACCTGTAACCTGTATTTCCCATTGTTATCTAGTGGTATTTGAAAAATAGTTTCAGAAAATGCAATGATATTCATCTAAGTTGGTACACCTAACTGGGATATATATTAGAATACTTTGATTAATACTGAATAATCATTATTTCTAAAATAAAACTGCTCGAAGTGAACTATTCCACGTGCACTACATGTAGTTTCTACTAAAAACAAAGCTCTTCTGTTTTGGCACTGTGGGACGGTCGGGACAACTTGTCTCAACTGTCGAACTTCAAAATAAAAATATGTTACATTTCAGGAAACACCTTCTGTTAACATTTCATACACGCGCATGCTTACAAAATATTACTGACGTAAATTCCTTTCCATGAAACACTCATGTTAATGTTATTTGCCTTGGAAACTTATTATCTAATACTTGTCCTCTTCTTATCCAATACTTGTCCTCTTCACTTCATGTATACTCACGTTGCTTTCGGATTTAGAAGCCCCGGTGCATTGTGGGTACAGAGTTTGACGCTAACAGTCTCTGAATAGGAAAGTCGTGCTCTTGCATTAAATATGAGTATTTTACAATTAAACAAACTTTTTATCATAATTTATCTAAATATTTTATTTTATTTTTTAAAAATGCTATCCGCGTGTAGCTCATGATATAACATTCCGCTGCATAACCATCAAAGAGCTCTTTTAGGTGGTTATAACCCGATAAAAAGAGGTGGAATTATAAGTTACAAGATGTGTGTGTTCAGTTTCCGTATTCAATAATATGTTACTCACAAAATAAGGCCTTACCATGGTAAGTTTAAAGTTAATCATAAATCGTGTTGACATGCACGAAACATTACGTTACCACATTACATGTGAAACATCCAATACAATGGTATTTTCTTCAGGTATGGATTATCCTTTCCCGTGAAATACGCTATGAACATCCATGTTTGAATTAAGTCCGAGAAGGCTTTCGATTTTCATTAGCAACAAGGTAATTTTCCTTCAGTGTCGGGCGAAAGATATCTTTCTTGTGAATTATACGATATAACTGTGTTGTCTACAAACATCTGTAACGAAGGAGTAGGCCATATATTTTTTGCATATGTTTCCAGTTTTATAATTTTGCCAAATATAAATATATTTGCCTTGAAGAGTAGGAGTTTGCAGCGTTTACTGAACATGCCTTTTTATTGGACGTTGTAAATATGTCTGATAGACCAGACATTCTGATACTATATACAGTTGGAGTTTGTTCATTTGAAATATCTTCTTTAATGTACTAGGATTACCGTTGTATAACTTGTATAACGTAATATATTCTGAACGAAAAACTTAACCTGTCTTTCCTGGAATGAAAAATACCTTAATATTAAAAGCGAGTAGAAGTATTCGCCTGTTGTGGGATTGGAACCAGGCCGCCTGACATGGTCAACAACGTGACACCACTGGACTGCCCGGCCAGGTAAGCAGTCATTACAGTAGTCATGGCGACAGGAACTGTGCTTAAACAGAGTAAACTATACAAAAGAAATTATATGAAGCTGAGCAGGAGTGGAGTGGACATATATTTACCGGGAACTTTCACACCAAAGTCTAGAAAATCCAAACACCATCTAGGGGAAGCTAAAAATAAATTATACCAACCACGTCTAAGATAGCTTCTGCCCACCATTGACTGGATCAAGTCCCACAAACACAATGTCTTCCGAAAGAAAGTCGGGTCGCAGTATTTCCAGCACCCTGCTCCGCTAACTAGGGTTCTCACACTAATATCTAAACCTGATACTCTATATAAATGTACGATCAATTATCAAAACAATCACTGGTTATATTCCCTACTAGAATATACAATACCATACCCAAGTCACATCACCCCCCCCCCCCCCCCCCGCGTCCTTTAAAAGAGAGGACACATTTTTTTCTCGATACGCAGGATCGATCCATTACAAGCTAAGTGAAGACATTATACAATACTGATCCATTACAAGTTATGTGAAAACATTTTCAACCATATCTATATATACTTTCTGTCTTAACAAATATCCATAATATCCAATCCAGTTCAACACTCTGGTTATCTGCTGGAAAAGTCTGGTCATGGTTTTAGTTTGCCAGAAACGGCCAGTATCTGAAATCTTTTCCCTTATAACACTGAAGCCCATCTCATTACTCTCTTGTTCACGCCCTTAGTTTTGCTGATACATTTGAGAGGTTTGTGGTCTGTTTGAATCGTGAAGAGTCTACATGATAAGTACATCTCGAATTTTATGTACGCCTAAACAATTGCCAAATACTCTCTGTTAATGGTAGAGTAATTTTTCTCTCTAGCTGGTAATTTCCTGCTAGAATAAGCTATCGGACACATCATCCCATCGTGTTATTGCATGAGGATAATTCTGATTCCGACATCCGACGCGTCGCATTTTTCAGGTAGAAACGCTCACTGAAATCTTGCCGTCTCAGAGTCGGGGGATCAGCCAGCTTAGCTTAAAGTGAGCTGTACGCATTCACATGGACCTCTTTCTAATCCAATTTGTTAGACTGTCCTTTCCGCGTAAGGTCCGTTAACGGAACCGCTATCTCAGCATAGTTCAGCACGAACTTCCGGTATTAACCGGTAAGAGCTAGAAAGGTCATGAAGAGATGGCTCCGACGGAATTAAACTGTACTGAAATAAACATCAAATGAGACAGGTGCTCTCTCACTAATATGAAAACTCAACACTCCATATAAACGTACAATAATTTTTTTTAACACTTTATTAATCAAATAAAGTACATGTACAACGAATGTCAGTTTACGATTTCAAAAATATATAACAATACACGATCCATATACATACAACAACAAAAATCATACAATTGACATTCATAAGGACCAAAGGAACCGACATACACCAAATCAAGACAAAGCAGGTATATCTCATGCGCATTTTTTTAAAATTAAATTTAACTGTTTTATTTCTTTGTAAGCCTGTTCCTATTATAATAACTTGAGTAGGGTTTATGTAGCATATTTATTCCATTTATTTAATTGATAGATATATTTTAATGAATCTAATAAACACTTTACATCCCCCGGTCGATATTAAGCATTGTTTAAGTTTGTTATTGGTTTCCAGAGATTTTCATGATATTCAAGTTTTCCTCTGGAAAGTGCCACCCTTTTTTCAATGTCATAGTAATATTTTATAAAATTTCTTGCCCCGATAAATGACAACAACTCTCTTTTACACTTTTTCACATATATGTAATATTTTACAAAGAGTATGATTTTGTCCGGTAATCTACTTAAGCTTACATTCAGAATTATTATTTTAATTGAGAAAATGTTTGGAATACCAAAGGTTGTAAGCCAATCATATATTTGTTTCCAAAGTTCCTTGGTATGATCACATTCATAGAATATATGTGTGATGGTTTCTTTCTTACTGTTACAAAAAGTACAGAGTTCACTCTCTGTAATACCGGCTTTAGTTAAGAATGGGATTAATGCAAGAATGCGATGCACAATTTTATATTGCAAATATCTTAGTTTTGTAGAAATTGTTATGTTATCAATATTCTGAAGGGTTCATGTATTTCATCTCTTGTGCACTCTCCTAAATCTCTTTGCCACATTAAAATACTATTTTCTGGCTGAGTGCATTTCATCGCAACCAGTTCATTATAAAAAGGTTTGTAGGGTTTGCATGTTAAATTAATCTATTAATTTTATATATATATGCTCCCTCATAGTAGTAATCATTAATTTCTCTTCTCCATTTATTTTGTATTGCATGTATAAGACTATTATATCTCATTGTGTCTATATGTATTCCATATATATCCTGTAGTTCAAGTTTACTTAACAATGTATACTGGTATTTTTTTTTCTTGATTAAATCATGGATATATCTAATTCCTGCTTCATACCATATTTTATAAAATGCAAGTTTACCATTAATTTTAATATGTGAATTACACCACAGTGACTGTTTCAAATAATCCCCGATTGTTTCTGGTGTATCATAGTTGAACTTGCACCATTCTTGCAGGATTTCAAACCAAGAGTTATTTAATTTTCTTAGAAAAGGAATACTATGCATATCCTCATATTTCATATTGCAAGTAAAAATATAAGCAGTCATGTGCTTTAAACTTGTATCTATTAAATGCCTCCATCCTACATCTGTGTTTCCTGTTAACAATCTCTTTATCCAAGTAATCTTTGTGGCTCTAACTTTTGACCAGATATCCACCATATTCAATCCTCCATACTTTTTTGGCGCTATTAAGGTGCTTCTTTTTATTTTATCTATTTTGCTATTCCATATGAAATTACTGAGTAATACCTCTTTTTCCTTTAAGTAATGAGGTAGTACATTAGGTAAAAGAGAGATATGGCACTGTAGTTGGGAAATCAATTCAGATTTTATAACTGTAATTTTATTTTTCCTATTGGCGTTAACTGTCGTTTGTTCCAAATATTTATCATGTTTTTTATTTTTGTTATTAATGGTTTGAAGTTTAAATCATTTAAATTTTGTAATCTATTATTAGTATGAATACCCAATAGCGTCACTGGTCCAGTAGTCCATTGCAGGCCCATCTTAATTATTTCATTTTTTCCATGTTCATGGTTTTCTATTGGCATGATTATAGTCTTTTCCAAATTAATTTTAGACCACTTATAGAGTGGAATCGGCTAAACTGATCAATGGTTTCTTTAATAACCTCGGGACTACTTTCTATAAACAATGACGTATCATCTGCATATTGTGATATTTTATGTATTTTGTTATTTATCTCTATACCTTTTATTTCTTTATTATTTCTAATTCTTGTAGCCAATATTTCTGCACAAATGATAAATAAATATGGTGACATGGGGCATCCCTGTCGGACTCCCCTGTTAATATTTTAAAAAATTCGTGGACCAGCCATTATTTAATACACATGATGTTATATCCTTGTAAAAGACTTTTATCCATTGACTTATGTTTTTCCCGAAGTTGTAATAATCAAGAGCTTTATGTATAAAAGGCCATTCTAATAAATCGAAAGCTGTTTCAAAATCTATAAGCATAAGATTAGCTTTTATTTTATTATTACTACAATGTGAAAATAAACTATAGATCCTTGTGATAGTTTCTCCAATATACCTATTGCGCAAAAATCCAGTCTGGTCGGAATGAATAATGTTTTGAAGTACCTTTTGTAATCTAAGAGTTATACATTTGGTTATAAGTTTATAATCAAAATTCAAAAACGATATTGGTCTCCAGTTTTTTAATAATTGAGGATCCTTAGATTTTTTTTAATTAATGTTATAACGCCTTGTCATTGTGATATGTTAAGTCTGCCTTCTGTAAAAGAATATCTATATGAAGCCATTAAGTCTTTCTTGATATTTTCCCAGAATATTTTATAAAATTCTGCAGGCAAACTATCAGTACCTGGCGATTTGCCATTCTGGAATGTTTTCAATCAAGTTCCCTTTCGGTTAATTCTTTATCACAGTTATTTTTTATTTTCCTCTTCTGAGAGGGTTTCGGGAAAAATTCATTAACAGTTTCTATAGGGGGCTGTTGCTGCTCTGAAGAATATAATTTAGTATAAAATGTTGATATTTCCTTCAGAATATTATTCTCGTCAGTAATATACTGAACATCTTTTTGCTCTGATGATTTTTCAATTTTTAGTTTTGTGATAGTTTTTCTGTTATGCAACCTTTTTTCTAAATTTAAGAAATATTTTGACGGTTTTCCCCCTCTAAATACCAAGTAGTTTTACATCTTAGCATAGCACCTTCCGTTTTTTCTTGCATTATGGTTTCAATTTTAAGTTTCAGTGCATTTATTTCTTCTTAAAGATTCTTATCGGGTTTTTTTCCCGTACTGTTCTTCTAATTGTGCTAATTTGGATTCTGTATGCTGCAAAAGCTCTCGTCTTTGTTTAATATGTCTAGAAGCATATGCAATTGTTGCCCCCCCCCCCCTTATCTTACATTTAATCGTATCCCACAACAAGGCTGGATTAGCATCACTGTTAAATTCTTTTGTTTCAATGATGGTATTTTTAATTAATTCTATGTATTCTGGAATCTGTAAATATTTACAATTAAGTTTCCAAAACCCTGGACCTTTTTTCCTATATTTTAAATCGAGCCTAATTCCGATTAATGAATGGTCTGTTTTAAAACCTGGAAATATCCAGCTGTTTTCCACATTTCCAACAAGTCCTTTTGATATTAAGAAAAATCTAGGCTACAGAACATATTCGATGGTCTTAATCTTTTCCAAGTGAACTGCTGAAGTCGCGGATGTTGATCACGCCATATATCTACCATATCTAAATTATCTAACCACATATGTATTATATTCTGTGCTCTTTGATGGGTTGTAGGATTACCTCCTTTTTTATCCTCCTCTATATTTAAAACTAAATTGAAATCACCTCCCATTATTCTGTTATCATTCGGAAAATATTCAACGTGTTCCATTATTGTTTCGAAAAAGTCTGGACTATCATAGTTAGGCCCATATATATTTACTAATGTAAGTCTTGATTCTTCAATTATAATATCTAATAATAAAAATTGCCCTTTCTCGCTTCTAATAATATCCTGTATTTCAAAATTAAGATCATTTTTTATCAAAATACATACTCCTTTAGAACTGCTTGTGCTGTGTGAAAATAATATAGTACCTCCCGGCCCACTCGGCTCTCCAATTTTTTTCATCTTTTTGGGTACTGTGCGTCTCTTGTAAAAAAATACTTTAGCTTTTTTTTATGTAACCAATGGAAAGTTTCCCTTCTCTTAATACTATCCTCCAATCCCCTCATATTTAAAGAGACTATTTCAGCCATTTAGAAAAGTGCAATATAATGTTTGATAGACTATAGCTCATATCACATTCATGTCTAAATATTAACCTTTTACCTGCATACGAGCAACTTATATCACATTCATGTCTAAATATTAACCTTTTACCTGCATACGAGCAACATACAAATCGGTGCATATGTGTTTGTGCATTTGTATACAATACTACATATTCACATAGCTGTTGTACATATACCTTAAACATAGTGTCTTTACATATACGGTGTCAACGAGACCCTGCTTCCAAAAAAAAAACATTTAGTACTCTTCGATAATTTATAAAATGTCTTACACATTCATGTTTTCCTGCTCACACAATGTTTAACATATATTATGCGAATATATGGAGTTGCATATATACCCATTAAAGCAAAACGGACAACCTTATTAGAAAATAATTAATTACTCCATCAACAAGTTAATGGAGAAAAAAGAAAACGTACAATAAATTATCAAAACAATCATATGGTTATATTTCCTACTAGAATATGCAATGCCATACCCAAGCCACAGTCCTCTGGTGACATCTACTGGAAATTATCCTTTTCAGTAGAAGATTTAGAAGATTCTCTAGAATCTTCTGTCAGCTAATCATGATAAACAGTAGTACAGAAAGTTCAATTACTTTACTCAACAACCAAATCCTGTTGAACGATCCACCGGCCTATGTCAACACAACCAATGACAACAATAAATAAATACAAATTACAACATTATTAATTTTTTTAAGTTAACTTTTATTTTTGGTGGAGGTTTCCACCTTTTTATGCTCTCTTATCGAATTCCTAATCTAAGACTGTACATCTGCAGTGTTCCATTTCGGTTTGAGACAACGTGAGAGGCTGTAGAATTCGCTTTCCATCTTATTATTTTGTATTTTGGTGCCACCCAAGCCCGGTGTCTACCAAACCTGTGGGTCCTGGGCGTGAAATCATTCCGACTGATGGGTCATAACACCGAGAAACCTCCCAAGGCGTACTCGTTTGTGAATGATACATGGCTGTGTCACAGCCTTCCTATTAACCCTGCAGAGCGCTCACCCTGGTTGGGGGCCCACCGTGGAAATCTCGCCACTCCTCGGCTGAGATTTGAACTCACGACCTCCCAGCTTTGAGTCCTGTGCTCTACCCCTAAACCACAGGAGGCGGTTCCATTATTAAATATTTTTATATATTATATTTAGTTTGTTAACCTCATAGAATAATAAACTATAGTCAAGGCAACGGAGTAAATAATATTAAACATTATTAAATATTATTAAATTTTAAACTCCGTTGCTGATCATATTTTATTATTCTATGAGGTAGCCATTTAATATAACCTGACCTGATAATACATTTGTGTCAATAGATAATTCTTTAAATGACAGAAATGCCATTACAGTCAGGATTGCTACACGCAGAACGTAAAACGTGAAGGTCAGTGAACACTGACACGGTTCCTCGTCTAGAAGCTGTTATGGCCTGACGACTGATAAACAAAGTCTAGACCTGAAGCCGTGCTAGGAGTCTATAAGTATACAACAAGAAAAGATAAAAGAAAACACTTCATCGATGACTAAGTCAACTGTACTCTGACCAGTACACTGTACACAAAGTACACTGGCGAGCAGCAAAATATGTTTAAATTTTATTTATATTTGACATTTTACCAAACACGTTGACAAGGGCAGGATATGGGCAGCCACAAGGGAAGCTTCAGCGATTGCGCCCTGGGCAAATTTTTGCTGTGCTTATTTAAGGTAAATATGTATTATGTCTGTTGAAAATACAAGAGACATGTATTGAATATAATTTTATTTACATGTATAATTCCATATGTATGTAAATATAACTTTCATTACGTATATAGGCATATACGTATTTAAATATAATTACTTTATACGTAAACATACATACATATATACATATATATATATATATATACATGTTCACAATAGATAATTAGGTTGCCTTTTTGTTCCCGAGGGTTTCAAATTCGTGATGTTCGCGAAGAGGAAATTATCGCAAAAATAAAACCTTGAATAAGACGCCATATCTGCAGAGGTGAACAGAAATGTTCTCTGTAGCTTCAATGGCATCTCACGTATATTGTGCAGGTTAGGGTTAGGGTTATTCATCTCACGTATATTGTGCAGGTTAGGGTTAGGGTTATACATCTCACGTATGTTGTGCAGGTTAGGGTTAGGGTTATACATCTCACGTATATTGTGCAGGTTGGGGTTAAGGTTATACATCTCACGTATATTGTGCAGGTAAGGGTTAGGGTTATACATCTCACGTATATTGTGCAGGTTAGGGTTAGGGTTATACATCTCACGTATATTGTGCAGGTTCGGGTTAGGGTTATACATCTCACGTATATTGTGCAGGTTAGGGTTAGGGTTATACATCTCACGTATATTGTGCAGGTTAGGGTTAAGGTTATACATCTTACGTATATTGTGCAGGTTAGGGTTAGGGTTATACATCTCACGTATATTGTGCAGGTTCGGGTTAGGGTTATACATCTCACGTATATTGTGCAGGTAGAATCAATATCAGCATACATTTTATGTTAAAGATTATATAAACAATACCAATACATTTGTACATCTGTCTCTATTGAATGAAGAATTCCACTCTGTTAGATGATACATTTGTACATCTGTCTCTATTGAATGAAGAATTCCACTCTGTTTGATGATACATTTTTACATCTGTCTCTATTGAATGAAGAATTCCACTCTGTTTGATGATACATTTGTACATCTGTCTCTATTGAATGAAGAATTCCACTCTGTTTGATGTTCCCTCATGTACCCACTGTCTTTCCTACTGATCCCCTCTGTCTAAAAGTGAGATGTTACTAGATAGGGTTAGGGTTAGGGTTAGGGTTACTAGATGGATACTCAGAATGCAATAAACGACTGGTTATAAAAATGGTTGACAAAGTGTATTACGCATAAGAAGAGAACTAACTTGCTTTAAATAAAATATATCAGCGACATATTGACGTGAATTCTTTGTAGCCATATATATATATATATATATATATATATATATATATATATATATATATATATATATATATATCAGCCACATTTAAGCAATTTTAAGTTATCCTTTACATTTTTCCTCTCCATCTATACAAGATTTTGCAAATGGA
The DNA here is from genome assembly GCA_026874595.1 of Sipunculus nudus. NCBI lineage: Eukaryota > Metazoa > Annelida > Sipuncula > Golfingiida > Sipunculidae > Sipunculus > Sipunculus nudus. Next base: position 62,752,490 of record CM049321.1, read on the forward strand.
CAATTACAATACTGAAACGATGGAAACATGACTTACTTTTTATGTTTTGAGAATTATTCACATGGTATAATTTTCACTGGCAAATATGTAGTATCTTGAATTAAAGACTTTTCCGACCAGCATCATTTGAAACGTGTGGGGGATGGCGGGGGGGGGGAAGGGCAGACGGGGAATTTCACCTATTTCCAATAATGAGGTCAGACGGAGAATTAGACCTACATCAAATAAAAAGGTCAATAGTCAGCATGTTATTGACCGGGACGGCTGCCTCCGGGGGAGTGCTTGCATGGCTCTCCAATGGAAAATCGCCTGAGTTTATCGTCCGGTTTTACCTGCATGTAGGCTGTATATAACGCTCAGAACGGCTGGTATCAGTCAGATCAACGCTGTGGGCACATTAGCGCTCCGCGTGTATCAATGGGAACATCAGCTACCGGTCATTAACCACGCCATGGCAAGAGGCTTAAATGTTAAATAAGTCCCCTCTTGTCTGTGGACTTTTCTCTCTTTATTTAACAGTGTTGATGGTTATGACGTTGGAGTCGATGGGACGGCTTTATCCGGGTCTTTAATGAGGTACATACCAGAATGCGGACAGACAGAGAACTTAAACAGCCCCCTCGTACCACTGAAGTTGAGGCAGAAAAGTAGCTTAAGAAAAATCTATCAGGTTGCACTATATGCGTGACGTGTCATGTGCAAACGCATTGATTTATTTTCTGTAAGCAGGAAATAAATAGCAGTCACAATTGACACGTGACTACCTGCAGAACACCATTACCATAACAGTCACGATGGGCACGTGACTACCTGCAGAACGCCATTACCATAGCAGTCACGCATGTAAGGACACGGTGTTCTCTACCAATCACGATTTTATTCACTCGGTAGGCCTACTATGCCTTCAGGAATCTGTACCATTTTGTAAACCCTCTCCTCAGCTTGGTTAATTCTGATGACCGCAGACTAAATGGGCTATGAAATTTGTAAAGGTTTATAGCCTTATATTCCTCAGTTTAGAGTCATATATATCCTTCAATTTAAAATTATATATCCCGAAGTTTAAAATCACATTTCCCTCTAATTTAGAATCATATACCCCTTGTTTGATGTCACATATCACTCAGTTTAAAGTTATATATCCCTCTATTTAAAATTATATACCCCTCAGTGTGATGTTATATATCCCTCAGTTTATTTTATTGTGCTACATGCTTCGATACTTGACTGCTTTTGAAGACATTTCTCTTTTTAGCATCCTTCTTGAACAATAAAACAGCGCTGTATCAGCGTCTTTGGTAAAAATAAAGAGTCACAATGTGCTCTGAGGGGACTATATATATATTAAATGTTCAGACAGAGTCTTAGCAGATGAAAAAAAAAGAAAATTTGTAAAATATCACAATAACTGCCCGGTCAGAATTTCTGGAATGGGGAGGGGGCGGAGACAGGGATGAGGGTTACTGCAGCCTCCTGTGGCACTCTCAGGGTTACGACCCTTTAATAGCCGGTGTTTCAATTATTCTGGTAGTGAAATCAATAAAAGCAGTTATTGTGGATGTCATTATGTGTGATAATTTGTATTATCATAATATTAGGTAAGTCAAAGTCCGTGGCACCCTGAAATTGAAGGTCCCGTGAAAGAAGACGGATTTAAATGGAAAGCAGGGAGAAACCCGACCACGAAAGGTATGTACATTTGGAGCAGGCCATTCATTTATACGAATGAAAATGGCCAAAAGTTGTTGTCCGCTGTTGTTATTCATATCAAAATCATGTCTATAATGATAATTGCATTCATTGCCTGTCAAATTACATCTTAATAATAAATCAAATTGTTCATATCTGTTTCTATTGTGTCTTAAAACTTATGTTCGTTCATTCGTTCATTCTCGATCTTATTTACTATTACTATTTGTTCCGATCACAGATACACATACATGTATTTTTTACGGACACTCGGGGACAGAAGAAAGGCGACCGTATAATTTCATCGGGACTTTCAGTACATTTGTCAGTTCCATTCAGGTAGGTCCGATAACAAACTTCTTAGAGTCAATAATGGAAAATAAAATCTGACGGAAGTAAGGTACATGGTCAGAAGTGTTTGCTGAGAGTCACGTTTTATACTTATAAGTGTTGAGCAGTATGAGCAGTCTTTTTTATCTTACTTTGAAGTTGAACGAAGGATTAGTTTGAGTCCGTAGATTTATGTAACAGCTACTTCGACTCGACTTTAGATTTATCTATCTAAATGTCTATCATTGATTATTTGAAATTTTTATTCATTTCTGTCTGGTTGAATTGATTTTATTTTTCTGTTTCAGATTTCCAATGTCCAGCAGCAAATAGGAGAGGATTCACTGGAGAACATGAGGGTTTGATAATATTGATTCAAAGTATATACATAGTCACTTAATTTTAACTCATTAATATATCATCGTGTTAAGGCGACTGTACACTACGAATATTGGTCTGGCGCCCTTTGTATTGTTATATCTGATACAAGTTTGTTTGAGATGTGTTTTACCTACAGATGTTCCTTGACTACAATCAAAAGCAAGCGACAGATTTTCCTGTGAGCCTTGTGTTTGCCGTTTCAGGTTCTACAACATTTATTACAATCAGTATTTCAGTCAGTTTGATAATATTTGCAGCGTACTTTATCGTCATACGGTAGAACTATTTATAACAGACTTTACGAGCAAATCTCATGCACATATTCGATATTATTCTGTTAATAATTTATTCAAAATTGGAAATGTTTAGCGTGAGATGCTGGACTGATCCCGGGGGATGACGGCAAGAAATATCTTGATGAGGATTCGGTAAGTATTAATCAAGTGACAAGTCAAGTGCTGACATTTTATCATTTAAGGCTTTGTATAGGACCCTGGAAAAACACGTCATAATTCCCTATATATATTGTACATTTTAATTTTAATGATCAAAAACTTAAAAATACAGCCTAAAAACACGGATTCAGAATGACCAGCGATTTTTTTAAAACAGGCTATGTTCATGTCTTTTGAAAGTCCAAATACAACTAGAATATGGGTTGACCGTTGACAAGCGACTCCGTGGGTCGGGCTTTTTACCGAGCGCTACCCTGGATTCTCACCAGGCATTGCTCTTGGCCGGGTGGGGCTACCGAGCGCTAGGGACTTGTTACCGAGCGCACCCTGCTCTTACAACAGGTTGTGTTCTTACATACTTGGGACAACCGATTTCTACGGACTTTTTACCGTGCGCTACCATCGTGCTCATGACAACTTAGGGGCGAAACCAGGATTTTGGAAAAGAGGGGTCAGGCCCAGGAACACTGAAAGAAAACCTTAAAAAAAGATCCTCTGGTCCGCGGGAAGGAGGGGGTCAGGGTGTTAAATTTAGTTTGAAACCCTAAAAAAAGGATGTTTCTGCTCCAAAGGGGGGGGGGGGTCGAGGCCCCCTTGCACCCCCCCCCCCCCGCCCTCTGGATCCGCCACTGCTACTATAGTTTTTAACTGCATTCAGCACAAAACATGATATTCAATTATATTGGTATATTTTATAGACCATGCATATATAAGCGTAGGCTTATGTTATCTTTCCCACACATTCTCCCTCTCTCTCTCTTTCTCTGTCTCTAAACAAATATATATATATATATATATATATATATCAGGGATGGAGCCAGGTACTTGTACCTGTACCTGTACCTAGGTACACATTTCAGAGACCTGTCCCTGTACCTGCCGTCATGAGTAGGAAGTACCTTGTACCTGTACCTGGAACTAACGTACCTGTACCTGATACAAGGTACTCCAGGTACATTTTCATATTTTCATTTTTTTAAGTTTTTTCCTCTTTAAGTATTAAAATTGATTACCTGTAGTGTAAAATAATCAGCAAGCCATCAGTGTGATAATATACTTTATACTTATATTTAGAATTTACTTTAGCAAACGACTTCAATATTGTTTGATAGAAAAAAAGCATGTTAACTTGCATATATATGTGAATTTATGCCGCTATTATTATCTTTAAAAACGTCTTGGAAGTGATCATAAAATAAATGTACCTGTACCTAGGTACTTTCTAAAGTACCCGTACCTAGGTACTCTGTGAAAATCAAGTACCTGTACCTGTGCCTGTACCTGGCCAATTCACAAGTACCTGTACCTGTACAAAGGTACTTTCACTTGTACCTGGCCCCAACCCTAATATATATATATATATATATATATATATATATATATATATATATATATATTTATGTCGTTTAGTTATATATGTTGTTACGGAAACTTATAACACCAGATCATGTAATCGTGATCAGCACATATATATTGTTACGGAGATTAAAAAATCCGATTCTGTTACACTAGGCAGCGTGAAATGTCTAGGGAATGAATGAAGAAGTCAGTGGTTTTTTGTTAACAAATAATTATAATTTATTCTTAGAACAATCCTAACATTTCAATACACTAAATCAATACAATTACACAGTATAACAAATAAAATGTACAGTAGCAGAGTGTCTGGATCCTAGGCTTTGATTCTGGATACCACCACTGTCACAGCTCAACAAGAGTCCTTTATCACCAATAATACACATAAATAGTAATAATACAAAGGCAAACTGGAGACAATCCGTATTAAATCTGTATAAAATCCGTAAAATATCTGACACCACTGCAATAAGCGGTAAGGTCCCAAAACTGACGAGAAAGTAACACTCTTAGTGCTCGCTGGTATTTTCTTTTTCTGCCGGCTCTAAACACAGCCCCTTATTTATAGGTTCTCATCCGAAAATTCTAGAAGTGGAAAATTCCCAAAGAACAATACACACGCCCATGAACAGACCTGAAACATCTAGAACAAAGAACGCTGTGTCTCTACGCTTCAGACCCCACACGCGAGCCAGCGCCCAACAAGCGAGGTTCCCATAGCAACGAACTATGCCTGCGCTACACGAATCAGAATGTCAACAGACACATGTAACCTCCTGCGCACAATAAAACAGATACCTGTAACAATGTAATATATATTTACATATATATATATATATATGTTACACTATATATTAATTATTATATACAGTATAGGTCTTTGTTGGCATTCCCTGTGATTCCGGTTCTTCTGTCTCTCCCTTTTTCCCTCTCTCTCTCTTACTGACTCCCTTTCTTTCTGTCAGGGGTGAATCAGTGGGGTCTGTCTTATGGTTCGAGATGGAAAGTCTATCTAGTTCTCGGTAATGACATTAATCAAGATATCAATTAATTTGATATGAAGAGAACACGGCAGCAGTGGAGAAAGATAAAATAAAAATAAATAATACAATGTTATATAAAGTATAAAAGCCTTAAACATTAAGGTGGATTGAGTATTTGTAGTTTGTATGTCAAAAGAGAAGAACAGATATTTCGGCTTGCTTTAAATGAATAAAAATTTGATTTGCATGACCTTTGGCTGATTGTTCAATAAATGCAAATATCGAGCATTTACATACTGTGTTTCAGCGGACTAGCGTTAAAACTAGGTATTTACATACAGTGTTACAGCGTTATAGGACCAGGCATCTAAATACTGTAATTCAGCGTTAAGACCAGGAATTTACATACAGTGTTTCAGCGTTAAGACCAGGCATTTATATGTTTGTTAACACAGCAATGTTGACAAAGGGGAAAATGAAACCTAAGGCGATAGGTTGCGGAGGTACAAATGTCACTCTTTGCAAAACGCCATTTGCAAAGCTCTGGCTTATCTGACTTGCTGCCAGATGCCCTTGTTTAATTTGTTATGATTATTTTGGCGGGCCCCCACAAATTATAAAAACGTTGATATAAACAAAACAAGCAGCCTGTGTGCGATGATATCCACGTTTCTTGCCTAGTGTTGTAAAAGATCCTAGGGATTACCATTGTTATATAAAGGTTAAAGAGGTTATTGGGCCACTTTAACGGGCGCACCGACTGACCTCATCCGGACCATATAATTCCGTGGCAGCATTCCCATAAATAATCGCAAGGTAATCATCAATGTGACATTGTTGAACAATCTTATTTTCATAAACATTACAAATATATGCTTCAAGAGTATAAAATCTATGTAACCTTGATAATAAAATAAATCTTATCTCCTTACCTGATTGTGTTTGCATTTTTATTTACGGATTTCCATATATCGAGAACGCAAGATAAAAGTCAGATCAGATATACATTAGATCCATATGAATTATATTAGATCCATAATAATTTAAACTTATAAAAAGATATGAATCACATTGCATTTATGAGGGGGTATATATATATATATATATATATATATATATATATATATATATATATATATATATGTATATATATATATATACATACATACATACATACATACTAAACGTTAAACGTTATACATATACATACATATTTATATAGTCACAAACTTCTAACGGCAGAATGGAACATATGATATGATAAATCTTTGGCAATAAATAAACCCGTGAACTCGTCAGTAATAAAAACATGAATCACGAATGTGTAATGTATTCAGTGACCTTCCAGTAAACAATGTATAACTCACGTCCATTTGTTTTGTATATACATGAATTTATCGCAAAGGGGCAAGTTGGTACTCGACCAGGCGCACATGCTGTTGTTTATATTTACATCCGGGCTTTGTAGGGGATTCCGGGGGTTTCCCGGCTATAAATATCTTTTCAACTGAAACGAGGTCACGTTAGCGATAATGGCGGAGAGAACCCGGAGTGACTCTGTTTAAAATTTATTACGTTTTCTGTAATTAATATATCTCATACAAGTCCCTGGTCCGAGCAGTAAGTCAACATGGTTATCCAGGAGCCCGTTCAGGTAAGAATACAGTGACTGTTGGTAAAAATATGTAAGAAATTATAGTTTTAACGCGAGCTTGTCAATGGACTGGGACGTGCTCGGACCTGGCCTGGCGTTTGGGGATTGTTTGTTATTTCATGTTATCAACCAACATATTTTGTTAATTCTTGGCGCATTGCGGCAGTTTATGTTCTGTATTTCGTTACTTAAAGGGTATTGTAATCGCTTATCATTATTAACTGCATGAAATTGCAGTCACCGTTTCGAAAGTAAAATTCAAGGTTGTGGTGACAAAACAAAAATTTGACGGACTCGCTTTCATGTGACACTGGACGACTCGATAACATTGTACTGAAAAAAGACTTGGAGAAAAACAAACTGGGTTTTAAAATAATTTTGTTGGGTCAACTGTGTAAAGAAATATGTAACAGCACTCACAATAAGAGCCAAAAGACCCAGCATTGTCACTGAACCTCCCTGGAATGCCAAAGGGTGATTTTGAAACCATAAAGCAGGGGTGTGGTTTAAACATTTATTAGAAGCAAAGATGGTTGACTGTTTAAAAGACGAATGTTGCCATAAGCCTTGTAGTCTCTAGCAAAAAAGTTGTGTAAAGAGAGCAGTGGTACAGTATTTGCACAAAAATGTAGAAATACAGTTATACCCCAGTCCAATTTTGTCTTTCATTGTTTGCTGGCAGAACTTGTTAGTGCTCATAGTATTACTAAAGTCTGTTCCACCAACCATGAAACACTGTTTTTTCACGTTTTCTTTTCTACCTTGATATATATTTTGTGTTCTTAGGGATACGGTGAATGCCTAGAAAACGACCTAATTTTTATATGAAGTCAGTGATAATGTATTAAAAACAACTTACATCACAACGCTGAGGTGTTGTTTACTTAATGTAAGAAATGCATAGCTAACTTGGCCAAACTGAACGGCGTTGTATGTGAAATCTCGTGAAATTTCCTGAATACATGTTATGAAGAGGTCAGCAAGTGTCACGGTGTTCAGTAGACCCAGCTAAGCACCGATATCTTATACTGTATAACGCCCGTCTTTTATCATAGTACACAGAGCCCTGGTCATGGCCAGGCAGGCAGTTTCATTCATGTAGCCTGTGGTCCAACTTGTCATTATAGACATCTGAAATAAAAGGCGTAATTTTCCAAAAGTAATTTAATAAAGCAATTTAAATTGCTAATTTTTATCCACGTATCATATGTGTCTGAAGAACATTATTCATCATTGTTACCAGAGCCTGAGGTAAATCCAATTCAAACCAGTGTTTTGCACTGCCGGGAATCCTGTTCTAGAATGAGCTAATACATTTTGTCAACTTGTAATACGCGCGCAGTACCCCGTCATGGGAGGCGATATAGGCATCATGGCTCCATGGCAGCACAAACTGTGGGTAACAAAGCAAGGAATGCAAATTAAGAAAATGAAAAGCTACCGTTCTTTTAATAGTCATGGTATTGAATTCACGAAATGGATTGTGATTTTATTATGAATAATCCATTTGTTTATCAACAAAATTCAAAAGAACTGGAACATTTATAATATATCAAGGTGTCAAACCCTTTTTTCAAATATTGGACTGTTCTAACTTCTAGCCAAGCTGAAACATTGTTAATACATCGCCAATACTTTTCCCTTCATTGTGACCATGTATAAAATTGGGTTGACGCATCTTCACCCATTGTTTTATGGAAATGTTACTAATTTTCCTCCCAGTAAACTTGATGAACAGGATATGGTGAAACATGTTTCGTTCGTTTATACAGAATGAGGATGCCAGGCTTTATTTTAACCACTTCATAGTTTCATTAGTGCTGTTCAACTGCATACATATATAGATATGCGGCAGATACATGTATCAAGTTTTATATCCACAGCCGGTGTGAATCTGTTCAAATTTGTAAAAATAAATGCAAATTTACTTGTCACCTTTATACAAAAGGTTGCGAAAATTTCTATGTGAATCTACATATTCATTTATATATATATATGTATATGGGCCAGGCCACTGAAAATGGCCCCAGCCAGTGATCAAAATGGAAGTGGTTCCATACAACACATGACATATATTTGATAATATTTAAGACTTAAAATTAACTCCTTGTCTACCCAGGTAAAAAAAACGGTATCATCAAATACATACAAAAGCCAATCTGCAGTAAAGGCTCAATGTTAAGCCACTCCAGATTTGGCTTTTGAAGTTTTGTTTAAATTTCATTTTGCACACTAATTTAGCAAGCTGAAACCGTGGTTTGTTTCAAAATTTAAAAATTCACAAGAAAACATTGGATATCGCAAAAAAATGTTTATTTTCGGACATTTTTTCATATAAAATGCCGACAGCAAGGTGTGTAAATTTTACTAAATTACTAATTCCGTAAAATACTCCAGATGATGGGTTAGGCCTACTTCAATTATTATATCTAGAAATAAATGATCAGTAAAATATAATATGTACCTGTAGATCACATGGAAACATTATACCCTCAAATGGGGACACCAAGTAAATAGGTAAAATCACTGTTTTTCCTTATTATTCTTTGCCTTAGCAGATGAATAGATAATTTTTCCACATACAAAAATTACATATCATCGTGTAGGATTTTTCCAGGTGGATTGAATACTGTTGGAATTAAAGGTTGAGGACCATCAAAAAGGGCCTGGGTCATTTTTAGTAGCTGTACCCATATACTGGCTTCTTGCCACCCCCATTTATAATGAACTGGAATACTTCTTACCGTTCTGGGCATACTTGCAGTGCGATACAGATGATCCCATTTCAAGGTTTGGATCACGGAAGACATTAATTATAATGTTTATTCCAGCCTGTAGATTATGCCTAAATTGAGGCAGAAATAAAATCATGTTTTCTGGTATGTGGACATAATCACTGTATACATACATCATATTTAAAAAAAGAAGTGATAATGAATATGTTTCTGATATTACCAATAAATTCAGAGCAGGCCTTTAGCAACACCAGAATTTCCTTTTCCATGGAAAATCGTACAAAACAAACCAACACAAGGCTAATCAAATATTGTGCTTGTGACAGAAGCATTTATGTTAACTTGGCCAGGAAAGGTAATGTATTCAAATGACTGTCACTGAGGAATTGTTTATTTATAATTAACGAAAACAAGAGTTCACTAAAATTAAAAATTTTAACCCCTGGGGAGCTTGAAAATGACATTGGATTGAATGGACTGTGTAAACTCTGCTCAGAAAGCCGCCAGTGATACATTGTAAAAGGTGATGGTGCGTGGGGACGCGCCTGGAGAAAATTTATAGGGCACACACGTGTACCCAAGTTTAGCCGTTTTAACATTTAATATTGTGATTGTTATTAACACTGCTTGTAATCACTGATAAGTTCATAAGGATAGTAATCTTCCATCGATATTTAAATTATGGGTGGTGGTGGTGGTGGAAATAACACTTGAATGGTCTCACTGTTATAAGCACATTCGGACGATACATGGTTGTTTTGTAATGAATACTGACACCTTTTAAGCCGAGATGTTGCAGTTATTGTTAATGTAAATGTATCAGGTTTTTTTAAACTTATAAAAATCTCCTATGACTCTGAAACAGCGTATCGAAGGGAGAGAGCAGGGGTGCCATTCACCATTCATGTACAATCATATGATATAACAGGGGCTACATGCATATATTAATGATAGTAACGTGCTAGCTGCTATTATTGTTTGACCACCTCACATGGCCTGACAGCGGGATTATCTCTTGCAAAACGGAACACCACTTATGACGTCACATGTGCGCGAGGCAGAATCTTGTCAGTTGATCAGGCACAAAATGTTGTAAACAACCCGTGAGTTTCTCCTGGATTTTGATTTTTGTTCATTTCAGGCTATTTCCTGTCAGAAAATTAGGTCGCGTTCTCAATTACCTGTGTACCAAAAATCTCTGTTCGTTCTCAATTCTTTTAAAAATGATCGCGAAAAAACAGTGTTTCACGGTTGGTGGAACGGACTATAACTTAAGTCTTTGACAGGATTGTCAGGTTTTCTCAGTGTGGTCATTACCTTTGGTATAAACTGGTCAATACTGCCTGGAGGAAAAGAAAGCAGGGTTAGGAAGGCAATACCCTACCTGGCAAACCCAGTCGGATAATACCCCAGTTTACCCAGGTTGGGCAATTTTAAGTCTTATAATTGTTGGTTTTATGGGCAATATGATATGGACTTTTCTGAAAACTTTTTGTTTCACTATAACTTCAGAAGTATAAAATAGTGTAGTATTGCATATCCTTTCATATATTTACAGATTATTATCACTGTTTACATGTGATTGAATTGTAATGAATCAAGTAAACTGTATATTTTAATTTACAGTTAATTTAGATAAACAGTGTCCTCCATTCTTCACAATGTCAAAGTTCCTTATTAGAGCCCTATTGGAAACTTCAACTTGCAAGCCATCTTTGTCCTAGTCAGTGTGTTTTACTTTGATGTGCATTGCTGTCCCTTTCACTGGTTCAGCACAGTTAACTAAGTAAGGTGCGTTGACATAGTAGCTTCATTGTATTAATGTTGCTGAAGAATCCCCTTCACATCCACCACTTAACTCCCTGGTATCTGCATCTGGACATTAGCTAACAATTAAAAGAGCACAAGTCCCCCTCAAGCCTGGCCATAAATACTTGTACCAATAGATGTTATGGTCTGCACTGCAAGAGCTAGGAGGCTGAATCAGCAAGGAATTGTTAAGCCTGTGGTTGATCATCATTATCGTCAGGGTGGGATTATGATACCCCTTTGATGCAGATCAGATGATGATGCAGATTCTGTATATAAGTAGTCCCATATACACAGGATTTTTTTTTACACTTGACAGCCAGTAGCCATTACTACATCAATTTGTGTATACACCAACAAAGTAATCCTCTTTCATTCAAATAAAGTCCTGAAAAAAAATAAAATGATTGGCTGAGGTATGAGTACTGTAGGTCTTCACTGCAACATTATTCATGTATCAAAATTAATTGCTTTATGTGTTAAATACTATATATAAATATCAGACATAGCTCTTGATATTGCTTTATAATAACAAAATGTAAAGCATAGAATCATATTTACCACTGTGTATAATCATATTCAGTATATAATTTACATATATACATATTGCCCATAAAACCATGGTTTACCCAGAAAAACCCACTGGGCTGGGCTTTATGCTTAAAATCCAGATTTTACCCAACCCTTAAATAAAGTGGGAAAACCCTAATGGTCTTTACAATAGCAGAGAACAGGAAGGACTTCAATAAATCTAAAGTGAAAAATCATTTAAATTAGTTTAAGGCTTCATGATAATATTAAAATCTCAAAATAGTCATTTACTTGAAATTAGGACATTATTGAGTCATTTGCTCAAAGACACTGGATTTTTTATCAATGCATGCTGACTGACACTAAATCCCTATCACTGCTGCTTATCACAGGATTGAAAGTCCCAGAAATGGATGCCAAAAACCTAAACAAGCCACTCTATTTTATTATAATTATTATTTAAATATCCCTTGAACCAACACATTTTTACATTTGTAACCATCTCTCACAAGTTGCAAATGCCGGTCAACTAACTCTGCGAGTCTTTGCTGACCTGCAAAGAGCAAATTAGCTGATAACTATAACTTTAACCCAATTTGTTTCAAGTGGCTGATGCTCAAAATGGACAAGCATTTCTTTACCGTGCATCAAGTATATTCTGTGAATTTAATGTGTATGTAGATTTTAAAATACAACAATCAAGTAATTTCTATTCACCCTACTTTCAGCTTGACACACAGAGGCCTGCTTCTGTTTTTAGCATTCAGATTTTCGACAATTTATTTGCATAAAGCCTGCCCATGCGATTAGTGCAGAAACGCCAATCAGAAACTCATACAGTACATGCCCTGCGAGATCAATTTCATTGCTTACATTTTAAGATGATGAAGATTGTCCACTGTCATTTTGAGCGTATCTGTTTCTAGCTCAGCTGACAATAAGTCATCTGAGCTATAGTCATGGTCCTTTGTCAGTCATTGGGCTGTCTGTAAACAAGGTATGTTTTAAAACCGTTAGACCTTCAAATCTAAAATTTGGCCTGATCTTAGCCAGACAATTTTATCACTGAACAAAGTTTTACCTTTAACCATTCTTATCATATCCATAACTTTATTTTCATAAATAATATATAATGCTAATTTTCTGATCCGTTAGATTTTCTTTTTGTACTTAATGGTCAGATTTCCTTAGCTACCAACATATAAAAGCATACCATATCACACTTTGAACATATCAGAGCATAACATATTACACTCTGAACATATCAAAGAATAGGATACCAAGTAGTTCACTGTTCATATTTTTTCCTGTTGATCTGTTTTCCAGGCTGCCATATGGCAAGCACTGAACCATTACGCATACTCTGATGCTATCTTCCTGGCTGAGCGACTGTATGCTGAGGGTAAGTGTCTAGTATAGACATTCATGTACCTGATATCTGACTTGTATTTGGGAACAACTCAAATATCCATAAGTATTTAATAGTTTCATAGCATATCATGTCATATATATTTACAAATTAATATCCTTTCTAACATGTGGGTGAGATGTTTACAAACAATTCAGTCATTACTGCACAAATGAATTCAAATATACACATGGGACACATGAACACATGGGAATTCCCTCTTAGAGAGTAGAGACTGTGATAAAATGCTTGAAAGCTTTCTTACCTTGAGTTCCTTTCTCACTAGTGTGGTCAAGGGGTTTTATTTCTTGTTCAGTGGGTTACATATATTAACATAAGTCCCATCCCCGGGGCCACCATTCGACCACCAGCCAGTCATGACAACCTGAGGAGGAGCCTCCATTGGATCAAAGTTATTTAGGTACATCCTCCTCCACACAGGACCACATCCTCCTCCACATGGGACCACATCCTCCTCCACACAAGACCACATCCTCCTCCACACAGAACCACATCCTCCTCCACACAGGACCATATCCTCCTCCACACAAGACCACATCCTCCTCCACACAGGACCACATCCTCCTCCACACAGGACCACATCCTCCTCCACATGGAACCACATCCTCCTCCACACAGGACCACATCCTCCTCCACACGGGACCACATCCTCCTCCACACAGGACCAAATCCTCCTCCACACGGGACCACATCCTCCTCCACATGGAACCACATCCTCCTCCACACAGGACCACATCCCCCTCCACATGGGACCACATCATCCTCCACACAGGACCCCATCCTCCTCCACACGGGACCACATCCTCCTCCACATGGAACCACATCCTCCTCCACACAGGACCACATCCTCCTCCACACGGGACCACATCCTCCTCCACACAGGACCATACCCTCCACAGGAGTCCTGCTAATTGCCAAAAAAGTACATGTAGTTTACAATTAGGTTACCAAAGTGACCCTTAAAATATTTGGTCGCTGAGAATGATGCAATTAAGATATGTCCCATTAAGAAAAACAGAAGACAAAGGGACTCCTCCTTTTACTGGTGTTTGTAGAGCACAGACTGGTGGTTGCTGTCCAAGAGGAACATGAACATTGAGACACCTGCTGACTGGAGATCAAGCTGATATATCCTCAAGCTAATTGTATCCTCCAAAACAGAGTTTCGCCGATACTATGTTTTCAGTCCGATGCTGCCGCCGCCGCGTAGGTGTACGGAGAACTCTTCCGTAACCGCTTGGTGGAATTTTATGAAACTCAGGATTATGTTAGGTTCACATGTGAACTGCTGCGCCCTGATTTTGTTTTGACCTCTTACCTTTCCTGTGCACTCTGTGTCCATCTGTGGGTCTGTGTTCACACATAAACCCACATATCTTAGGAACCCTTTGCCCGATCAGGAAAAAAATGTTGAACTAATGTAGCCCTTGGATAGCTTTATAACATACACAAAAAATGGTGGCGCCACGTGCAACCATGTTTGCACAGTGTCCATCTGTTCGTCTGCCTTGGGCTAAAATCACTCATATCTCGGCTGTGGTTTCACTAGCCCTGCCTAGGCTTTAGTATTTGTGTTTACTAATAAAATGCTTAAAATAAAATGTGATTCCATGTACCAATAGACTTAACTCGTTGCCAGCTCTTATCACTCAAGCCCTGTTAAGTCTGAATGGTGAATCCCTGATATTTGCATCTTAAGGTGTCACAAGGCTCTTTCAGGACCTGACGATTCCCACGTATTAAATTTGCATATCAGGCCCGTCACGCCACATGTGAGTGGCATCGTTGCTATGAGAACGCCTACAGTGGTCCCACAGGGCGACCCGCTTGGTAACATTTGCACTTAAATCATGTATTCAGGTAGTCTACACATTGACCTTCGTGTCCTATGATATATCTCTGCTGAACGAATATTATGGTCCATGGGCAAAATGTAAGTGCATATTGTAGACACTATCGCGACAATATTGTACCGACAGGTCCAGTAAAATTCCCTTTGTCGAGATGACAAGAGCAGCTGGCAGCATTTGTCTGAACTCGTGTATTAACTGTCAAATTGTGACTCGCGAATCGTGATCATTTCAGTCAGCCGGTACAATTTGACTGCGCTGGTCGTGTGCACCTGAATATCTGGCGCTGATTGGCTGAGCCAGAATTTGTTAAGCTTACTTTCAAGAGTGGTGGTCTGATAAACGTTAACACTGGGGCTGAGAGTTATAGTGTTGCCAAACTCAGCATAAGCAACAGCCAAAAATATTAAGACAATTAAAATGTGAAGCTATTTGCCAATTGGAAGCTATAAGCCAATTGGAAGCCCGTAATAGGCGATGACTGAATGAACCTTGTTCGTTTTGAAAAAGATTCTGGGAAAGACCATTGCTGACGTCACTGGAAAAGCCCTTAGTTCAGCGAGGTGGTGATTTGTGGCGCTGACCGTCCGGTAACCGGCCAAGATTACCAGTCCATGAAATAAGAGGGTCATATAAGGGTAAATTAGTTATATGAGTTGCCGCAAGATGGCAGTACCGATACTTAGTGTGATAAAAAGCGGGAACGTTTGATTGCTCTGTCAGAAGCAACAATTAAGTCATAACTATTTCATGGACTGGGCCAGTCTATGGTTTCACATATCTGCCTTAAATTTCACAGGTTTAAACATCCTGAACAGCTTTCTTGATTTTATGACAGGCGGCACCACCTACATTCTAGTTTACACTGCAGACATCGAAGCTTGTATCTCTCGGGAACTGTTTGACTGATTGGGCCAAAATTTTGCATGTGTATAGCTCTCACATAGCTCTTTATCATACGCAGAACTGGTGGCACCACCTGCAACCATTTTTCCACAGCGTCCATCTGTTCATGTTGCTTTGGCTAAAATCACTCATATCTCAATAGTGGTTTGACTTATCTGCCTAAAATTTTGCGTGTTCATACATCTTGGTTAGCTTTCTTAATCATTTTTGGTTGACCTCTGACCCTTCCTCCTGCCCAGTGTCCATTTGTGCATCTGTTTCCACACATAAACCCACATATCTCGGAAACCATTTGAATGATCAGGCTAAAAATTTTGCACAAATGTAGCCCTTGGAAACCATTATAACATACACTAAAAATGGTGGCGCCACCAGCAACCATTTTTGCACAGCGTCCATCTGTTCATCTGCATTGGGGAAAAATCACTCATATCTCTGCATTGGGTAGACTTATACACCTGAAATTTTGCATGTGTATACATCCTGGACAGCTTTCTTGATTTTTTGACAGGTGGCGCCACCTATGTTCACCTTAACGCTGCAGACATCCAAGCTCATATCTCAGGAACCGTTTGCAGTCCTTTGCAATGGGATTTAGACTGGGAACCCGCTCTGATCTTATCGCTGTTTGAACTGGAAAAAGCGGGCGATAATATATCTCGGTGGCGGGTACTAGTCGATCAACATCCGCTCATTACAAATTCCTGTACATTGTTATGTTTAAATCACGGCGGGCTTACAAGGGTCGTTAGGGATAATATTTCATTTATATATTAAGGTAAGAACGTGGTAAAGTTGCCAGAAAGACCCATTTACTACCAAAGACACTAACGGATGCATTTTGGTGTGTATATTAAGAAGTTTTAAGAGTTTTTTGGTGCCTTCTACTAGTGTCTACCATTTCACCATTACAAGGCCTAACTGTACAGGCCATTCCTACAACTGTGATCGTATCACAGTTGTGGATCCGCAACAAATACTGATACAGTGGCCTCAAGACACTGCCACAGTGGCCTAACACACTGCCACTGCTGCCTAAAACACTGATGGAGTGGTCTCAAAACACTGACTCAGTGGCCTCAAAACCCTGATACAGTGTCCTGAGTCCTCAAAGTCAAAACACTAACAGTGACCTCAAACACTGCCATGGTGGCCTTAAAAAAACTGCCACATTGGCCTAAAAAAACTGCCACAGTGGCCATAAAACACTGTCATATAGACCGTAAAACACTGATACAGTGGCCGTAAAACACACTGATACAGTAGCTGTATAACACGGCCACGGTGGCCTAAAAAAACTGCCACGGTGGCCTAAAAAACTGCCACATTGGCCTCAAAACACTGCCACAGTGGCCGTAAAACACTCATATAGGCCATAAAACACAGATACAGTGGCCATAAAACACACTGATACAGTGGCCATAAAACACACTGATAGTGGACGTAAAACACTGATACAATGGCCGTTAAACACACTGATGCAGTGGACGTAAAACACTGATACAGTAGCCTCAAAACACACTGATACAGTGGCCATAAAACACTGATACAGTGGCCGTAAAACACATTGATACATTAGCCGTAAAACACTGATACAGTGGCCGTAAAACACTGATACAGTGGCCGTAAAACACGCTGATGCAGTGGCCATAAAACACTGATACAGTGGCCGTAAAACACACTGATACAGTGGCCGTAAAACACTGATACAATGGCCATAAAACATACTGATACAGTGGCAGTAAAATACACTGATACAGTGGCTGTGAAACACTGACACAATCACCTCAAAACATTTGCAGATTGGTGTTGAAAACCTGAATATTATACAGGAGATATTCATCAGTTAACCCTGCACAAAGCCAAGTTACTAGTTTCCCATTGGTCTGTTAAAATGTGTGAGTTCATGTAAGTTGGGTTTGAGAATGTATTGATATAATTAAATGGAGAAAAAAAAAACACATAAATTGCCCCAGAATTAACATTTTTCTGTATAAAAAGTTTTTTTTTTTCAGGTACTCCAGCAGATGACATGAAATAATTTTTCATGAAGAAACTAATTGAATCAGTGAACATACAGTGTGATGATGGAACCCCTTACTGTGTGATTGAGTGTGAGAAAGTATGTCAGCTGTTGTGCTTGTAAAATCCATTTAGTAAAAATAATTTTGTTAAGGGCCTGTATCTTGAGAGTTCTTTACATTGTTTTGGTTCCCGTCTTTTTCAGTGGGCAGTGATGAAGCGCTGTTTCTGATGGCGACATGTTATTTCCGCTCGGGTAAACCAGTGCAGGCGTACGCTGTCCTCCAGGCCAAGGGCTGCCCCACGCCACAATGTAAATTCCTGTTTGCTCAGTGCTGCCTAGAAATCAACAAGTAAGTCATGTCAACAAGTAAGTCATATCAGGTTGATTCAACAAGTAAGTCATATCAGGTTGATTCATGTTTATCGTAAATAATGGTATATGTGTCCTTTATTTGAGGAGCTGGGTGTTGTATTCATGACAGACTTTTATATGTTGTGGTTGTGTCTGTTCAGTTTGTGTACATGCCTGATTACTCATGCTTTTCAGTGCCATGAAGCACATTAGTGACAATATTCAGTATGTTAATGTAAACTTTTGTGCAAAAGTTCCAGTATCTTATTTATGATTGTCTTTAAATTTTGTATACATATTTATCAAAGAAATCTCTATATCTTTCATGTGACTGGTGGTTCCATTTAGAATTAGTGATTTTGGACTGAGGTAGTTATATCATTTTTAGCAGAAAATAATCAGTAAAAAAAGCAGTAGTTTGTATTGAATCTTAAATTTGTGATAATGTGCCTCATTTTGGTATAAATCTAGGTCAAAGTGCGAAATTTTGTAAATATTCAGCAAAAAAAAAATCCTCAGATAGTTGCAGAATTTCATTGTGATTTAAATACTTTGGAGAAACATATTATACAAAAGATGAGATATGGGTTTTTCTCAGAATTCAGTTCAATTATGATTTGTTTTTTTCTCAGAATTTAGTTTTAATTTTGATTTGGGTTTTTCTCAGAATCCAGTATAATTATGATTTTGGTTTTTCTCAGAATTCAGTTTTTATTAAGATTTGGGTCTTTCTCAGAATTCAGTTTTGATTATGATTTTGGTTTTTCTTAGAATTCAGTTTTAATTAATATTTGGGCATTTTCAGAATTCTGTTTTAATTATGATTTGGGTTTTTCAGATTGGCAGAAGCAGAGACTGTCCTAGCTGGTAATATTCTTCAAAAAGCCAAACAGCCTGAAGACATCGTAAATGAATATGGTGATGCTGCTTCTTTTGCGCTGAGACTTTTGGGTAAAATATACAGGTGAGTGACGAGTGTTCTCATACACTATTGTTCTTGAATAAAAAGTCAGTTGTCTTAACCTTCTTTATTTCACAATGACCTTGACATTTACTGAGAAGGGTCATCAGAGATTAGCATCAGTATCATTATACTTTGTCTCTGACACAAATCAGTTTTAAATTTGCACCTAAAAGGTTCTTATCTTCCATTAAAGTCTTATTTCATATTTTGAGAAACAAAATTACTGTTGTTGCTTTTTAGCTCAGCTGACTATAAGTCATCTGAGCTATAGTCGTGGTCCTTTGTCCGTCGTCCGTCCGGCCCTCTCGCCGTCCGTCCTTTAACAGGGCACGTTTTAAAACTGTTGGACCTACGAATCCAAAATTCTGCATACCATTAGATGTCCTCAAAATCTCCTACCATACCAAAAATTGGGTCATTAGAATGTAGTTCCTTCGAGATATTAAGGAAAAACCTCCGTTTTCCATTTAAAAGCCATTGTTACACTTCAAGGCTGCCTAATATCAAAACCATGCACTGATCTGTTTTTGATCAGATTTAGTATTCATATTCTTCCATACATTTTCTGTGCACATACCAAAATTTAGGTCAGTATTGGGTATTATTTTGAAGTTATAGGCCCAAATATAATGCAATTTTTTAAAAATCAGGAAATATATTTGCTCACTTAACATGAGAATTGCTGAAGCTGGAGACTTTTTTTCAGGAATATAACTTTATTTAATCAAGATTCAATTGTTTACCCAAAATTAGATCTGAATTTTGCAAATTGTTCAAGTTATTAGCATAAATAAAAAATCAATACCTTAAATTTTGTCCAAATTTGGCAGTGGCACGTTTTATACATATATACATAAGGATTTAATCTTTTAAAATCTGAAATTTCAAAGAAATTGTTTGAAAAGAGTAGCTTTTATTCAAGTTTTCATACACCATGTCAAGTGTTGTTTACATCTGGCCCACCTAGTAGTACAGCCTTCACTTGCATTATGTAACCCACCCTAGGCAGCTTGCCTTGGCCCATCTTGGCCACTACTAGCAGGCTTCCCCTCTGCCCTGCACTCACCCCCCCCCCCCCCCCCCCAGCGGGTGCATATACTAGATGAATGTTATAATTTTCTGTATTTTATTTTATTCTTGGACATGCTACATTTTAGATTTTGTATTGTACCACCAGGGTTACAATGATTAAAGTGCACATTTAATTGTGTCCACAAAGTGATGTATTGCTATGAAAGTGTGGATGTTCATCAGATAAGTAATGCTTTACTTCAGAAGAGTAAAACTTCACCAGGTGTGAAATTGACTATTAATTCCAGTAATTAATTATAGCTGAGATTGTAATTAGCATAATGATATTGTTTGTCCCTCATTCAACCAACAGTGTGTATACTTTATTTGAAAAGATGTTTTTATTTTATCAAATGTACTGAATCTTTTATTTTATTTCGGTGAATAAAATTAAGCATGTACTGAAAACTCCAATGTGCAAAACGTTTTAATAGGGATTCAAGGAATAATTTTGTAGATGCCATGTTGTTATATATAAACTTAAATGCATTATTCCTTTGAAAGTGAAATGAAGGTATTAGTCCATTCTGTCCACTTGCCTGTCCATCTGCAAATTTTTCATATGCATCACAGTATCTCAAAACTTTTACTGTTTTTCTTCATGACAGTCTTGTCAGAGTATTAGTTTGCAATCATATATTGAGAACTTTACTATAACCAAGTAGGAGGGCCCTTTCCTCTTAGCTTCTCATATGCTAATATAAATAAAAAACATTACAATAGAATATTTTTCATATTTTGCATTTGCAAAAATTTCAAACTTAAGCTGGTTGTCGTGACCCATGGGTCCTTTGTTTATATTCTGGATTCTCAACATCATTGTTTGGCTAAAACTGAATAAATACCAGACATGGTGCGAATACTTGGCAAATGTATATGAATATGAATATGAATATGTACTCCATTATAAAATTTCTTGCATAAGAATGGGAATCCAGGTAAAAATGAAAGTATTTGAATACCAGTGCAAATACTTCCAAAATGTATTCATGAATGCATTCATGAATATATTCTATAATATTATTTTAATAATCATTTCAGTTATATTTTATGTAAAAAATCATATGATTCTCTTATTCTTTTTAATAAAAATTATATTTTGCACAATATTTGTTATTAAATTTTAATGAATAGTTAAACACTTTATCATATATGTGCTGCTTATCAGTTATATGGCCAAGTCAAAATCTGTATGACAGTGGCACTCCATTTGTTAAGTAAATAAATGAAATCAATCTCTTCCCTGTCTCCAAAGAAACTATCAAAATCATACATAAGCTTAACACTAACAACTCATAATATTAGCTTATATAATAACAGCTTATATTTATTTCCACACAAAACCAGCATGTGCCTCATTTAAAAATCATATATTTTTATCTTATATAACAGCTGAGCGCCTTGACCCATAGGTCCCTTGTTTTTTGTGATGGTAGGGGAATTATAGCAAAAAAAACCATCGTAAACGAGAGGTCCCATTGTCCAAGGCAAGTTGAAAAGTTAAAGGTCGATATTATGAATAAAAATAAATGATGTATATCAAAAATTATTTTGAATGCTATAAAATCTTTCCAATTTTCTTCCATAAATGAGCAATATTTGGTTTAATTAGTTCACTTAATAATGGTAAAACTGTGTTCGGGTCTTATATATTGTTAGATAGCAAAATTAGAACCCTCGCAAAACTCTTAAAAGATGAAACCCATGAATTTGTAACCCTGCTTATGTGAAGCCAACCACAGTATATACTGAAATATAGATCATGTTGTGTTCATTTTGATCTGACATAGAATTGATGACAGAACACTATAGCTTAATGTCATGTTGAAAATAGTTGAACTCTGGATTGTATGGTTTAACATTCTGGAAAAATAAACTGATACAGGAAAAACTTAAGATACAGATTTAAAAAAGTATATCTTGGTAAGACAAATGTAAAGGTAAAAGTTATATATGCAGTGAAAGAGGAATGAATAGTTTCAATGTATAAAGTAGGGAAATTATTTATATTTTTACATCTTTTTGTAATTACAGTCGGACAGAGCGTGGCCAAAAGGCTGCTGAGAGCTACAGGCGGAGCCTCAAACTGAACCCATTCCTCTGGTCGTCATTTGAATCTCTGTGCCAACTAGGTCAGAACACTCTGCTGATATTTATTTTGTTTTCTCTGTATATCTTCTGAATCACTGGCTGTAAGTTTTAATCTGCTTGATTGATGTGAGCTATATTTTATAAGTTTTTAATCTTTTAGATTGCTGAGAGCGATATGGTTGACTTCATCCTCCTTCATTCTGTGTGTTTTGAAATAAAGCAAAGTTGATCAGCTGTTGATGCAAATACTTTACAAATTGGGGCTGTGAGCACACAACCCCCACAAGTAGATATATAATTTATTGTTCATACAATACATATTAGGTCAAATGCATGTATATTCATTTGAAAACAAAAAACAAAGAAAACTTCAAGGAACAAGAAAAATAGAAAGCATCTTAGGTGGTACAAATATATACCAAGATAGCAGAACACTCACTACACTTGTGTGGACAACTGCTGATACCATCTCGGCATCTTATTAGATCCTTGCAGACTTTTGCAAGTATGACATCCAACTGATCTGCATGCCCTTAACTATTCCTTTGAAGCAAAGTCACATTATTAATGTCAAACAGAGTAACATTGCTGCCCATTTTAGATACATACTGTATGTTACAGCACCTCGCAGTACTGCAAACCAAAATATTGTAAGATTGTAACAAAGTGTGACAGAACTAAGATGTCCTGTTTGTAAATACATAATCAAGAGGGGAGATGTCTGAAATAAAATTTAGCAGTCGACTAAGTGTACTTTGTGGTACATGTAAGATTTTTGGCTTTACACCATGATGCATGAAGGTTTGTCATTAAGCTGGACAGCAGCTGACAAAGTACAATACCATACAAATAAGAGCAGTACTGTTTAAATATGGCTGACCTCATAATGAAGTGACTTTTCCAAAACTAGCTAACATTATATTTACTGATTTATTTAAACAAGCACATATGTAAGACACATCAAGAGAGCCTATGACCTGATTGGACAACATGTGTCCCAAATGTTTTGCTCTGCTCACATATTGCAGTGGATTGTTATCTGTGTGTATTTTACCTGGTGTATCAGTTCCCCTCCTGGAGTGGAGGGAAAAAATATTACATTACATTTCTTAAGATTGAATAGAATGTTATGCTCCTTTGCAAGTTGTATTGTAAACAAACTTTGAAAGTTAAGTTGATGTGGAAGTGGTTTTAGATATTTATTTTCTGTAGAGGATCCTGGTCTGATGAAGGTCTTTCATTGTGTATATATTTTCAGGAGAGAAGCCTGATCCAGCCAAGGTCTTTCAGGTGTCCGCATTACAGAATTTGTCATCTGTGTGTAGATCAACATACCCAGTCCCTCATTACACGACGACACCAGCACAGGCGCCACCTGCTGACATAAGTCTCACACACACAAGTACACCACAAGTGAGTCTCGTGTTGGGTTATTTACAAATCTGATGACTCATCACAATTACTTCCTAACAAACTGTACATTAACATGTGATCACGGCCTAACAAACTGTACATTAACATGTGATCACGGCCTAGAAAACTGAACATAAACATGTGATCATGGCCTAACAAACTGTACATAAACATGTGATCATGGCCTAACAAACTGTACATTAACATTTGATCACAGCCTAACAAACTGTACATTAACATTTGATCAAGGCCTAACAAACTGTACATTAACATGTGATCACGGCCTAACAAACTGTACATTAACATTTGATCACGGCCTAACAAACTGTACATAAACATGTGATCACGACCTAACAAACTGTACATTAACATGTGATCACTTCCTAACAAACTGTACATTAACATGTGATCATGGCCTAACAAACTGTAAGTTAACATGTGATCACGGCCTAACAAACTGTACATTAACATTTGATCACGGCCTAACAAACTGTACATTAACATGTAATCACGGCCTAACAAACTGTACATTAACATTTGATCACGGCCTAACAAACTGTACATTAACATGTGATCACGACCTAACAAACTGTACATTAACATGTGAACACTCTCTAACAAACTGTACATTAACATGTGATCATGGCCTAACAAACTGTACAGGGCAGTGATGGACCTTTTGATGAACTACATCATGTTTGAAGATGGGTGACCTTGATGGATTTTCAAGGTCACAGAGGTGATAATGCTAAAATGATGTTAACCAAATAGCTCGCAAACACTTTGACTAATACTCACTGAACTTGCACCAGTAATGTTTGTTTTGAAGGACTAGGTCAAGTTCGAAGATGGATGACCTTGACAGAGGCAATAATTCTCAAATGATGTTAATGCAATAACCCGCAAAGAATTTGATGAACAATCAAATTCGTTTCTGCATAATAACTCCCCTAACATATGATGGATAGGATTCAAACATAAGATGTATCACCCATGGCCTAAGGGAGAAGCTTATTGATATTTGGGCCAGAAGGAAAAAAAAAGTAATACACAGTTTGGTGTTCAGTTGCTGGTGTCTCCTTCAGCAGGCCAGAAATGAATGAATCTTTTTCGAGTCACTCGTGTAAAGTGGCATTACATTTTCACAGCATATTTTGTACAGAAAATTTGAAGATTCCCCAGAAAAGGATACACTGGCCCAACGCATCACAGTGGCTCTCATTTAGACTATGTTTGGACAAATCTATCTCCACTCCAACATATCAAGGAATTTGGACCTATTATAGTGACCATCAACAAATTTACATTGATATTCATATGTAGCCATTCTACACATCACAGCACATTTGTAGACCCAAGCCCAAGAACAGCTGAATCTCAGTTCAAGAGAATGACCATTTTATCACTACTAACCAGCAGCTGACTCTCTCTAATACTACAAGGTTCATGTACAGACTAAAGCCTCACATATAATAAGGCCAATTCAACATACAAATACTTGAAAAATATTTGACACAGCCCAGCGAAGACTTCAACCAAGCATAATTGGCACAGGTAATACAGAAAACAGAAACTAAAAATGCATGCAGTTCTTTTATATCATTATTTTGATAGCTTTGAACATTTTCACTTTACCATATCTTTTCTTCCAGTTTATACATGTCAGCTGTTCTTTACAGGTTCTTTAATATTCAAATATCACTCTTTCAGCCCAAACTACCAAAGTATACAAAATTCACAGTACTTCAATTTATAATGACTGCATGCGGGGCCCTTACTGACCTGTCAGTTTTCTAGTTTTGAAATGCAAATGCAGTCTTAGATCCTTCAATAAGAATCGTGTCCTAATTTGTAGTGTTAATCATTGTAATAGACACATATATTGACACATATTTTGAGCACAGGGATAATGCATTTGTAATTGGATTTGCACTTGATAATTTTGATTGCCTTTGATACATCTGATCATGTTGTATTTGATGTATTTCACACATAAATGCATTTGCATTCAAGTGCTCTTGAATCACATTTGAACCCAGTCTGAACAGCTGTGTTACTTTTATCTTATATTTTGCATGATGATCAAAGTTTAATTTTATAATTTTGGTGAATTTTTTCATGCTGGTTATGTGCTGGTTGATTCATGATATTGATGATAGGTAGTTTTGTGCTGGTTAATACATGATATTGATGATAGGTAGTTTTGTGCTGGTTAATACATGATATTGATGATAGGAAGTTTTGTGCTGGTTAATACATGATATTGATGATAGGAAGTTTTGTGCTGGTTAATACATGATATTGATGATAGGTAGTTTGAGCTGGTTAATACATGATATTGATGATAGGTAGTTTGAGCTGGTTAATACATGATATTGATGATAGGTAGTTTGAGCTGGTTAATACATGATATTGATGATAGGTAGTTTGAGCTGGTTAATACATGATATTGATGTTAGGTTATTTCGAGCTGGTTAATACATGTTATTGATGATAAGTAGTTTCCTTCTGGTTAATACATGATATTGATGATAGGTAGTTTCGTGCTGGTTAATACATGATATTGATGATAGGTAGTTTCGTGCTGGTTAATACATGATATTGATGATAGGTATTTCGTGCAGGTTAATACATGATATTGATGATAGGTAGTTAGAGCTGGTTAATACATGATATTGATGATAGGTAGTTAGAGCTGGTTAATACATGATATTGATGTTAGGTAGTTAGAGCTGGTTAATTCATGATATTGATGATAGGTAGTTTGAGCTGGTTAATACATGATATTGATGATAGGTAGTATTGTGCTGGTTAATACATGATATTGATGATAGGTAGTTTTATGCTGGTTAATACATGATATTGATGATAGGTAGTATTGTGCTGGTTAATACATGATATTGATGATAGGTAGTTTTATGCTGGTTAATACATGATATTGATGATAGGTAGTATTGTGCTGGTTAATACATGATATTGATGATAGGTAGTTTTATGCTGGTTAATACATGATACTGATGATAGGTAGTTTTATGCTGGTTAATACATGATATTGATGATAGGTAGTTTTATGCTGGTTAATACATGATATTGATGATAGGTAGTTTGAGCTGGTTAATACATGATATTGATGATTGGTAGTTTGAGCTGGTTAATACATGATATTGATGATAGGTAGTTTTTAATTATAATTAATTGGTTTCTCTTTCATGCTGCTGATTATAAATAATTATGTCCACCTTTTCAATTCTCTCAGTAACATAAGGAAGACAGGACACAAGGTGGCAGCACCTGTTGATGAGTGTGGTCACATTACTGTCCTCTGATCCTGTGTATAAGCAGAAGGCTTTGGGAGTGTTTCAGTGCTTCAAAAATGGCAGCCAATCCTTTAAATGTTGAAAAGTAATAATGACTGATGATCAGTTGCTTTTGTCTTACAGTCATCAAACATGATTAAGGAACTGATTCCGAACACTATCCCATACAAAATGGCAAGGTCTCATATTTTACCCTGATATCAACCATGTTAGTCCTGTTGTAGGTTACACCACTACCAGTCAATACAAGTTCAATACAGCAACAAAGTAGCTTTAATAGTCCAACAGTTGAGAACACAGAACCGATGGACTCCAGTAACACGGTCAGCGACATGTCACTGCTGTCTGTCAATGCGTCCAAGGGAACAATAAGAATAAAAGCCAACAGACACCGCAGTCTTCTCGGAGGACCTGCCAGTCTAAGCCCGCTCACGCCAAGGTACCAATCTTTTTGTTCCTTAAACTTGACATTTATATTGAATGTGCCCTGTTTGT
Source organism: Sipunculus nudus (assembly GCA_026874595.1). Lineage (NCBI taxonomy): Eukaryota > Metazoa > Annelida > Sipuncula > Golfingiida > Sipunculidae > Sipunculus > Sipunculus nudus. The sequence goes on from CM049321.1 coordinate 62,780,326, forward strand.
TTACAGGAGAACTTTATTCTGGTGTCATATCCTTTTGAAAGCCATTTTTGTTTCAAAATATTAATTGTTAGATAAATTTTGTCTTTTTCTTCCTGTTATTATATTCTACAAACCTCTTCCCCCCTTTACATTGGAAATGAGCATTACAAACTGAATTAGTGCAACCTGGCCACATGATGAACAGAACTAGTGGATACCAGGCCACATGACAAACAGAACCTGTGGATACCAGGCCACATGACAAACAGAACTAGTAGATACCAGGCCACATGACTAACAGAACCTGTGGATACCAGGCCACATGACAAACAGCCAGTGAATATCAGGCAACATGACAAACAAGACTAGTGGATACCAGGCCACATGACAAACAGAACTAGTGGATACCAGGCCACATGACTAACAGAACCTGTGGATACCATTCCACGTGACAAAGAAACCTATGGATACCAGGCCACATGACAAACAGCCAGTGAAAATCAGGCAACATGACAAACAGAACTATTGGATACCAGGCCACATGACAAACAGAACTAATGGATACCAGCCCACATGATAAACAGAGCCTGTGGATACCATGGCCACATGACAAACAGAACCTCTGGATACCAGGCCACATGACAAACAGCCAATGAATATCAGGCCACATGACAAACAAAAATAGTAGTTACCAGGCAACATGACAAACAGAACTAGTGGATACCAGGCCACATGATAAACAGAGCCTGTGGATACCAGGCCACATGACAAACAGAACCTGTGGATACCAGGCCACATGACAAACAGAACCTGAGGATACCAGGCCACATGACTAACAGAACCTGTGGATACCAGGCCATATGACAAACAGAACTAGTGGATACCAGGCCACATGACAAACAGAGCCAGTGAAAACCAGGCCACATGAAAAACAGAGCCAGTGAATACCAGGCCACATGACACAGAGCCAGTGAATACCAGGCCACATGACAAACAGAGCCAGTGAATACCAGGCCACATGACAGAGCCAGTGGATAACAGGCCACATGACTAACAGAATTTGGATACCATTCCACATGACAAAGAAACCTGTGGACACCAGGCCACATGACACAGAATTTGTGGATACCAGGCCACATAACAAATAAAACTAGTGGATACCAGGCCACATCACAAACAGAGCCTGTGAATACCAAGCCACACGAGAATCAGAGCCAGTGAATACCAGGCCCTTCTTGTTTATATCTTACTCAGCTGTATGCATCATGTGACAGGCCAGCTCATACAATTGGATCATCATCTAGTGGAATTCAAGATGGCCGATGTGGCTCATTGCAGGAATAATCTTGCATGGCAGTCATATAATTGATGTATGTTCCTATGATTTAAATTGTCAGAGAATTGGTATTGATTAGAATCTGTTGGTCTGGCTTTGTGTTTCAGAATAATGTAAACTGACTTTAACAGGAGACATGTTACCTCGTGTATGGTTTATGTTATTAATGATTTTTAGCTCAGCTGACTGTAAGTCATCTGAGCTATAGTCGTGGCCCTTTGTCCGTCATCCGGCCATCCGTCCGTTAACAGGGCACGTTTTAAAACCGTTGGACCTACGAATCCTAAATTCTGCATACTATTAGATGTCCCCAAAATCTCCTACCATACCCAAAATTGGGTCATTAGAACTTCTTTCCTTCGAGATATTAAGGAAAAACCTCCGTTTTCCATAAAAAAGCAATTGTTACACTTCAAGTCTGCCTAATATCAAAACCACTGATCTGTTTTTGATCATATTTAGTATTCGTATTCTTCCATATATTTTCTGTGCACATACCAAAAATTAGGTCAGCTTTGGGTATTATTTTGAAGTTATAGGCCCAAATATAATGCAATTTTTTAAAAATCAGGAAATATATTTGCTCACTTAACATGAGAATTGCTGAAGCTGAAGCCTTTTTTTCAGTAATATAACTTTATTTAATCAAGATTCAGTTGTTTGCCCAAAATTAGATCTGAATTTAGCAAATTTTTCAAGTTATTAGCATAAATAAAAAATTAATACCTTAAATTTTGTCCAACTTTGGCAGTGGCACGTTTTTTCCCTGTAAGCACTGTTGATTTAATTTTCACAGCATATATTCACAAGGATTTAATCTTTTAAAATCTGAAATTTCAAAGAAATTGTTTGAAAAGAGTAGCTTTTATTCAAGTTTTCATACACCATGTCAAGTGTTGTTTATATTTGGCCCACCTAGTAGTACAGCCTTCACTTGCATTATGTTACCCACCCAGGCAGCTTGCCTTGACCCAGCTTGGCCACTACTTGCAGGCTTCTCCTCTGCCCTGCACTCAACCCCCCCCCCCAGCTGGTGCATAAACTAGATAAATGTTATAATTTTCTGTATTTTATTTTATTCTTGGACATGCTACATTTAGATTTTGGATTGTACCACCAGGGTTACAATGATTTAAGTGCACATTAATTGTGTCCACAAGGTGATGTATTGCTATGAAAGTATGGATGTTCATCAGATAAGTAATGCTTTACTTCAGAAGAGTAAAACTTCACCAGGTGTGAAATTGACTATTAATTCCAGTTATTAATTATAGCTTAGATTGTAATTAGCATAATGATATTGTTTGTCCCTCACTCAACCAACAGTGTGTATACTTTATTTGAAAAGATGTTTTTATTTTATCAAATGTACTGAATCTTTTATTTTATTTCGGTGAATAAAATTAAGCTTGTCCTGAAAACTCCAATGTGCAAAACTTTTGAATAGGAATTCAAGGAATAATTTTGTAGATGCCATGTTGTGGCATTATTTTCTTTTACATTCAGTTTAAACATTTGATTTAAAAATAATAAAATATATGTGTATGCATAATATGACCCAATGTGAGCTACAACCTGGATATATAATGATTGCAACTTAGAATTCTAATATTTTAACTTATATTTTCACTTTTATATTACAAATTTATAACACTTGTAAATAAAAAAAATGAATCAGATAAAAACTATTAATGAAAAAAGTGGATATGCTAAAAAAATAGGCTTATATATAAACTTAAATGCATTATTCCTTTGAAAGTGAAATGAAGGTATTAGTCCATTCTGTCCACTTGCCTGTCCATCTGTAAATTTTTCATATGCATCACAGTATCTCAAAACTTTTACTGTTTTTCTTCATGACAGTCTTGTCAGAGTATTAGTTTGCAATCATATATTGAGAACTTTACTATATCCAAGTAGGAGGACCCTTTCCTCTTAGCTTCTCATATACTTATATAAATATAAAACATTACGATAGAATATTTTTCATATTTTGCATTTGCAAAAATTTCAAACTTTTGTCATGACCCATGGGTCCTTTGTTTATATTCTGGATTCTCCACATCATTGTTTGGCTAAAACTGAATAAATACCAGACATGGTGCAAATACTTGGCAAATGTATATGAATATGAATATGAATATGTACTCCATTATAAAATTTCTTGCATAAGAATGGGAATTCAGGTAAAAATGAAAGTATTTGAATACCAGTGCAAATACTTTCAAAATGTATTCATGAATGCATATATTCTATAATATTATTTTAATAAATTAGTTCAGTTATATTTTATTTAAAAAATCATATGATTCTCTTTATTATTTTTAATAAATATTATATTGGCACAACATTTGTTATTAAATTTTAATAAATAGTTGAACTCTTTTATTTTATGTGCTGCTTATAAGTTATATGGCCAGGTCAAAATCTGTGTGACAATAGCACTCCATTTGTTAATAAAATAAATGAAATCAATCCTCTTCCCTGTCTCCAAAAATACTATCAAAATCATACATAAGCTAAACACCAACAACTCATAATAAAGCTTATATTTATTACCACACAAAACCAGCATATGCCTCTTTCCCAAATAATATTTTTTATCATATATAACAGCTGAGCGCCGTGACCCATGGGTCCCTTGTTATGATATTAATGGTTTCTTCTCTTCTCATGTAGATTCTTCTGCCATCAGTAAATGACACTACAGTTTATCATCAGAACTATCCCTTTCTTATGAGGCCTTAACTATGGATTCATTGTGACTTGGGCACTTGTATTTTTAGTTTTGGTGTTCTGCCACTAGAGGCTACTCCTAGTCCTGGTATCTCAGAGAATGTATCTCAGTACATTACGCCGACGGAATACACCCAGGAGGGTGGGAAAAACCCGCCGGCACCAAGGAAGGTAAGACTCTAGTGACGCTGAGGTCATTATGGGATGTTTAGTGTAGGTATATTTACAATGAAGCATCTGAATGCCATAAAAAAAATATTTTCCCCCAAAATCTAAACCTTATCCAAAATTATCAGATAAATAATGTTTTATGCAATTTTTTAGGTCAGCTGACTGAAATTAAACTGAGGTATATATAGGAATGAGGATCTGGCCTTCGTGCCATCTTTTTACCAAGGCTCGAATGGTGACTGCTGATCCTAGAAGCTTCCTGTGAATGTCCAGGGAGGTTCATATAAACTCTCCTTGTTTTAAAACAGTTAACTGTTTGACTGGTAGTATTTTTTACTGGATGACCACTCAGTTTGTCCTTGTTGTTTATAACTGTTTATTACAGTTTATGTTATATACATCCAAACAAGAATTGTTCAAGCAAATACTAGGAAAATATAACTAAACATGAGAAGATGTGTGCTCTAAAATTTAGATCCATTGAAAATACAATTTGGGCTCTAGTCCCTTTTAAATAATGACTTGATATTATTATTAAACTTTGGTCCCTATCAGATTGTATGTGGTAATAAGTTTAAGACCCATCAAACCAATATAGCCACATGACTGTCATATTTAGGAACTTGGCATCACTACTGGAATGGGGGGGGGGGGGTGTTAATTTAGGACTTTTGGTCCCTATCTTTTTTAGTTTCTTTTCATTTTCCTGTATGTTTGATTTTGTCAGAGACCTGCTCAGGTATGTATCTAGCCTGTTACTGATCCTTTGTTACGTTCATGGATTCTTTGTTTGCTTTACAACTTTTTATTTTGTTCACATGTTCTACATTCTATTAATATTAAGTTCTGTTAACCATTATGTTTTTCAGATATATATTTCTTTGGAGACACATTGAAGCTTTGAGAACTTGTTGCACACTTTGAAATTGTATTCCAAAGCTACCTGTATATGTCTCCATGTATTCTTTGTTCATACAAACTGTAATAACATTAAACTAAGCCCTATCTGAGAAATGAATTCTTTGTGGACACAGACTATTATAACAATGAACTAAGCCCTTGTTTATCTGAGACATGGGTTTTTTGTGGACACAGACTGTAATAACATTAAACTAAGCCCTTGTTTATCTGAGACATGGGTTTTTTGTGGACACAGACTGTAATAACATTAAACTAAGCCCTTGTTTATCTGAGACATGGGTTTTTTGTGGACACAGACTGTAATAACATTAAACTAAGCCCTTGTTTATCTGAGACATGGGTTTTTTGTGGACACAGACTGTAATAACATTAAACTAAGCCCTTGTTTATCTGAGACATGGGTTTTTTGTGGACACAGACTGTAATAACATTAAACTAAGCCCTTGTTTATCTGAGACATGGGTTTTTTGTTGACACAGACTGTAATAACATTAAACTAAGCCCTTGTTTATCTGAGACATGGGTTTTTTGTTGACACAGACTGTAATAACATTAAACTAAGCCCTTGTTTATCTGAGACATGGGTTTTTTGTTGACACAGACTGTAATAACATTAAACTAAGCCCTTGTTTATCTGAGACATGGGTTTTTTGTTGACACAGACTGTAATAACATTAAACTAAGCCCTTGTTTATCTGAGACATGGGTTTTTTGTGGACACAGACTGTAATAACATTAAACTAAGCCCTTGTTTATCTGAGACATGGGTTTTTTGTTGACACAGACTGTAATAACATTAAACTAAGCCCTTGTTTATCTGAGACATGGGTTTTTTGTTGACACAGACTGTAATAACATTAAACTAAGCCCTTGTTTATCTGAGACATGGGTTTTTTGTTGACACAGACTGTAATAACATTAAACTAAGCCCTTGTTTATCTGAGACATGGACATGAACACTTAGTTCATTGTTATAACAGACTGTGTCAACAAAGAACCATTGTCTCAGGTAAACTAGGGCTTAGTTTAATGTTATAACAGTCTGTGTCAACAAAGAACCTGCTACCCGTCAGTCTGCTGTGTGTTGTTTGGATGAAAGGCATGAAAGTTATACAGGAAATCTGTACATTTACAAAAGGAAAGCTTTTAGCTGGTAAATAATTGACTTAACCATCAACCACATGTACTGTAAACGACCTAATAAGCGCCGCTCCCGTAATAAGGGCCCCCCACCCTAACACACTAAAGGATTTTGGAGGAGATCACATTAAGAAAACTAAGGGATGAACCTCACTTTTCTCCCTAGCCAATATAACGTGGTGCGACGTTATACTTTCATTTTTCCCCGCCAAGCTTATATAATAATAATAATAGTTGCACACAACAGAGTCAGTGGTCAAGTGTATCATAGATTACAATGGCTAACTGTGTCAGCGAAGGCCGACCCTGCAGGTGGCCATGCCAATCGGATGACCTGAATGAGTCATGACATTTTCTATTGTTAACACCCAATAACTCATATGAAATGGATAATTCTTTAAAAAACAACGATTATCTGATTATACCCAGAGAAGTTCGATGTGCTTATACTGGTACCCACACTGTCTGAAATATTAGTGGAGAAAAAATAAACAGGGGTCCAAATATTTAATTCTATTTTGATGATGGGAATTCTAAATGCCTGAATCAATTCCCGACCGGGAATGTAACATTGTCCGGTAGAATTCCAGGTCTATGGCGGGAAATCAGCGGCGATGGTCACTTTCCCACTGATACCAAATACATGCAACAGTATAAAGCAAAATTCACCTTTTTCCCTTTTCACAATTCTAAAAGAAAATAATTTCAATTATTCGCCATTTTCATTGGAAAGATATGCTGATAAAATAAGGTCCAGTCTTATGCTTCCGGTTTCCGACCGACCTTATCTCTGTTCTGCCGTCCAGTATTTTCTTTTTTTGATCTCTGTGATTGGAAATCCATTGCATACTTGTTTCATTAAAACATACAGACAGAAATGCACCAGAAAGTGTTAGAACTTGGTCAATAATAATTGATTAATGCCTTCTAGTTTAAAAAGACCCGCCAGAAGCTCATATCTTTCAAGTGGAGTACCGTACACAAATTCTCGGTGGTACCCTGGCTGTGGTCCTTGGCACATTGAATCTGGTTTGCCCCTTTATTCCAACATCGTTTGGCTTAGATTGTGAACGGGTTTTTCCTTTTTTTGATACAGAATGGGAAGCAATTTTTCAGTACCAATGTGATCAACTGGTTGTCTCAAAACATTGGATTTTTATTAAAATTTAATAAAAGTAGCATTACAATTTAAATGTAACTACAAAGGATGAAAAAAATGAGAAAATTTATTGAAACTGCCTACTTTATATCAACATCAACTCTAGTACCAGTACCAGATATGTCTTCATGTCAAATAAAATAATTCTAATAATGCTGAATGGTTAAATCCTGTTATTTAATGGTAATATTTAAACATTTTGACACATGGAACACTGCTTACCTTATTCCTGACATATATATATGGAGAGCCATGAAGTCTGTGTATTGTGCGCTTTACTGCTACTGAGCACATCAATAGGACGTTCGAAATGAGTAATATTGATTAACATGTATGTTTCTTTGTGTAAACAATCTTTTGTTGCTTAAATCGGGGAGACAAAGAAATAATGACGTAATAAGGTTTGTTGGTTACCAGTAAATAAAATTTTCCCGATGATGATGTCATCAAACATTTTCCCTACAGATTTTCAAAGGATCTGCGATGCTTAAAAGCTGATGAAATTGATCATTAAATAACTTTTCATGATGCCACATGTGATTGTCGGTAACCATCCCGCAGAACACTCTGTTTCACCCTAATCTATAGAAATCCAAATGAGGTTACAAACGGTAATTAAAATATGATGGAGCAACTTGTCGGCATTATATTTTGCAAATGAGTGATTGGTGGGTTGATTAATACAATGTATCTTGTAAAATAACGGAAATAAACAAACAAATACACACATGCACACGCACTTATTTTCATTATTGCTAGTCAGGTGCTTTGAATGATTTGAGCATTATCTCCTTGTCATCTCCTAGGATTGTCGTGGATTTGTCAAGTCCACAAAAGACTGTCGTACGTAAGCGGATTGCCGCACACAGGTGTATGATCAGTCAGCCATGACGCCTTCTGATAATGGGCCTCATTGGTCTGCTCACTCACTGCCGTTCAGAGCTTTTTATCTTTAAATTATTATCTTTAAATTACTTTATCAAAACCATCCTTTTCAACACATTATGAAAAGAATAATACAAATTATCTTTACATGTTCATGAAGGTATTTATCCAGTATTTATCTGGATAATAAATTGTCGGCTCAGAGGTCGTCTGCTACAGGCCACCTGTTCAGATATTGTCTGTTCCAATGTCTTCTGTTCTGATGTGGTCAGCCTGGAATGATTCTTTCCCTGCCACCGTGGGCATGTTGCGCACACCATGGCTAGTATCGCTTGCATGTAGCTAGAATCTCCCGATTTGTCATTAAAATAGTTAACAGATATGGCATGTACTGAGGGTGTGAAATTTATGTTTTTTTTTTTTTTAATGTTGTGAAGTCTGTTTCTGTAATTTATCAGTGGCGCCCAAGCTTTGATCAAATGATTAGGTTCGGGTATTCAGTTTATTATCTGTCCATGTAACCATGCCAACACTTGCAATATGTTTTTATTTACTTGCTTAATTCATGAACTGTCACTTATATTAGTTAAATTCACACAACCATCATTAAAAATGGTTGTCACATGTCACAGTGTCAGAGGATCGTAACGCACTTTGGTAGTTGACAGATGTGGGTTGGTGGGGGGGGGGGCGCTTATTAGGGTATAAGAAAGATTTGGGAAATTTCAATTTTGAGAGCGCCCGGGGCGCTTATTACGTCGAATACGGTAATTGCATATTCATTCATTGAATAAGCATGAGCAGAGCTGTAGCCAGCAACCAGTCAAGTTATCATTTGCACTGTAAACCCCTTGTATACTTTGCTGATACCCGTCATTGCCACAACTCTCTCTCTGCAGAAACGCTGTCCTTGGAGTACTTTCATGTAACTCACCCTGACCTTATTGACCCTTGGAAGGTCAAGCTGGGTCATGGAGATCAGAGTGCACGGGTGCGGCTCTGTTAGTTATATCTAATTCTCTAGCTGTTAAAAGCTGTCAAGCTGGGTTATGGAGATCAGAATGCACGGGTGCGGCTCTGTTAGTTATATCTAATTCTCTAGCTGTTAAAAGCTGTCAAGCTGGGTCATGGAGATCAGAATGCACGGTTATGGCTCTGTTAGTTATATCTAATTCTCTAGCTGTTAAAAGCTGTCAAGCTGGGTCATGGAGATCAGAATGCACGGGTGCGGCTCTGTTAGTTATATCTAATTCTCTAGCTGTTAAAAGCTGTCAAGCTGGGTCATGGAGATCAGAATGCACAGTTATGGCTCTGTTAGTTATATCCAATTCTCTAGCTGTTAGGAGCTGTGAAGCTGGGTCATGGAGATCAGAATGCATGGTTATGGCTCTGTTAGTTATATCCAATTCTCTAGCTGTTAAAAGCTGTCAAGCTGGGTCATGGAGATCAGAATGCACGGTTATGGCTCTGTTAGTTATATCTAATTCTCTAGCTGTTTAAGCTGTCAAGCCGGGTCATGGAGATCAGAATGCATGGGTGCGGCTCTGTTAGTTATATCTAATTCTCTAGCTGTTGAAAGCTGTAAAGCTTGTATCAGTACAGTGGTGCCATATATTCATTGGTTTTGACTCATTGTATATAAATGTTTGTGGTCTGTCAAACAGTCATCAGTGTCACAGCATGACCAGCTGGATGAAAGGTTCAAGTAGATTAAAATTATTCAAATTATCGCCCTGTAATGAGGTTTTTTTTTGTTGGATTTTACTGTATTATTACTTTTATCATCATTCTGTTATAACTTTTATATACAAAATAAAAATAAATGAATGGATGAAATTCCAGCACATATCTTGAGCATTTATTTGTTATTAAAATACACATGTCAGGCCATTCATTATTATCATCACTGTCTTTATAAATATCTTTGAAACTGAATAAATTTGTCATATCAAAGTTATGTGATTATTTTTCAGCGAATCACCCGACAGGTGACTGTAGGATCTCCACCAAAGCCGCCCGTGTTCAGCCAATCAGGCAACACCAACACAACCAGAGAAGCTCAGATGCCCCTCCCCCAACCTGTGTGAGTGACAGCTGTCAGATTTGCTTGTCTTGGGGTGGGCTTTGTCAAGTGTCTAAGGATCAATGATCAAAATGTTTGGGTTAACTTAACATGAATATTATCAATGATAAACCCTTTCTTGAGAAGCTGTGTGTAGTTCCAAATCTCTATGTCAGCATTTGTTTAGTTTGTGACCGATGTAAAAATAAATAACAAGATCTGCTCTCTCTGTCTGGCTCCATCATCAAGGTCTGTGTTGACATTCACTCATCCTTTATCATGAGTACATTAAAAATTTCCTGCACACAAATACTAAGAATTTTAATTTCTACTGTCACAGACTTTTCATTGTTTCTGTAGATAATCACAAAGCTGTACATTTTCTTTGTGCCATTGATGTTTAGTACACAGATAGCGTACAATTGATTGTGTATTTAAAGAGAATATGCTTGTATATACATCCTTTTACATGTATGATTCTTATTTTGTTTCAGTGAAAAAACTTCATAAACCCTTAATTTATTTAAAAGAATTCTCTTTTATTTCAGCTCACAAAATGTCCCAGTAGTCAGGAGAAGTTCAAGACTGTTCAGTAATGCCAGTAGTTCAGTTAAGGTCAGTAACGCCAGTAGTTCAGTTAAGGTCAGTAATGCCAGTAGTTCAGATAAACTCAGTAACACCTGTAGGCTTCTAATGATATCTGCTGCTGATATCAGGTTGTATTGTTGGTTTGTCAAATTAGTTGAATGCTACAGCAAAACAGTTTTACCAAAACTATAAATGTGAGATTGCTTTCTTGACATTCCTGTTAACTAGCTCCAGTTTACCTGTGGATCTTGATTTGTAAATTCAAATTGTCTCTCTGTGGAATATCTTAAACATGGAATAATAAAAATTATCATATATCTTGCAGTAAACAAGCTTGGACTTCAGATAACCATGGCGACTTTCTGTTGTTCTTTTCAGGAAAATAATAAAAATCAAGGTAAAGGAAAGTACACAAATCCCCGAGCACCAGTCAAGAAATCCAAATCTCGTCTAGGGAAATCTCAACAAGAACTCAATGAGCTCAACAAAAGTAACACCGACACCAAGCCAATAGCAACTACACCAGCGCCCCCTATACTGATGGCCACATTACAGAAACAGTCAGTGGGTAAGTGCTACTTCACATCCTAACCACGTTTGATTGAGATATTTCGTGAAACATAAACCTCCCCCCCCCCCCCATCTTTGACTTAAGTGTGACCTGGTGCATGTGGAAGTGATAAATGCTTTCCCAGTTTTAATTCCAACTCCAAATTCATGGGGTTACATAGTAGTTAATGATGTGCCCTCATTGTTCAACAAAATCAGGCCTTTATTTTCAGTCATCCATGGATGAGTTGGGTAAATAGATACTGATAGTGGGTTTTGATTGACTGTCACACCACCTGGTGAGTAATTCATACACTGACCATAACTTTTACTTTCAGACGGCCTGATGACGTTACTTCAAGATATAGGTCACGCTCACCTGGCCCTAGCTCAGTACAACTGCAGGCGGGCTGTCCAGCTGTTCACAGCACTGCCCCAGCAACACGTCAACACTGGCTGGGTGCTGTGTAAGATTGGGAAAGCGTATTGTGAGCTGGGAGATCATTACAAGGTAATGCATCAGACCTGTCAATCAAGGCTTGATTGTTAATTATGTCCACCATACAATTTGAGGTCCTAGGTGTGAAAAAAGAAAGTCAGGAAAAACACGGAAATTTTAACAGTCCAAATGTTCATTCTTTTAATTATAGGACTTGTATCTTGAAATCCAATTTCATGATTTGACAAAACAAATTTATTTAAGAAGAAAGTGTTTTAGATAGACCACTAACTTTAACCCCATGTTGTAATTGACCAGAAGCTTATTCCTGACAAAAAGGTGGTATTTATATATAACTTAAACTGATAAAATTAAACTCAGAATTTCAAAAGAAGCAGTTGTATATTAAAGGTTATCTGGTTCATGGTAATATTGCTGACAGTATTTATTACATGGACTCTGATATGAATAATCATGTTTGCTTGTGATTTACATTCAATCTAAATTTGCTTGGATCATGGGTAGCTTAAATTTTATCTTGTAATTTTTACAGTGATATTTGAAAATGAAAGATACTGTGACTCTGGTATTTCAGACAAAGTGATACTGTGACTGATATTCGAGGCAGAGTGATACTGATACTCTGACATTTCTGATTGTGAGATACTGTGACTCTGACATTTCTGATTGTGAGATACAGTGACTCTGACATTTTTGATTGTGAGGTACTTTGACTCTGACATTTCTGATTGTGAGGTACTGTGACTCTGACATTTCTGATTGTGAGGTACTGTGACTCTGACATTTCTGATTGTGAGGTACTGTGACTCTGACATTTCTGATTGTGAGGTACTGTGACTCTGACATTTCTGATTGTGAGGTACTGTGACTCTGACATTTCTGATTGTGAGATACTGTGACTCTGACATTTCTGATTGTGAGATACAGTGACTCTGACATTTCTGATTGTGAGGTACTGTGACTCTGACATTTCTGATTGTGAGGTACTGTGACTCTGACATTTCTGATTGTGAGGTACTGTGACTGACATTTCTGATTGTGAGGTACTGTGACTCTGCTATTTCAGGCTGAGAGATACTTTGCTGAGGCTCACCAGATTGAGGCTCATCACATTGATGGCATGGAGACGTACAGTACCGTTCTATGGCATATTCAGAAAGAGGTCGCTCTGTCAGCCCTTGCTCAGGAACTCGTAGAAATTGACAAGGACTCACCTGAGGTCAGTACCATATGTTCTTCTGAAGTGAAGGCTTGTCCTGTCACAGTGTAGTATGTTGTCATGTAACAGTGTAGTATATTGTCATGTCACAGTAAAGTTTATTGTCATGTCACAGTATAGAATGTTGTCATTGACTGGTATTTCATTATATCAGTATATGGCAACAGAAACATTATAATATTGATAATTCACAGACAGAGAGTTGTGTGTTATTGTCTTAAACATATACTAAATGTGTGTGCTTGTGGTGCTTGTGTGTGTGTGTGGGCTCATGCTTCTTAAATATTCAGTATTTTATTGTATTCACCAAAACAAAGTTTTGTGGATAGCATGTTTTTGACCTGGTTCCACTGCCATATCCTCAGCTGCCGCATTCGTTTCGAAACCTGGCATAGTTATTTGCTCACCTATGTAGTTGTGCCTAACAAAGATAAGTGGCACCACCTGCAGTCCTTATTGTGCAGTGTGAATCTAATTGTCATTTGATAACAGCCCATATCTTGGCAGTGGTTCAATGTATTGAGCTGAAATTTCACTTGTCCATAGATCTTGGATCACTCCAAATTGTGCTCGAGACTGGTGGTGCCACCTAGAATGATTTTATGTGTGGCCTCCATCCATGCATTTGCCATCTGTTCTTCTTAGTGATTGGTTTAACGTATTAGGCTTAAATTGTGCATGTCTGTAAACCTTGGAAACCTCCATCTCTTATTTAAGAATGGTGGCACCATCTGCAATCATTTTTGTGTGGTGTCCATTCGTACATTTACTTAAGGTGAAAGTTACTCATATCTCAGGAGTGGTTCAATGAATTGGTCTGAAATTTGGCATTTCCTTCCAACATGGAGAGTTTTCTTTTAGATCAGACACTTGATGCGACCTACCTTTCTGTTTTCATAGAAAATTTAATGCCCATTTCTCAGGAGTGATTTGACCTATTTGTCTGAAATTGTGCATGTCCATCTAGATCTTGGATACCTCCATCTTGTATTTAAGAACTGGTAGTGCCATCTGCAATTGTTATCTTGTGGCGTCCATCCGTATGTTTGCTTTTAGTGAAAATTGCTCTTATCTCAAGAATGGTGCTATGTATTAGTCTGCAATTTGGCATATACATCCATCTTTGAGAGTTTTCTTGTAAACCAGACTAGTGCCACTGACCTTCCCGTGTTCCCGTGTTAAAAAATTATTCCCCTATTCTCAGGAGTTATTTTCTGTATTGGCCTGAAATTGTACATATCCATAAATCTCTGATTACTCCCAACTTGTATTCAAGACTGGTGGCGCCATCTGCAATTGTTTTTGTTGGTGTCCATCGTCTGTTTGCTTTGGGTAAAATCAAGTGGATGGATGTATCAACCTGAAATTTTGGTATTTTTATCTATCTTGGATAGCCCTGTTGTAGACCAGACAGGTGGTGCAACCTGCTGTTCTGTTTTTAGCTCAGCTGACTATAAGTCAACTGAGGTATAGGGATGGCGCTTTGTCCGTCGTCCGTCCGGCCGTCTGTTAGCAGGGCATGTCAGTTTCTCAGCTGTGATTACATCTAGTGTGCCAAAACCTGGTGTGTTTTCTGATCACAAGTGGATGCCCCATAGTAATCACCCTGTCTGTCTGTCTGTCTGTCTGTCCGTCCGTCCATCTGTCCACACAAATTTGTTTCCAGATAATAACTTGAGGTTGGATTGACATATGGATTTTAAACTTGACTTACATATGGCCCATCACTAAAGCAAGAACATATATGATTTTGGGGTCATAAGGTCAAAGGTCAAGGTCACAGGACTTACTTATTTAAAAAGATTATGGCTGCATTAAAAATAAATAGATGGCTAGAAATTGGTGGCTAGAAATTGAGCCCTATTGTATTGATTTAAATTGTCAATCCCCAGGTAGCCCACTTCTGGTCACTTCATTCCTGCCTGGGTAACCTTATTAGTAATTGATGCAATACTGGTTTAGCACCCCTACTGTCACAGGGGTACAGTAATTCTCATATCACCCCACCCCTCTTACCCCCTTCCCACCCACACACACACACAACAGTATTCACGAATTGTAATGCAATAATTGTTATTGTTTTCACTGCATTTTCTTAATTGTGAAGCTGTTTTTCTCTCCAATGTACCAAACTTGACTTGAGATAGCAAATCAAGGACTAATCCAGAAGTAATGTACATAGTATGTTTGAAGAAATTAATTTCCTTTTAAATAATTTTAACAAATAAAAATATAATTAAACCCATCAGTATGCATAAATTTTATAATATATGAGCCAAATTAGTGATAAAGAAAGGCACAGTAAAGCATTGTGAATTCTGAATCAAGTTTCATTTTCAGAAATTAATGATTTTTGTTATCAGATATATTTTTGTGGTAAATAAATAAATACAATTTTCCTAAATTCAGCTGGGCGACGTGACCAGTGGGTCCCTTGTTTCAGGATACATGGGTTTCTCATTATATACTTAGCATTTGTAGCGTTAACGTTTACTCTGCAGACATCCAAGCTCATACCTCGGGAACCATTTGACTGATTGGGCCACAATTTTGCATGTGTATAGATCTCGCATAGCTCTTCATCATAGGCAAAACTGGTGGCACCACCTGCAACCACTTATGCACAGCGTCCATCTGTTCATCTGCCTTGGGATAAATCACTCATATCTCAGCAGTGGTTTGACTTATCCACATGAAATTTTGAAAGTTTATACGTCCTGGACAGCTTTCTCGATTTATGACAGGTGGCGCCACCTACATTCAGGTTTACTCTGCAGACATCCAAGCTCATATCTATGGAACCGTTGGACAGATTTGGCCAAACTTTGGCATGTTTATAGATCTCACTTAGCTCTTCATCATAGGCAAAACCGGTGGTGCTACCTGAAACCACTTATGTACAATGTCCATCAATTCATCTGCCTTGGGATAAATTCACTCATATCTCAGCAGTGGTTTGACTTATCCACCTGAAATTTTGCAGGTTTATACATCCTTGACAGTTTTCTCAATTTTATGACAGGTGGCGCCACCCACATTCAGGTTTACGCTGCAGACATCCAAGCTAATATGCAACACACCTCACTCTATTCCCCTTGCCACTTATTCAGTCCTTTACTTCAACCGTCCCACTCTGATTTCTGCGGATACACATAGTTGCTTGTAGACTACCGATATTCTAGTTTTAAATGTCCTAGTGTGAAGCTTTCAGGTCCGAAATGTCCATTTTGCTGAAATCATAATGACTAAGGTAGATATGCAGGACTTAAAAGGATCAGTATTAAATTTTAAAAATAAACCTCCATTCATACTCCCAAACTTTGCACAGGTTTGCATTAGGCCTGTAGGCCTTGTTATATGATGATGACCTAACGTGGTGATGTTTATATTGATGTTGATTATGTTTTTTTTCTTTTAGACTTGGTGTGCGGCGGGGAACTGTTTCAGTTTACAAAAGGAACATGACACAGCCATCAAATTCTTCCGCAGAGCCATACAGGTTGACCCTAGGTTTGCTTATGCATATTCATTACTTGGTCATGAATATGTAACAACAGAAGAGCTGGGTAAAGCCATGGCATGTTTCAGGAATGCGGTCAGAGTGGACCCAAGGCACTACACAGCATGGTGGGTCACTGTTTACTGGGAACCTGTCATGTCTGTATCGTCACCAGCTGTACTTATCAGCACAGTCTTACCATACACCAACTCATCACAGTCTGTATTATAACTGTCCCATGCTTCCGTGGAAAGGGGGACATTGATTTGTGTTTGTCTGTCTATTGGTCTGTCCATCAGGTTTTTGTTTCTGTGTGATAACTTTTCTAAATATTATCTGATTTTATTCAAATTATGGTCAGTGATTGCTTTCATGCATACCTTTGGCTGGGATTGGTGTTTGAGTGTTTGACTGAAAATTTATTATCACCAGCTCCAAAACAAACAAAAATTTACCCCTTTTGTTCCCATTTCACAACAAAACTTATGACATGTTGAAACATTTTCAGGGGATAATGAAAACTACAACACTGCCACTATGACATGTGGAGACATCTTCAGGGGAAAAAACTTAAAACATTGAGAAGGCATGCAGGGGTCAACAAGAGGCAGGTGGGGGGACATAAATTCCACAAATTTGCTTGTTTATATAAAATATAATGACCAATGGTGGCAACTCTTTGGCCACACCTGGGAAATGCCCATATTTAGTCTTGTAGTGTCCAGAATGATGGCCAGTGTGTCGTAAGGGGGGGGGGGGATTTTTGCAGTGCTGTCTGTGAGAAACCATGCAAGTGTATCCACTGTCCAGTGGGTGAACTTGCATTGTGATCTATGAAAGTGTGATGTATACAGGTGTAATATGCTGATCATGTCCTAGTCCTGCACAGCTGATTTAATAATATATATATATATATATATATATATATATATATATATATATATATATATATATATCCATTTTGACACTTTACATTAAGTTTGCTAAATTTGAGAACTTATTAAAAGCTGTTGTACTAGCATTCAAAAACTGGTGGAAATTTCTTTTTATTTTGGTATTTACAATATTATATTTATCAAATTTGTCTATGTATATTAAGAGTTCCTTATTTGAGAGAGTTTCTCAGCAAGCATTATTCAGAGGTATTTCCAAAATGGATTATGTTTTAGGGATTTATTTAAGGCAAAAGGACAAATTTCTTACATTTCACCTTGGCTCTAGGTTTTCTCACTGTAGGTAACATTTGTTGCCAAACCTTCAGTGTGATGTGCATTGTGTGTAGTAGTTGTTTCACTCACTTCACTGGTTTACAAAGATGGCTTCAGTGGTCTCTGTTCTGGGTCTGTAACATCTATTGACTTTTAGAAAGGAGCAGCACTGATCAGTCTTCTTTGTGGTAACGTCTTTCCTTATTATTATTATTGTCTCTGCCTGTAGGGTATTCATTCATCCCCATTCGTGGGTTTATTTTTGTGTGTGTTTGTTCACAACATAACTTGTATCATGAATGGAATCTCATGAAATTTTCAGGGCATTTTGGGAATGGGCCAGTGAAAACTCTGGTGGGTTTTGGTGTGGATCTGGTGCCTGAACTAGATTCAAGAACATCATCAAGGAATGTTCATAAATGTACAGTCACCTATGCACAAATGAACCTGTGAATGTGGGATGAATAAGTGAATGCAAACAGGGTTTTAGGAGCATCCCAAAATAGGAAGCTCCACCTGGCAGAAGCTTGCATTATCTATAATGCAGATTACTAGTTATTGTAATTATCATTATTATTATTATCATTATTATTTTCATCATTATTATTATTGTATCCCAAGATAAAGTATGGGGATACTATGGTTTTATGTCGGTCCAACTGCCACTGCAGATAAATTTTGTCTGTGCGATAAGTCAAAAACTGTTTTCACAGATCTTTACTAAACTTTACATGTGCATAGATATGGGTGAAAGGACCAAGCCTATTTCAAATGGGATAATGACCTTTACTAAGAGAGTGACCTTGACCTTGAGTAGGTCCATTTTGGTGTAAATCACACATATTCTTAAATATCTCAAAAAATCTTGCATGGATTGATCCAAAAATCAAGTAGACCAAAGATTTTGGATATTGTTGTCATGAATCAGAAACTGCCCCCTGTTATTCTTTTCTTGTTTTATCGCCTTTTAATACCCCCATCATTGCCACTTGACAGTACTGTGAGCATTATAACTCAAAATCTAATGGACAAATTTCTTTCATAGTATGCATATACATAGATATAGGTTATGGAATAAGAAGTATTCAAATTGGGATCATGACCTCCCCTGTGAGAGTGTCCTTGACTTTAATCATTTCCATATTTGGTGAAAAATATTGATTCTCAAGTTGTTAGATGGAAGAATCATTGTGGCTTGCCAAGTGTCAGTGTATGCTTTTGAAGATGGATGCCTATTCTAGAAGGATGGGGGGTTAATTGTCTGGGAATGCTTGCAAGAAATATCTAGTTATTATTATTATGATAATTATTATCATTATTATTATTATTTTTATTATCATTATTATTATAAATTGTTGTTCCAGGTATGGTATTGGAGTAATTTTCTTCAAACAAGAAAAGTTTGCCCTGGCAGAGGTACACTTTAAGAAGGCTTTGAGTATCCACCCAGAAAACTCTGTCCTGCTGTGTAATGTGGCTGTTGTAAGTACATCACTCTCATCAAACTCATACCCTAATCACTCACGCACTCAGAGAACTCTGTCCTGCTGTGTAATGTCTGTTGTAAGCACATCACTCACCCTTCTCATACCCTCATCACTCACTCATCCAGAGAACTCTGTCCTGCTGTGTAATGTCTCTGTTGAAAGTACATCACTCTCATCATACTCATACCCTCATCACTCACTCACCCAGAGAACTCTGTCCTGCTGTGTAATGACTCTGTCATAAGTACATCACTCTCATCATACTCATACCCTCATCACTCACTCACCCAGAGAACTCTGTCCTGCTGTGTAATGACTCTGTCATAAGTACATCACTCTTATCATACTCATATCCTCATCACTCACTCACCCAGAGAACTCTGTCCTGCTGTGTTATGACTCTGTTTTAAGTACATCACTCTCATCATACTCATACCCTCATCACTCACTCACCCAGAGAACTCTGCCCTGCTGTGTAATGTCTCTATTGTAAGTACATCACTCTCATCATACTCATACCCTTATCACTCACTCACCCAGAAAACTCTGTCCTGCTGTGTAAATGTCTCTGTTGTAAGTACATCACTCTCATCATACTCATACCCTCATCACTCACCCAGAGAACTCTGTCCTGCTGTGTAATGTCTCTGTTGTAAGTAAATCACTCTCATCATACTCATACCCTCATCACTCACTCACCCAGAGAACTCTGTCCTGCTGTGTAATGCCTCTGTTGTAAGTACATCACTCTCATCATACTCGTACCCTCATCACTCACCCAAAGGAACTCTGTCCTGCTGTGTAATGTCTCTGTTGTAAGTACATCACTCTCATCATACTCATACCCTCATCACTCACTCACCCAGAGAACTCTGTCCTGCTGTGTAATGTCTCTGTTGTAAGTAAATCACTCTCATCATACTCATACCCTCATCACTCACTCACCCAGAGAACTCTTTCCTGCTGTGTAATGTATCTGTTGTAAGTACATCACTATCATCATACTCATACCCTCATCACTCACTCACTCAGAGAACTCTGTCCTGCTGTGTAATGTCTCTGTTGTTAGTACATCACTATCATCATACTCATACCCTCATCACTCACTCACCCAGAGAACTCTGTCCTGCTGTGTAATGTCTCTGTTGTAAGTACATCACTCTCATCATACTCATACCCTTATCACTCACTCACCCAGAAAACTCTGTCCTGCTGTGTAATGTCTCTGTTGTAAGTACATCACTCTCATCATACTCATACCCTCATCACTCACCCAGAGAACTCTGTCCTGCTGTGTAATGTCTCTGTTGTAAGTACATCACTCTCATCATACTCATACCCTCATCACTCACTCACCCAGAGAACTCTGTCCTGCTGTGTAATGCCTCTGTTGTAAGTACATCACTCTCATCATACTCATACCCTCATCACTCACCCAAAGGAACTCTGTCCTGCTGTGTAATGTCTCTGTTGTAAGTACATCACTCTCATCATACTCATACCCTCATCACTCACTCACCTAGAGAACTCTGCCCTGTTGTGTAATGTCTCTATTGTAAGTACATCACTCTCATCATACTCATACCCTTATCACTCAATCACCCAGAAAACTCTGTCCTGCTGTGTAAATGTCTCTGTTGTAAGTACATCACTCTCATCATACTCATACCCTCATCACTCACCCAGAGAACTCTTTCCTGCTGTGTAATGTATCTGTTGTAAGTACATCACTATCATCATACTCATACCCTCATCACTCACTCACTCAGAGAACTCTGTCCTGCTGTGTAATGTCTCTGTTGTTAGTACATCACTATCATCATACTCATACCCTCATCACTCACTCACCCAGAGAACTATGTCCTGCTGTGTAATGTCTCTGTTGTAAGTACATCACTCTCATCATACTCATACCCTCATCACTCACTCACCCAGAGAACTCTGTCCTGCTGTGTAATGACTCTGTTGTAAGAACATCACTCTCATCATACTCATACCCTCATCACTCACCCAGAGAACTCTATCCTGCTGTGTAATGTCTCTGTTGTAAGTACATCACTCTCATCATACTCATACCCTCATCACTCACCCAAAGGAACTCTGTCCTGCTGTGTAATGTCTCTATTGTAAGTACATCACTCTCATCATACTCATACCCTCATCACTCACCCAAAGGAACTCTGTCCTGCTGTGTAATGTCTCTATTGTAAGTACATCACTCTCATCATACTCATACCCTCATCACTCACCCAGAGAACTCTGTCCTGCTGTGTAATGTCTCTGTTGTAAGTACATCACTATCATCATACTCATACCCTCATCACTCACTCACCCAGAGAACTCTGTCCTGCTGTGTAATGTCTCTGTTGTAAGTACATCACTCTCATCATACTCATACCCTCATCATTCACCCAGAGAACTCTGTCCTGCTGTGTAATGTCTCTGTTGTAAGTACATCACTCTCATCATACTCATACCATCATTACTCACTCACCCAGAGAACTCTGTCCTGCTGTGTAATGTCTCTGTTGTAAGTAAATCACTATCATCATACTCATATCCTCATCACTCACCCAGAGAACTCTGTCCTGCTGTGTAATGTCTCTGTTGTTAGTACATCACTCTCATCATACTCATACCCTCATCACTCACTCATCCAGAGAACTCTGTCCTGCTGTGTAATGTCTCTGTTGTAAGTACATCACTATCATCATACTCAACCCTCGTCACTAACTCACCCAGAGAACTCTGTCCTGCTGTGTAATGTCTCTGTTGTAAGTACATCACCATCATCATACTCATACCCTCATCACTCACTCACCCAGCGCCACCTACATTCAGGTTTACTCTGCAGACATCCAAGCTCATATCTCGGGAACCGTTTGTCCGATTGGGCCTAAATTTTGCATGTGCATAGATCTCACATAGCTCATCATCATAGGCAAAACTGGTGGTGCCACCTGCAACCAATGATGCATATTGCCATCTGTTCATCTGCCTTTGGATAAAATCACTAATATCTCAGCAGTAGTTTGACTTATTCACCTGAAATTTAGCAGGTTTATACATCCTGGACAGCTTTCTTGATTTTATGACAGGTGGCACTTCTACATTCAGGTTAACTCTGCAGACATCCAAGCTCATATCTCGGGAACAGTTTGATCGATTGGGCCAAAATTTTGCATGTGTATAATTCTCACATAGCTTTTCATCATAGGCAAATCTGGTGGCGCCACCAGCTACCATTTATGCACAGCGTCCATCTGTTCATCTGCCTTGGGATAAAATCACTCATATCTCAGAAGTGGTTTGACTTATCCACCTGAAATTTTGCAGGTTTATACATCCTGGACAGCTTTCTCGATTCTATGTCAGGTGGCGCCACCTACATTCACATTTACTCTGCAGACATCCATGCTTTTATGCAACACACCTCACTCTCTTCCCCTTGCCACTTAATCCATGCCTCACTTCACCCGTCCCACTCTGATTTCTTCCGATACATATAGTCAACTCACCATATTCTAGTTTTAAAATGTTCTAGTCTGAATTTTGCAGGTCTGGAACATCCACTTTGCTGAAATCATAATGACTGAGGTAGATATGCAGGTCTTAAGAGGATCAATATTAAATTAAAAATAAACCTCCATTCATACTCCCGAACTTTGCACAGGTTCGCATTAGGCCTGTAGGCCTTGTCTTTATTTTTGCATGTGGTAAGTTGTAATTTTTTAACTCAGAAATTAAGCATATAGAAAACTTGACTTGCTTTAGTGTTCAGGGCTGCTAAAAAATTGTTACTTTTTTCTTTGTTATAGCTCTTGACAACATTGTTACTTATGCTGATCACCATGGTTACATGTTTCTATGGTTTCAGGTGCAGCATGCTTTACAGAAGACGGAGCAAGCTCTCACTACCTTGAACAGAGCCATTGCATTGGATCCCAAAAATTCCCTGTGTAAATTCCACCGTGCCTCCATTTGGCTGGCGTGTGATAAACGTCAGGTAAGTCAAACACACACGCACATACACAAGCAATGTGCAGAACATAATCTGCAGCTATGATTACTTCTTATGATTTTCAGTTAATCTGAGTCTCTGTCCGTCATCCGCTTGGCACCAGACGACCAGTAATCCAGCACATTTTTCAGCCTACAGAGCCACCAAGTTGTAATAATTTGTATTCAAGGTAAAGGTGGGGTTTATAGTCTGATATCACCGACAGTGTCAGTCTCATCCCACTTTACACTTTCCCTTCTTGATCTTTTGGGCTTGTTCATTCTGTTAGATTTTCTTTGCTCACTGGTGAGCATACAATCCAAGCAGCCACATCAGGCGCTAGAAGGTTATTCATTCTACATTTGCCTTCCTCCCATGACCAGTTTCCATTCTTAGGGCAGACATCGGTCAGATCGTTACTCGGAACCACAACCTTGCGATCACAAGTCCAGCGCCCTTAACCGTTATAGTTGAACATAGCTTTGGGCAAGTTCACCTACCAGAAATGACACTGTTATAGTTGAACATTACCTCTTAGTTGTTTAAGGTGCAGTAAACTTCATACCTAGCTTAATTTAGAGACTGTAATTTATTAGTATATGTATAGAAACTTTTTATGTATTTTGTGCAATATATAAATAATAAGAAAAATAATAATAATAATAATACACCATGACCATGTATTGGGTTTTACACCATGATCTTGTGATAGGTTATACACCATTACTTTGTATTAGGTTTTACACCATTACTTTGTATTAGGTTTTACACCATGACCTAGTGTTAGGTTTTACACCATGACCTAGTGTTAGGTTTTACACCATGACCTAGTGTTAGGTTTTACACCATTACTTTGTATTAGTTTTTACACCATGATCTTGTGTTAGGTTTTACACCATGATCTTGTATTAGGTTTTACACCATGACCTAGTGTTAGGTTTTACACCATGATCTTGTGTTAGGTTTTACACCATGACCTAGTGTTAGGTTTTACACCATTACTTTGTATTAGTTTTTACACCATGATCTTGTATTAGGTTTTACACCATGATCTTGTGATAGATTATACACCATGATCTTGTGATAGGTTTTACACCATTACTTTGTATTAGGTTTTACACCATTACTTTGTATTAGGTTTTACACCATGATCTTGTGATAGGTTTTACACCATTACTTTGTATTAGGTTTTACACCATGATCTTGTATTAGGTTTTACACCATGATCTTGTGATAGGTTATACACCATTACTTTGTATTAGGTTTTACACCATTACTTTGTATTAGGTTTTACACCATGACCTAGTGTTAGGTTTTACACCATGACCTAGTGTTAGGTTTTACACCATGACCTAGTGTTAGGTTTTACACCATGACCTAGTGTTAGGTTTTACACCATGACCTAGTGTTAGGTTTTACACCATGACCTAGTGTTAGGTTTTACACCATAATCTTGTGTTAGGTTTTACACCATGATCTTGTGTTAGGTTTTACACCATGACCTAGTGTTAGGTTTTACACCATGACCTAGTGTTAGGTTTTACACCATGACCTAGTGTTAGGTTTACACCTTTGCTTTGTATTAGGTTTTACACCATGACCTAGTGTTAGGTTTTACACCATGACCTAGTGTTAGGTTTTACACCATGACCTAGTGTTAGGTTTTACACCATGACCTAGTGTTAGGTTTTACACCATGACCTAGTGTTAGGTTTTACACCATGATCTTGTGTTAGGTTTTACACCATGACCTAGTGTTAGGTTTACACCTTTGCTTTGTATTAGGTTTTACACCATGACCTAGTGTTAGGTTTTACACCATGATCTTGTGTTAGGTTTTACACCATGATCTTGTGTTAGGTTTTACACCATGACCTAGTGTTAGGTTTACACCTTTGCTTTGTATTAGGTTTTACACCATGACCTAGTGTTAGGTTTTACACCATGACCTAGTGTTAGGTTTTACACCATGATCTTGTGTTAGGTTTTACACCATGATCTTGTGTTAGGTTTTACACCATGATCTTGTGTTAGGTTTTACACCATGACCTAGTGTTAGGTTTTACACCATGACCTAGTGTTAGGTTTTACACCATGACCTAGTGTTAGGTTTTACACCATGACCTAGTGTTAGGTTTTACACCATGATCTTGTGTTAGGTTTTACACCATGATCTTGTGTTAGGTTTTACACCATGATCTTGTGTTAGGTTTTACACCATGATCTTGTGTTAGGTTTTACACCATGACCTAGTGTTAGGTTTACACCTTTGCTTTGTATTAGGTTTTACACCATGACCTAGTGTTAGGTTTTACACCATGACCTAGTGTTAGGTTTTACACCATGACCTAGTGTTAGGTTTTACACCATGACCTAGTGTTAGGTTTTACACCATGACCTAGTGTTAGGTTTACACCTTTGCTTTGTATTAGGTTTTACACCATGATCTTGTGTTAGGTTTTACACCATGACCTAGTGTTAGGTTTACACCTTTGCTTTGTATTAGGTTTTACACCATGACCTAGTGTTAGGTTTTACACCATGACCTAGTGTTAGGTTTTACACCATGACCTAGTGTTAGGTTTTACACCATGATCTTGTGTTAGGTTTTACACCATGATCTTGTGTTAGGTTTTACACCATGACCTAGTGTTAGGTTTTACACCATGACCTAGTGTTAGGTTTTACACCATGACCTAGTGTTAGGTTTTACACCATGACCTAGTGTTAGGTTTTACACCATGACCTAGTGTTAGGTTTTACACCATGACCTAGTGTTAGGTTTTACACCATTACTTTGTATTAGGTTTTACACCATTACTTTGTATTAGGTTTTACACCATGACCTAGTGTTAGGTTTTACACCATGATCTTGTGATAGGTTTTACACCATGACCTAGTGTTAGGTTTTACACCATTACTTTGTATTAGGTTTTACACCATGATCTTGTATTAGGTTTTACACCATGATCTTGTGATAGGTTATACACCATTACTTTGTATTAGGTTTTACACCATTACTTTGTATTAGGTTTTACACCATGACCTAGTGTTAGGTTTTACACCATGACCTAGTGTTAGGTTTTACACCATTACTTTGTATTAGGTTTTACACCATGATGTTGTATTAGGTTTTACACCATGATGTTTTATTAGGTTTTACACCATGACCTAGTGTTAGGTTTTACACCATGACCTAGTGTTAGGTTTTACACCATGACCTAGTGTTAGGTTTTACACCATGACCTAGTGTTAGGTTTTACACCATGACCATAGTGTTAGGTTTTACACCATTACTTTGTATTAGGTTTTACACCATTACTTTGTATTAGGTTTTACACCATGACCTAGTGTTAGGTTTTACACCATGATCTTGTGATAGGTTTTACACCATGACCTAGTGTTAGGTTTTACACCATTACTTTGTATTAGGTTTTACACCATGATCTTGTATTAGGTTTTACACCATGATCTTGTGATAGGTTATACACCATTACTTTGTATTAAGTTTTACACCATTACTTTGTATTAGGTTTTACACCATGACCTAGTGTTAGGTTTTACACCATGATCTTGTGATAGGTTTTACACCATGACCTAGTTTTAGGTTTTACACCATTACTTTGTATAAGGTTTTACACCATGATGTTGTATTAGGTTTTACACCATGATCTTGTGATAGGTTATACACCATGATCTTGTGATAGGTTATATACCATGATCTTGTGATAGGTTATACACCATGATCTTGTGATAGGTTATACACCATTACTTTGTATTAGGTTTAACACCATTACTTTGTATTAGGTTTTACACCATGATCTTGTATAAGGTTTTACACCATGACCTAGTGTTAGGTTTTACACCATGACCTAGTGTTAGGTTTTACACCATAACCTAGTGTTAGGTTTTACACCATGACCTAGTGTTAGGTTTTACACCATGACCTAGTGTTAGGTTTTACACCATTACTTTGTATTAGGTTTTACACCATGATCTTGTATTAGGTTTTACACCATGATCTTGTGATAGGTTATACATCATGATCTTGTGATAGGTTATACACCATGATCTTGTGATAGGTTATACACCATGATCTTGTGATAGGTTATACACCATTACTTTGTATTAGGTTTAACACCATTACTTTGTATTAGGTTTTACACCATGATCTTGTATAAGGTTTTACACCATGACCTAGTGTTAGGTTTTACACCATGACCTAGTGTTAGGTTTTACACCATAACCTAGTGTTAGGTTTTACACCATGACCTAGTGTTAGGTTTTACACCATGACCTAGTGTTAGGTTTTACACCATTACTTTGTATTAGGTTTTACACCATAACCTAGTGTTAGGTTTTACACCATGACCTAGTGTTAGGTTTTACACCATGACCTAGTGTTAGGTTTTACACCATGATCTTGTGATAGGTTTTACACCATGACCTAGTGTTAGTTTTTACACCATTACTTTGTATTAGGTTTTACACCATGACCTAGTGTTAGGTTTTACACCATGATCTTGTGATAGGTTTTACACCATGACCTAGTGTTAGGCTTTACACCATTACTTTGTATTAGGTTTTACACCATAACCTAGTGTTAGGTTTTACACCATAACCTAGTGTTAGGTTTTACACCATGACCTAGTGTTAGGTTTTACACCATGACCTAGTGTTAGGTTTTACACCATGACCTAGTGTTAAGTTTTAAACCATTACTTTGTATTAGGTTTTACACCATGACCTAGTGTTAAGTTTTACACCATTACTTTGTATTAGGATTTACACCATGATCTTGTATAAAGTTTTACACCATGATCTTGTGATAGATTATACACCATGATCTTGTGATAGGTTTTACACCATGATCTTGTGATAGGTTTTACACCATGACCTAGTGTTAGGCTTTACACCATTACCCTGTATTAGGTTTTACACCATAACCTAGTGTTAGGCTTTACACCATTACTTTGTATTAGGTTTTACACCATAAACTAGTGTTATGTTTTACACCATAACCTAGTGTTAGGTTTTACACCATGACCTAGTGTTAGGTTTTACATCATGACCTAGTGTTAGCTTTTACACCATTACTTTGTATTAGGTTTTACACCATTACCTAGTGTTAGGTTTTACACCATGACCTAGTGTTAGGTTTTACACCATGACCTAGTGTTAGGTTTTACACCATGACCTAGTGTTAAGTTTTACACCATGACCTAGTGTTAAGTTTTACTCCATGATCTTGTATTAGGTTTTACACCATGATCTTGTGATAGGTTATACACCATGATCTTGTGATAGGTTTTACACCATGACCTAGTGTTAGGTTTTACACCATTACTTTGTATTAGGTTTTACACCATGACCTAGTGTTAGGTTTTACAACATGACCTAATGTTAGGTTTTACACCATGATCTTGTATTAGGTTTTACACCATGAACTTGTGATAGATTATACACCATGATCTTGTATTAGGTTTTACACCATTACTTTTTATTAGGTTTTACACCATAACCTAGTGTTAGGTTTTACACCATGACCTAGTGTTAGGTTTTACACCATAACCTAGTGTTAGGTTTTACACCATTACTTTGTAATAGGTTTAACACCATTACTTTGTATTATGTTTTACACCATGATCTTGTATTAGGTTTTACACCATGATCTTGTGATAGGTTATACACCATGATCTTGTGATAGGTTTTACACCATGACCTAGTGTTAGGTTTTACACCATTACTTTGTATTAGGTTTTACACCATGATCTTGTATTAGGTTTTACACCATGATCTTGTGATAGGTTATACATCATGATCTTGTGATAGGTTATACACCATGATCTTGTGATAGGTTATACACCATGATCTTGTGATAGGTTATACACCATTACTTTTTATTAGGTTTAACACCATCACTTTGTATTAGGTTTTACACCATTACTTTGTATTAGGTTTTACACCATGCCCTTTTGTTAGGTTTTACACCATGCCCTTGTGTTAGGTTTTACACCATGACCTAGTGTTAGGTTTTACACCATGATCTTTTGTTAGGTTTAACACCATGACCTTGTATTAAGTTGTGACCTTTTGTTAGGTTTTACATCATGACCTCGTTTTTACACCATGACCATGTTTTTACACAATGATGGTGTTTTTACACCATGACCTTGTTTTTACACCATGAAGGTGTTTTACACCATGACCGTATTTTTACACCATGACAGTGTTTTTACACCAAGACCATGTTTTTACACCTTGCCTGTGTTTTTACACCATGACCGTGCATCAGAATCTATTTGGTGTTAATCAGTTTCCTGTTTTGCAGTCATTGCCAAAGGATTTAGTAATTGTATTCTATTAAATATAATGCAACTTTGTGATTACATGAAGTGAATACACATCATGACCAGAACTATCAACTATCCTTTTTTGTTTCAAAAACAGGAAGCACTTACTGAGCTGGAAGAATTGAAGCAAATTGTCCCTAAGGAATCTTTAATATACTTCTATATAGGCAAGGTAAGGAATTTATATTTTGCATCTAATTAGGAAATTTAAGAATTAATTCAAATTTGGGCAAATGAATAAAAATGTGAGACCAGTATAACAAAGTTTTACTATGATTTATATGTAATTGTTAAAGGATTTCTTACATGTGGAAGATGTAGCTTTATAATATTTGAAGATACAGCATGCAGGGAGGCAGAAACCATCCAACACTCACACACACATGTACCTCATCTTATATAAAATTGTGAATTTCACAAAATTCCTTTTATTTACAAATATGACTGAACTTGCAGATTTATTTACAATGGACAGTTGTCATGGAAACTGTTTTAACAGGTACATAAGAAGTTAGGAAACACTCATCTGGCGCTGTGTAACTTCTCGTGGGCAATGTATCTGGATCCAAAAGGCGCCAATAATCAGATAAAGGAAGCCATTGATAAACGTTACGTCACAGAGGAGGATGACCCAGCCACAGATCCAGGTACGATTACCAGTGTACAATAACCAGTGTATAATAACCAGTGTACAAAACAAGTGTATGATAACCAGTGTACAATATTAAGTCTACCATAATAAGTCTACAATAATCAGTCTACTACAAATCAGTCTACAATAATCAGTCTACCACAATCAGTCTACAATAATCAGTCTACCACAAATCAGTCTACAATAATCAGTCTACCACAAATCAGTCTACAATAATCAGTCTACCACAATTAGCCTACAATAATCAGTCTACCACAATCAGTCTACAGTATTCAGTCTACCACAAATCAGTCTACAATAATCAGTCTACCACAGTCAGTCTTAGCGCCAAATCGGCCCTCTGACATTATGGCCAGATTACTGGCTTGCCAGAGTGCCTGGACATCTAACTCTGAGGATCGCATTATAAGGCCGGATGAGGATGCAAATATTTTTCGTCATTTTTGACAACGCCTCATTGCTTACAAATATTGTGTCACTTCAAATAAACCCACTAGACCTTTTAATAAGTTTCTTATCTCTCCAACGACACCTACCATGTGTGTGAAATATTCCGTTATAACCCAATATATTCATATTTTGTTCTGCTTGTATGGGAGATTTCTGCCTGCAGTCTGCCTGCTGACTGTATGCGGAGAGACGGTTATAAAGCATGGCATGGACTTGCAGGGCAGTTTTTGGCTTGTGTCACGACTCAGCAGGGGGTCCTAACTGAGTCGTGTTTGTCACGGCTAAGTCAGTCTGCAGTAATCAGTCTACCACAATCTGTCTACAATAATCAGTCTACCACAATCAGTCTACAATAATCAGTCTACCACAATCAGTCTACAATAATCAGTCTACCACAAACAGTCTACCATAATCAGTCTACCACAATCAGTCTCCCACAATCAGTCTCCCACAATCAGTCTACCATAATCAGTCAACGATAATCAGTCTACCATTATCAGACAATCAGTCTACAACAAATCAGTCTACAATAATCAGTCTACCGCAATCAGTCTACAATAATCAGTCTACCACAATCAGTCTACCATAATCAGTCTACAATAATCAGTCTACAATAATCAGTCTACCACAATCAGTCTACCATAATCAGTCTACAATAATCAGTGTACCACAATCAGTCTACCTTAATTAGTCTACAATAATCAGTCTACCACAATCAGTCTTCCATAATAAAAACCATGTAAGTGTACACTCAGAGTAAGCCAGAAACCATATAAAAATACACGCAGAGTAAGCCAGAAACCACATAAATGTACACCAAGAGTAAGCCAGAAACCACATAAATGTACACGCAGAGTAAGCCAGAAACCACATAAATATACACGCAGATGAGCAAGAAACCACATAAATATATGCGCAGAGTAAGCCAGATACCACACAAATATACACCCAGAGTATTTCAGAAACCACATAAATATACACGCAGATTAAGCCAGAAACCACATAAATATACATGCAGACTAAGCCAGAAACCACATAAATATACACGCAGAGTAAGCCAGGAACCACATAAATATACACAGGGTAAGCCAGAAACAACATAAATATATGCGCAGAGTAAGCCAGAAACCACATAAATGTACAGGCAGAGTAAGCCAGAAACCACATAAATATACATGCAGAGTAAGCCAGATACCACATAAATATACACGCAGACTAAGCCAGAATCCACATATAGTCTTTAGAAGAGGTAGATAAATTTCTGGCTTTAACTAACATCAGACTTGTAGACCTGTTGTTTTGTCATAACTCACATCAGACTTGTAGACCTGTTGTCATGTCATTACAAACATCAGACTTGTACAACTGTTTTCCTGTCATTACTAACATCAGACTTTAACACCTGTTGTCCTGTCATTACTAACATCAGACAAGTACCCTTGATTTCCTGTCATTACAAACATCAGACTTGTACACCTGTTGTCATGTCGCTACTTACATAAGACTTGTATACCGACTGCCCTGTCACCATTAACATCAGACTTGTACACCTGTTGTTCTGTCATAACTCACATCAGACTTGTAGACCTGTTGTCATGTCATTACAAACATCAGACTTGTACACCTGTTTTCCTGTCATTACTAACATCAGACTTTAACACCTGTTGTCCTGTCATTACTAACATCAGACTAGTACCCTTGATTTCCCGTCATTATAAACATCAGACTTGTACACCTGTTGTCATGTCGCTACTTACATAAGACTTGTATACCGACTGCCCTGTCACCATTAACATCAGACTTGTACACCTGTTGTTCTGTCACTACTTACATCAGACTTGTACACCTGTTGTTCTGTCACTACTTACATCAGACTTGTACACCTGTTGTCCTGTCACTACTTACATCAGACTTGTACACCTGTTGTTCTGTCGTTACTAACATCAGGCTTGTACACCTGTTCTGTGATTATTAACATCAGACTTGTATACCTATTGTCCTGTCACTACTAACATCAGACTTGTACACCTGTTGTCCTGTCATTACTAACATCAGACTTGTACACCTGTTCTCCTGTCATTATTAACATCTGACTTGTACACCTATTGTCCTGTCACTACTAACATCAGACTTGTACACCTGTTGTCCTGTCATTACTAACATCAGACTTCTACACCTGTTGTTCTGTGATTATTAGCATCAGACTTGTACACCTGTTGTCCTGTCATTATTAACATCATACTTGTACACCTGTTGTTCTGTACTTACTAACATCAGACTTGTACACCTGTTGTTCTGTGATTATTAGCATCAGACTTGTACACCTGTTGTCCTGTCATTATTAAAATCATACTTGTTCACCTGTTGTTCTGTACTTACTAACATCAGACTTGTACACCTGTTTTCCTGTCATTACTAACATCAGATTTGTACACCTGTTGTCCTGTCATTACAAACATCAGACTTGTACACCTGTTGTCCTGTCATTACAAACATCAGACTTGTACACCTGTTGTCCTGTGATTATTAGCATCAGACTTGTACACCTGTTGTCCTGTCATTACTAACATCAGACTTGTACACCTGTTGTCCTGTCATTACTAACATCAGACTTGTACAGCTGTTGTCCTGTGATTATTAGCATCAGACTTGTACACCTGTTGTTCTGTCGTTACTTACATCAGACTTGTACACCTGTTGCCCTTTCATTACAAACATCAGACTTGTACACCTATTGTCCTGTTGCTACTTACATCAGACTTGTACACCTGTTGTCCAGTCTGTACTAACAACAGACTTGTACACCTGTTGTTCTGTGATTATTAGCATCAGACTTGTACACCTGTTGTCCTGTCATTATAAATAACGACTTGTACACCTGTTGTCCTGTAGTTACTGAGAACGTTATGGAGCGTGGTGGCGTAAATGTTAGTGCGCTGGACTTGTGACCCCAAGGTTGTGGGTTCGCATTCTGATCTGACCGCTGTCTGCGCTAAGACCCCTAGCCAAAGTCTAAACCACAAGGGTGTGCTCTCTTGACCCAGGAGTGAATGGGTACTGGTCATGGGAGGAAGGCAAATGTAGAACGGATAACCTTCTAGCATCTGATATGGCTGCTAGGATTGTATGCTCCCAGGGGAGCTGAGAAAAGCTACAAAAATGAACAGGCACGAAAGACCAGGAAGGCAAAGTGTAAAGTCAGATGAGACTGACATTGTCAGTGAAAACAGACTATAAACCCTAACCGTTACCTTTTACTAACATCAAACTTGTACAACTGTTGTCCTGTCATTACTAACATCAGACTTGTACACCTGTTGTCCTGTAGTTACTAACATCAGACTTGTACACCTGTTGTCTTGTCATTACTAACATCAAACTTGTACAACTGTTGTTCTGTCATTACTAACATCAGACTTGTACAACTGTTGTCCTGTCATTACTAACATCAGACTTGTACACCTGTTGCCCTTCATTACTAACATCTATGTTTTGGCAGAGCTCCAGTGTTGAAGCAATAGTCATTCAATATCAATTATATCTGAGCAGTACCAATTAACAGCTACCAAAGAATGCTTGATGTTTAAATTTTCTGAGATGTGCGTGTGTCAAAATTATTTGAGCTAACAGGTTATTAATATTATTGTATCCCCAGACAAAGTCGAGATACTCGACGGTCCCGCTGCTGCCGCCGGAGAAAAATCTTGTGAGTGGGATAACTCAAAAAATATTTCACTGATCTTTTTCAGACTTTACCTTTGTATAGATATAGGTAAGAGGACAAAGCCTATTTAAAATGGGGTCAAGCTAGGAGAGTGACCTTGACCTTGAATAGGTCAATTTTTGCTGAAAATAACACAAATTCTTAAATATCTCAGGAAAGCTTGCATGGACTGGTCCAAAATTCGAGGTGACCTAAGATCTTTGATGGCCTTGTGATATGCCAGAAACTGGTGGTGCTACTTATTATCCTTTCCTTGTTTATACACCTTTTAATACCCCCATAATTGCCACTTGACAGTACTGTGAGCATTATAAGTCAAAAACAAATGGACAGATTTCTTTCATATTATGAACATGTAGAGAGAGGAGTTATGGGATGAGGTCTATTTAAATTTGGGTCATGACCTTTACCATGAGAGTGGCCTTGACCTTTAATATTTCTATATTTGGTGAAAATCACACACCTCTTATGATATCTCCAGTGTTGAGAGCCATATGGATTTCAAATGTGACTTATGTATGGCCACCACTAAAGTAAGAACCCTATTGGTTCTAGGGTCATAAGGTCGAAAGGTCACTGGACTAGCATCTTTAAAGATATTGTGGATGCGTTTTAAACCAAACTTTTCATCCAAGATCTTCCATCTTGAACCTATAGCTCACTTGCCAATTGTGGATAATCCATATCAATTTTTGGGTCACAAGGTCCAAGGTCAAGGCCACAGGAGCTATCTGTCAAAAAATTAGTTTTCAGATGATAATTCCAGCCTTTTTTTATCTCAAACTTGACTTATATATGTCCCATTAAAAAAGCAAGATCCCAATTAATTTTGGGGTCACGAGGTCAAGGTCTCAGGACACATCTTTAATAAGACTGTTGATGCATTTTCAGCCAAACTTTTCATCTCAGGCCTTTTATCTTGCACATAGAGTTCACCAGCCAATAGAGGAAGACCCCTGTCCATTTTGAGGGCACAAGGTCAAAGGTGAAGGTCACAGGAGCTATCTGTCCAAAAATTAGGTTCCGGGATGATAAATACAGCTTGGATTGATATATGGATTTCAAACATGACTTATATATGGCCTATCAATAAAGCAAGACCTCTATTGATTTTTAGGTCATGAGGTGAAAGGTCAAGGTCACAGGACACACATCTTTGAAAAGATTGTGGAAACATTTTCAGCCAAACTTTTCATTTCAGACCTTATATCTTGAACAGATAGTTCACCTGCCAATAGAGGTTATATAGCCAGTACAATAAATAACGATTTCAAGCCTCAAGTTGGAATGTTTAGGAGAAAGGTAACAGTCTAACTTATATAGCACAAGGGCGCCCCCTAGTTGCTGATGTCATGCAAAGCAGCCATGTTTAACCAGACGACAGGCTGTCTCTGAGAAGTCAGTTTGTTTCAGCCCCTCAAACAAAAAAGTATAATAATTAAGCCAACTAATTTTAATGTAAACCTGCTGTGGATAAATCAACCAAACAGACTAAATAGACTTTTTATGCTGACATCATCCAGATAAAAGGTTAGAAGCTGTCAGTTTAAAAGTTAGTTCTAACTTTTTTGTTTAGGTATCAGAGTGTATGGACCTGTATACCACTACAAGCAGTTTAGCTTGTGTGGTATGGATACCGCTACCTAATATCAAAACCACTGATCTGTTTTTGATCATATTTAGTATTCATATTTTTCCATACATTTTCTGTGCACATGCCAAAAATTAGGTTAGTATTGGGTATTATTTTGAAGTTATGGGCCCAAATATAATGCAGTTTCTTAAAAATCAGGAAATATATTTGCTCACTTAACATGAGAATTGCTGAAGCTGGAGACTTTTTTTCAGGAATATAACTTTATTTAATCAAGATTCAATTGTTTACCCAAAATTAGATCTGAATTTTGCAAATTTTTCAAGTTATTAGCATAAATAAAAAATCAATACCTTAAATTTTGTCCAACTTTGGCAATGGCACGTTTTTTCCCTGTAAGCACTGTTGAATTAATTTTCACAGCATATATACACAAGGATTTAATCTTTTAAAATCTGAAATTTCAAAGGAACTGTTCGAAAAGAGTAGCTTTTATTCAAGTTTTCATACACATGTCAAGTGTTGTTTACATCTGGCCCACCTAGTAATACAGTCTTCACTTGCATTATGTAACCCACCCAGGCAGCTTGCCTTGACCCAGCTTGGCCACTACTAGCAGGCTTCTCCTCTGCCCTGCACTCCCCCCCCCCCCCCCAGCTGGTGCATAAACTAGATGAATGTTATAATTTTCTGTATTTTATTTTATTTTTGGCTATGTTACATTTTAGATTTTGTATTGTACCACCAGGGTTACAATGATTAAAGGGCACATTTAATTGTCCACAAAGTGATGTATTGCTATGAAAGTGTGGATGTTCATCAGAGTGCTCATTAAAGATTTTAATTTGTTTGACTTATAACTCATGGTTGTATCAGTTGTTACATGATACTGGCTAAATAATCAAAATTTATATTGCTGATCCTTTATTTCAGTTCATAAAATTAAACATTCCCAACTCCAGTTTGCTCCTGGTATAATATATTGGGTGTTTTGATCCTTGGATTAATTTTAACACTTGTATTAGTTTCATAGTTGAGAATACTTGTCTTTTTTCCTGATACCGTTTAAAAAATATAAATATTTAAATTTTTCCTGTTAGTGCTGTGGATTTAATTTTCACAGCATGTACACATTAGCATTTCATCTGTTAAAATCTGAAATTTGAAACTAATTTATCAAAAACTGTAGATTTTATTTAAGTTTCCAGGTACCAAGTCTTCATTGTTTACATCAGGTCAGTATAAAATGCAGTGTACTGGGCAGTTACATAACACCTTCAGGTCTGACCTACTGCCACTGTGCATGTCTGGGTCAGGCTGGGTCAGGCAGTAATTACCAGAGCGTCTCTTTCTCTCTCTCTTTCTCTCTCTCTCTCTCTCTCTCTCTCTCTCTGGCAGTCCAGCTCTCTCTTTTTCTCTCTCTCTTTCTCTCTCTCTCTCTCTCCTCTGCTTTTTCTCTTTCTCTCTCTCTCTCTCTCTCTCTCTCTTTCTCTCTCTCACCCTTATTGCCTCTTTTCCTCCCTCCATCCCATTCTGTTGACAGGTACTATAAACTAGATACATTAGCTATAAATGTTGATGCAATTTAGAAATGTGAATCAGCTGAAATATTCACAATCACAAGTATGTTATACTTTAAATTTATAGTAACATTCATAAACCTGGATAAAAATTATGAAATGAAAAAAAGGAATAAATGCAAATATTGTTAATTTCTTATTGGCTCAGTCGAATGGGGAAAAAATGATTTGCTTTGTTTCTCCATCTTTCTGCCTGTTTTAAATATTTAATGTTCATGAATAAACTTTATTTTTTTATAAGCACTGTTGAATTAAATTTCATATCCTGTATGTATATGCAAGGTTAGGGCAACTGTATACATATCATAAAATTGATAAAAAAGGTTTACCAAATAAATTGGATCTCATCAGACAAATGTGTAAACTGTTGAACTGTCAACAGCTTATCAAAAATGTAACCAATGGAAAGGCATGGTCAGATCTCAAATATTATTTGCAACATTTTCTTCAATCATATAAACCAACCATGGCCCAAATTACCTCTTCCTCTCAAACTTTATCTACATTTCATCATATTTTTAATATTTTAACCTTCTAGGTGGTTCAGTACTGTTGACCATTTGTCCATAGGTACCTATGTACATGCCAGAAATTATGTCAATATTGTGTAATATGTAGACGTGAGGGTCATCAAAATAATGTACCTTGTCAAGACCGATCTTGTCAAGATATCATGTCATACAGTCACAAATTCATAAATCCCCTCATCAACATAGTTAATCATAACCTTGTATCTGTCAAATTGAAATCTTGCAGTTTTCCATACACTATAGATCCTTCAACAAATAGCCTTATCATCATTATACCA
Source organism: Sipunculus nudus (assembly GCA_026874595.1). Lineage (NCBI taxonomy): Eukaryota > Metazoa > Annelida > Sipuncula > Golfingiida > Sipunculidae > Sipunculus > Sipunculus nudus. Next base: position 62,818,886 of record CM049321.1, read on the forward strand.
CTGCTTAGTATACTGTCATTGCATTCATATTTGCTCAAATAAATTGTTTTTTCGACCCCTCCCAAATAAATAATAAATAAACCACTATATTTTACTCCATATTAATCAATCAGTCAGATTATTTCATATATCATTTACTCACATATTACATTATATTCCCTAATAAAAGCCCAACATGACCATGATATTCATAAGCTTTTTCTACTCAATATAGTATAACAATGGTGATACATTTATAGTCCAGTCATGATCAGCTGAGCGCCGTGACCCATGGGTCCCTTGTTAGGTCACAAGGTCAGAGGTGAAGGTCACAGGAGCCATCTGTCCAAAAATTCATTTCCTGATGATTACTTCAGCTTGGAATGATATATCGGTATCAAACTTGACTTATATATGGCCCATCAATAAAACAAGATTCCTATTGATTTTGAGGCATGAGGTCACAGGTCAAGGTCATAGGACAAACATCTTTGAAAAAAATTGTGGATGCATTTTCAGCCAGACTTTTCATCTCAGACCTTTTATCTTGCACATATAGTTCACCTGTCCATAGAGGAAGACCCCCATCCATTTTTAGCTCAGCTGACTGTAAGTCATCTGAGCTATAGGCGTGGTCCTTTGTCCGTCGTCCGTCCGTCCATCCAGCCGTCCGGCCGTTAACAGGGCACGTTTTAAAACCGTTGGACCTACGAATCCAAAATTCTGCATACCATTAGATGTCCCCAAAATCTCCTACCATACCGAAAATTGGGTCATTAGAACTTTGTTCCTTCGAGATATTAAGGAAAAACCTCCGTTTTCCATAAAAAAGCAATTGTTACACTTCAAGTCTGCCTAATATCAAAACCACTGATCTGTTTTTGATCATATTTAGTATTCATATTCTTCCATATATTTTCTTTGCACATACCAAAAATTAGGTCAGTATTGGGTATTATTTTGAAGTTATAGGCCCAAATATAATGCAATTTTTTAAAAATCAGGAAATATATTTGCTCACTTAACATGAGAATTGCTGAAGCTGAAGACTTTTTTTTTTCAGGAATATAACTTTATTTAATCAAGATTCAATTGTTTGCACAAAATTAGATCTGAATTTTGCAAATTTTTCAAGTTATTAGCATAAATAAAAAATTAATACCTTAAATTTTGTCCAACTTTGGCAGTGGCATGTTTTTTCCCTGTAAGCACTGTTGATTTAATTTTCACAGCATATATACATAAGGATTTAATCTTTTAAAATCTGAAATTTTAAAGAAATTGTTTGAAAAGAGTAGCTTTTATTCAAGTTTTCATACACCATGTCAAGTGTTGTTTATATCTGGCCCACCTAGTAGTACAGCCTTCACATGCATTATGTAACCCACCCAGGCAGCTTGCCTTGACCCAGCTTGGCCACTACTAGCAGGCTTCTCCTCTGCCCTGCACTCAACCCCCCCCCCAGCTGGTGCATAAACTAGATAAATGTTATAATTTTCTGTATTTTATTTTATTCTTGGACATGCTACATTTTAGATTTTGGATTGTACCACCAGGGTTACAATGATTAAAGTGCACATTTAATTGTGTCCACAAAGTGATGTATTGCTATGAAAGTATGGATGTTCATCAGATAAGTAATGCTTTACTTCAGAAGAGTAAAACTTCACCAGGTGTGAAATTGACTATTAATTCCAGTTATTAATTATAGCTTAGATTGTAATTAGCATAATGATATTGTTTGTCCCTCATTCAACCAAAAGTGTGTATACTTTATTTGAAAAGATGTTTTTATTTTATCATATTTACTGAATCTTTTATTTTATTTCGGTGAATAAAATTAAGCATGTACTGAAAACTCCAATGTGCAAAACTTTTTAATAGGAATTCAAGGAATAATTTTGTAGATGCCATGTTGTGGCATTATTTTCTTTTACATTCAGTTTAAACATTTGATTTAAAAATAATAAAATATATGTGTATGCATAATATGACCCAATGTGAGCTACAATCTGGATATATAATGATTGCAACTTAGAATTCTAATATTTTAACTTATATTTTCACTTTTATATTACAAATTTATAACACTTGTAAATAAAAAAAATGAATCAGATAAAAACTATTAATGAAAAAAGTGGATATGCTAAAAAAATAGGCTTATATATAAACTTAAATGCATTATTCCTTTGAAAGTGAAATGAAGGTATTAGTCCATTCTGTCCACATGACAGTCTTGTCAGAGTATTAGTTTGCAATCATATATTGAGAACTTTACTATAACCAAGTAGGAGGACCCTTTCCTCTTAGCTTCTCATATGCTTATATAAATATAAAACATTACAATAGAATATTTTTCATATTTTGCATTTGCAAAAATTTCAAACTTTTGTCATGACCCATGGGTCCTTTGTTTATATTCTGGATTCTCCACATCATTGTTTGGCTAAAACTGAATAAATACCAGACATGGTGCAAATACTTTGCAAATGTATATGAATATGAATATGAATATGTACTCCATTATAAAATTTCTTGCATAAGAATGGGAATTCAGGTAAAAATGAAAGTATTTGAATACCAGTGCAAATACTTTCAAAATATATTCATGAATGCATATATTCTATAATATTATTTTAATAATTAGTTCAGTTATATTTTATTAAAAAAATCATATGATTCTCTTATTATTTTTAATAAATATTATATTGGCACAACATTTGTTATTAAATTTTAATAAATAGTTGAACTCTTTTATTTTATGTGCTGCTTATAAGTTATATGGCCAGGTCAAAATCTGTGTGACAATAGCACTCCATTTGTTAATAAAATAAATGAAATCAATCCTCTTCCCTGTCTCCAAAAATACTATCAAAATCATACATAAGCTAAACACCAACAACTCATAATAAAGCTTATATTTATTAACACACAAAACCAGCATATGCCTCTTTCCCAAATCATATTTTTTATCATATATAACAGCTGAGCGCCGTGACCCATGGGTCCCTTGTTAGGTCATAAGGTCAAAGGTGAAGGTCTCAGGAGCCACCTGTCAAAAAATTCATTTCCTGATGATAAGTCCAGCTTGGATTGATATATGGGTTTCAAACTTGACTTATATATGTCCATCCATATTGGAAAGTTTTTTCTGAAACCATACAGGTGGTGCCACCTACCTTCCCGTTTTTGTAGAATAAATTGATATCCTTTTCTGAGGAGTGATTTGCCCTATTGGCCTGAAAATTTGCATATCTATAGATCTTGGACTTCTACATTTTGTACTCAAGACTGGTGGAGTCATCTGCAATCGCTTTAATGTGGCGTCCATCTGTACATGTGCCTTGGTTGAAAATTGCTCATATCTTGGGATTGGTTCAAGGTATTAGTCTTAATTTTGGCATGTCTATCCATCTTAGAAAATTTTCTTAAAAACAGACAGGTGGCGTCACCTACCTTCCTGTTTCTGGAATATAAATTAATGCTCTTTTATCAAGAGAGATTCAACATATTTGCCCCCTGGTTTGGTGAAAAATATTGTTTCTCAAGTTGATTGATGGAAGAAACCATAGTTGCTTGCTAAGTGTCAGTATATGCTGCCGAAGATGGGGGGGCCTATTCTTAAGGGGGGGGATTAATTGTCTGGGGATACTATGGCACCGCAGAAACATCTAGTTTATGATAGGAATAAGCCATACTGTTTTAGAAATTGGTTTCTGAAATTAATACAAAAATTTGTTTTTAACAACCAAAGCAAACTATATCACTGGCCACAAGGGGTTTTGAGATACCAGCCTACCTAATTTTTCCCATTTTGTAAACAGCAGTTGTTTAAAAGTTTGTTGCAGACCATCTGTAGCTGTGCGTTGCTGTCATTTCAGTCGGTGAACTCGATACAACTGGTGCTGACAACACTCAGGAAGGTCTCCAAGGCAATGGTCTCCATAGTAATGAGTCATCTTTACGTGAGGAAGTAGACAACATTTGGCAGCAGTTGGAAGCAATGGAGAGTGATGAGTCACTGTGATCCTGCCACCCCTTGTTGAACAATAGACTCTTCTCATACATAAACACCACCGAAAATGGCGGATACCCAGCGTATCCATGGAAACAAGACTCAGAGGAATGGGAGATTTTATGGGGACTGACTACCCATGAGACTTGGGTTGTATTTGTTGATCACATCCTTAACTTACTCTAACTAGCCGCATGTATAAGCACAGTGACTGAGACTTGCCATCAATATAAGTCTTAAATACCTGTTAACACAAGCACTAATTGCCCTGGTCGTCTCACCGTTGATATAAGTATTATTTACGGGGAGTGGGACCTTATTGAGTATGGTTTAATTATAATCAATTTGTGTCACAACAAAGAAGTGGTTATTCCACCACCGAGTACCCGCTGAAGCTGCCTTTAAACCGTAAACTGTCAGCTTAGACTTGTACTGTCACCCCAGACTTCTGTACTGTCACCTGTAACATGCTTCTTGTACTGTCACCTGAGACTCTTGTACTGTCACCCCAGACTTCTGTACTGTCACCTGTGACATGCTTCTTGTACTGTCACCTGAGACTCTTGTACTGTCACCCCAGACTTCTGTAATGTCACCTGTGACATGCTTCTTGTACTGTCACCTGAGACTTGTACTGTCACCCCAGACTTCTGTACTGTCACCTGTGACATGCTTCTTGTACTGTCACCTGAGACTCTTGTACTGTCACCCCAGACTTCTGTACTGTCACCTGGGATGTGTTTCTTGTACTGTCACCCCAGACTTTTGTACTGTCACCTGTGACGCGCTTCTTGTACCGTCACCTGACACTCTTTGAACTATCAACCCAGACTTATGTACTGTCACCTGTGACATGCTTTTTGTACTGTCACCTTAGACTCTTTTGCTGTCACCCCAGACGTCTGTACTGTCACCTGGGATGTGCTTCTTGTACTGTCACCCCAGACTTTTGTACTGTCACCTGTAACATGCTTCTTGTACTGTCACCTGAGACTCTAGTACTGTCACCCCCGACTTCTGTACTGTCACCTGTGACTCTTATACTGTCCCCCCAGACTTCTGTACTGTCACCTGGGATGTGCTTCTTGTACTGTCACCCAAGACTTTTGTACTGTCACCTGTAACATGCTTCTTGTACTGTCACCTGAGACTCTGGTACTGTCACCCCAGACTTCTGTACTGTCACCTTTGTTGTTCTTCTTGTACTGTCACCTGAGACTCTGGTACTGTCACCCCCGACTTCTGTACTGTCACCTGTGACTCTTATACTGTCACCCCAGACTTTTGTACTGTCACCTGCTTCTTGTACTGTCACCCAAGACTCCTGTACCATCACCCAATATTCTTGACCTGTCACCCAAGACTGTTTGGTGAATGTTTGGTGACTGTCCTAGACCACCAGCTGACCAATATGAAAGCGAGTACACCCACATGCACATAAAAATGTTTCTACACAAACATAGCCATGTTTTAAATTACTTTCATCTTTAACTTAACTTCAAGTCAGTGGATACTTAGTGAGGGAATGAACCCCAGAAGTCACAGGTTATTTTCAGTGTGTGTTTGTGTGTGTAGAAATCAGTACACAGCAGTTAGCGAGTCAGATAAGTTCACCTCCACTGTTCATTTATTTCTGTGATTTTCTTGACAAGGTTCCACTGGGTGTATGTGTCTGTGTGTGTGTGTGAATTAACATCTGCATTTATGTTAAAAATGTTGCATATTCAAGGTCATGAATATTCATGATTATACCAGTGTACATGTAAGGAAATGCTGACTTTACTGGAGAATAATTTAACTTTGAATGTGTGTTTCTATTCAAATAAATTACACTGTCACCGTGTAACAGGCAGTAAATGAACGCACAAGCAGCTTGATACATAAAGACTTATCTGATCCTGCTGAGACAACAAAATGCTGAACTAACTGACAAAACGTTTTCCACTCAGGCCTGTGTGTGCGATACCTGTATGTATTAATGAACGGTATGTTTTTTTTTTCGGGACTGGCCTGTGTGTAGGACAATACTTAGTCTGTATTATGTAATGGTGTATTTGCCACGTTGGGCCAGTGTATGATAAAACTGGGTCTGTATTAATTTATGGTACGTCTGAATACTGATGGCATCACCAGATTATTAAAGAAACATATAATCTTGACAGGTTTATCATTATAATTATCTGTGTTATTAATAAAGAGCTGTACTTGAATACTTGGAAAAACAGCTCTGCGATGCTGAAGGCGTATCTTCATCTTCTGATTGTATGCATGTTGTTCTCTGATAGATTATTAATATAAAAATACAATATTTGTACAACAGAAAATCAGTCTGTCTTTTGTTTTGTTTAGCTCAGCTGATTAGAATTTCAGAAAGTCAACTGAGGTGTATGAAAAGGGCTTTGTCCATCATCTGTCTGTCCATCTGGTCAAATTGTAACCCCTGACCCTAGAAACTTCTAACTGAAGAAACTTCTAACTGAAATGATATTAGGTCACTGTGACTTGTATCCTCCAAGCAATGAGGCTTGCAAGTACCCCTCCAGAATAATTAAAACTTTATACAAAACCTATCTTGAAACGTAATTAATGCATGGATAACCATGAATCTTGCATTGAATATTGAACATGATTTATTTTTTTAAGTTCCTAAAAACTTGTGGTACCACCTGAAGTTTTTCAATTTCTACGATTTCTATTTTTGAGACAATGACAACAATCATGTCAGTTTCTTAGCATGGGTTTGATCTAGTGTCCTGAAACCTAGTTTGTTTATTGATCATAAACAGGTGTCCTATAGTAATCCTCCTGTCTGTCCGTTTGTCTCACTCCATCTGTCTGTCAGTCGGTCCATCCACAAATTTTTAGCTCAGCTGACTATAAGTCATCTGAGCTATAGTCCTGGTCCATTGTCCATCCCTCTGTCTGTCTTGCCGTCCGTCTGGATGTCCGTCCGTCGACACCATTGGACCTACGAATCTGAAATTCCGCATACAGTTAGATGTTCCCAAAATCTCCTGCCATGCCGAAAATTGGGTCAATAGGACTACGTTCCTTCCAGATATTAAGGAAAAACCTCAGTTTTTTATTAGAAATCTATTTTCACAATTCATTACTGACTAAAATCAAAACCACTCATCTGGTTTTCTTCATATTTACCATAAATATTCCTCTATATAGTTCCTATGTACATGCCAGAAATTAAGTCAGTATTATTTAATTTAAAAAAGTTATGTGCTCAAACATAATGGACTTTGTAAAAAAAATCAGGAAAGATTTTTGGTCACTTAAGACCCCTTAAGGTCACTTAAGACCCCTACCTTAAGGTAGGGACTTTTTTCAGTAATACAACTTTAATTAATCAAAATTTACTTACTTGTATACCAAAAATTAGATCAAAATCTGTTAAATTTTTTTTAATATTGGCAAAAATAAAAAAGTGGTACCTTAAATTTTGCCCAACTTTGGCATTATTTGTTTATGAAATGTTACTTTTATATAACATTTACCGTAGGCCTATTTGTTCCCTTGCTGCATCACTAAATGGTTTAGCTCATGAGCATTATTCTATAATTTACAGTTTCATTTTAGCAGGGCCATTTTCTCATAGCTTTTCTAATGATAATATACATGAAAAACCAAAAGAAATAAAAATATTTTGCAGTTACTAATATTTTCCAAAATTCAGCTGAGCGATGTGACCCATGGGTCCCTTGTTCTGGATTATAACTCCTGTTGGATTCACATATGGATTTCAAACTCGACTTCTATGGCCCACCACTAAGGCAAAAATTATTACTTTGGGGTCAGTCACAAGTCCGACTTTTTTAAAAACATTGTGGATGCATTTTGAGCCAAACTTTTCATCCCAAACCTTCAATCTTGCTCCTCTAGCTTACCTGCCAATACGGGAAGAATCCCATATGGCCACAAATTAGTTTCTTGATGATTACTCCAGTTTGGATTGAAATATTGGCTTCAGATTTGACTTGTATTTTTTACCAATCACTAAAGTAAGATTTTGGGCTCATGAGGTCTCAGGTCAAGATCACAGGCCCAACTTCTTTAAAAAGAGTTTGGGTGCATTTTACCAAACTTTTCATCTTCGACATGTGGCTCACCTGCCAATGAAGGAAGATAATTTTTACCTCGGCTGACATTCAGTCAATGCTGTGCAATAACGATAGGTCTTCGTCTGTCGTCCTTCCGTCTGTCCGGCCGGCCGGCCAGTCGTCTGTGAGCAGGGCACAAATCGTTACCGTAAGGACTAGGTCATGAAATCTATGCAGTCTAAAGGTTCTAAAAAGATCTCCTTGCAAATCTTAAAGTAGGTCACTGTGACCTATATACTCCAAGTTATGGGATGTGTTTGCACCCCCAAGAATTAATTCGTATAGCCAATATTTTCATCTCAAACTTTCCATCTTTCTAATAAAGCTCACCTACCAACAGGGGGAAAACCATAATTATTTTGAGGTCAAAGGTCAAGGTCACAGGACCCACTTCTATGAAAAGTTTGTGGATGCATTTCTGGCCAAACGTTTCATCCCAATCCTTTAATCTTTCACATATGGCTCACCTACCAAGCTGGAGAAGAATCCTATAGATTTTTAGGTAACAAGTTCAAAGGTCAAGGTCACAGGATCCACTTCTTTAAAAAGGTTGTGGACAAATTTCAAGATAGACTTTTCATTCCAATTCTTCCAGCACTGACCTATCGCTTCTCTGCCAACGGGGGAAAAGACCAGTTGATTTTGATGTCAAAGGTCAAGTTCACAGCACCCACTTCTTGTGTGGAGTCATTTTAAGGCAAACTTTTCAATCTATACCTTCCTTCTGTCAGATATGGCTTACCTACCAATAGGGGAGGAACATTATTGATGGTGAGTTCCAAAGGTCAGATGCCAAGGTCACAATACTAAAGTTTTCCAAATGCTTGTGAACATATTTCAAGCTAAACTGTTCATCCCAAACCTTCAGTCTTTCACATATGCCTCATCAATGCATCACTCAATTTGACTCAAACTTCATATTTATGGGTCTTTTTACTTGAAGAAATAACTTATTGATTTTGGGGTCAGCTGGTCAGGAGGTTAAAGATTGCATATCAAAGTTATTCACACATTGGTTGCCAAGTGATTACTTCAGTTTTAAGTGGTAAGTAGTTACCCATCACTTTAGAAAGAATCCAGTTGATATGTTGGCATAAGGCCAAGGTCATAAGTCAGAGATATTCACAATAAAAACTTACTTTGTAGACCATCTCTATTTTTCTTGTATATATTACTATTGCACTCCAACTGGTACATTTCACTGCGTGGCCGTAATTGTAAGTGACACTTGTGATATATGTCTCCCTTTTGTATCAGCCCACTGAATGCTCGAAACATGATTAGTGCATAACAAGAACACTCTGTTGCTGGAATGCTTTTGCCAGGCATCAAGACTATGAGAGTATAGTATTAAGGTTAAGCTACTGATTTATAAAATAATGGGAACATTTTGAACATGTTTCTACGCTCTTTACACAGCGCTCTACCCATAGGCCAACTACCTATATCGTAAGCGCTGTTTGTTATGACCTTGTATCCTGAATCTGTACACCAGAGGGGAGCACTGTATTTTGGTCCAATCAGATGAGACCCTGTGCTGGAAGCAAATCGGTTTACCAAACAAGCGAGGAATACACGAAGCCAATGTTGTTCATTTCGTTTTGAGTGACAGCCTATCGCCCGGGCGACCACAGGCTCAGAGAGATTGCCCTACACGTGGATTCTGGGCGGAGCGTAATGCCTGTCGAGTGTTTGTCGAGTGTTTGTTGACTTGCATTTGGTGGTCCTATGTCTGTTTGGTTGGCTGATAGTCACATCAGCAGTTTTTAAGCAGAAAGACCCATGTGCACCATCTGGTGTTTAAATGCAACATCGATAAGCTTCTTCCCCTATTGGTAGGTAAGCCATATATAGCAGATGGAAAGTATAGATTGAAATGTTTGCCTGAAAATGTCTCCATATTAGAAGAGGGTGCTGTGAACTTGACCTTTGACCTCAAAATCAAGAGGTCTTTTCCCCTTTTGGCAGAGAAGCGATATCAGTGCTGAAAGGTTTGGAATGAAAGGTCTAGCTTGAAATGTGTCCACTACCTTTTCAAAGAAGTGGATCCTGTGACCCTGACCTTTGACCTTGTGACCTCAACATCTATAGGATTCTTCTCCCACTTAGTAGGTGAGCTATATGTGAAAGATAAAAGAATTGGGATGAAAGGTTTGGCTTAAAATGCATCCACAGGCTTTTCAAAGAAAAGAACCTCTAAGCCTGCATAGGTTTCATGGCCCTAGCCCCTACAGTTACAATTTGTGCCCTGCTAACGGACGGACGGCCGGCCGGACAGACGGAAGGACGACGGACAAAGACCCATCGCTATAGCCCAGCATGACTGAAAGTCAGCTGAGCTAAAAACTATATGACACTTACTGTAAGCCCATTTTTTCCCTTGGTGCATCACTAAATGGTTTTAGGCCAAAGGTTTCATTTATTAAACAGTCCATATGCTTAAGCTCATGCCATTATTCTATAATTTACAGAGTTTCATTTTAACTGGGCCATTTTCTCTTAGCTTTTCAAATAGTAATATACAAGAAAAACCATAAGAAATAAAAATATTTTGCAGTCACTAATACTTTCAAAATTCAGCTGAGCGACGTGACCCATGGGTCCCTTGTTTAGGTCAGCTGCCCGTTTACTAAGGATACCAGGCACCTTACACTGTTCCTGTTCAGAGTAATAGCATAATTGCTGGTATGTACAAGGGTCATATCTGTCTGGTGGCTTACGAGCTCGTTTGGACCGTCTGGGTGGAACGGACGGCACATAATTAATCTGGTCTGCATTGGAATCAAGTCTTGCACCCCTTTCCCTATTATCAATAGGTGACACTTCGTCAACCGCGACAGCAATGGGTGGTCCATTCGTGGGAGAGGAAAACGACTGATCATCTAGCTCGTTCAATGACTGCGAGGTTCCTAAGATGCACGGTGTTCCATGGGGGTGATGGGTAGATATACCGCTCAGTTTGGGTGTCTACCTCGATTACAATATCATTGCTCTGTCAAGTGACCGGTGAATCAAGAGGACGACCTGTGTTAGAAGGATCCGTTGCCAACGGATATTGTCGTGGGGAAGGTACTGGTTTGATGTTAATACGCCTGGGCAAAGGACTTGGCACGACTATTAACATTTCCTCATCAGACGCATCAGTCTCATCAGACACCTCCGATTCTACTTTTGATGATCGTTTGCTACTACGATCTATTTTTTTTTCTTGGGTGCAATTTGTGGGACGTTGTTCGTCTGATATAATTCATGATTTGTGATTGAAGATTCCGGATCCGAAGAAATGAACGTTCATATTGGCAACAATAAGTTTCGATGCAGAGTTTTCTTTGGTCCTTTTTCCATTCCCTGCCTCAAGTTTATAAACTTGGATGTCCGGATTCAATTGTGACACCACAATATATACCTGTTCCTGCCATCTATCTGCTAGTTTTTGCTTTTTAAGGCTACGTTTCGTATAAACACCCGGTCTCCCTTTTGTAGTACAGCTCCTCTGTTGCGTATATCGTAATATCGTTTCTGTTTTTGTTGTGCTTGAGCAATATTTTTGGAAGCAAGGTCATAGGCCAAACGAAGACGATTTCGTAAGTTGGTTACATAACCCGGACGCTCCATGTCAGTGCGAGTACCAAATTCAACATCAACCGGTAGTCGCGGGTTCCTCCAAAACATAAGATAGAGTGGAGACAATTTCGTGGTTTCATGTGGTGTGCAGTTATATGCACGAACCATTGAGTGATGGTATAAACTCCCAAACAAACGTTTTTTTGTGTTGGGCTGTCACGGTTCAGTAACCACTCTGGTCAGATGCTCATCCTTTATTAACTGCTAATATAATTCGTGCACACGGTAAGAGAATTGCCTGCCAAGTCACGTTTGTTGATCAGAACCAGTCTGTCACAAAACAATCATGTCAACCAGCCATGGCCTATATTACCTTTTCCTCTTAGACTTTATCTCCATCTGATATTACTTTAGATTTTTACCTTCCAGGTCAACTTCAGCTGGGCACAGTGACCCATGGGTCCCTTGTTATTCAGTATAAGCCAACTGTACTGAACTTTCATAAATAATGGTCGTATTTAATAAGAAATCTTTAACCCAATACTTTGCAAGATCACATTAATATACGTCCCATGGCATTCTAATTAACAGTTCTTGAGATAATATGTTCAAAAGGAATTTAAAGATGGCTACCTGGTGGCCATATTGGATTTATGACAGGTCTGAAATCGGACAACAAACATCCTCTTAATGGAAACAAACATTTAAACAATTGACCCATGGGTTATGACGCTCAACTGACAAGCATAACCTGCAACATCATGGGCTGAGATTCTCAACTTGCAGTCAAAATTCTGAAGAGCCTATTTGCTAATTTTGTATAATCTTTCTATGATTTTAGAAATATTTATCACAACTGTCCAGTTATAAACACAATGACTTGAGGGTCTGAAGCAAAATGTATGGTTGTTGAGCTAACGGGAACTAATCACATAGCTTGATAGATACCCATCCGTCTAAAAAGGAACACCACAAAGGCCAAATAAAAGGTCAACATATATAGCAAAAATTCAAGAAATTCATGCAAGACCTTTGACCCAATCCATTGCAAGATTACATTAATATATGTCCCACTGCATTCACTTTAACAGTTCTTGAGATAATATGTTCAAAAGGAATTTAAAATGGCTACCTGGTGGCCACATTTGGATTTCTGTCAGGTCTGAAATCCGAAAACAAACATCCCCTAAAAGGGATCAAACATTAAAAAAAAACAAAGGACTCATGGGTCACGGCGCTCAGCTGAAGTTTGAAATTTTGGCAAATGCAAAATATTCTTTTGTAATTTTTTTTTCATATATATATGCATATGAGAAGCTAAAAGGAAAGGGGCCCTCCTACTTGGTTATAGTAAAGTTCTAACTATATTATTGCAAAACTAATACTCTGACAAGACTGTCATGAATAAAAACAGTAAAAGTTTTTAGATGCTGTGATGCATATGAAATATTTACAGATGGACAGGCAAGTGGACAGAATGGACTGAACCTTTATTTCACTTTCAAGGGAATAATGCATTTAAGTTCGTATTAAAGCCATTTTTTAGCATATCAACTTTTTCCATTAACAGTTTTTATCATATTTATTTTTTTTTATTTACAAGTTTTATAAATTTGTAATGAAAAAAATCTGAAAATATAAGTTAAAATATCATAGTTCTAAGTTGCATTCATTATTTACCCAGAGTGTAGCTCATATCGGGTCATATTATGCATACATATAAATTTTTTGTTTTCAATAACAAAAGTTTAAACTGAATTTAAATGGAAATAATGACACAACATGGCATCTTTAAGATTATTCCTTAAATCATTATTAAAGTTTTGCACATTGGCGTTTTCAGGACATGCTTAATTTTATTCACCGAAATAAAAGATCCAGTAAATTTGATAAAATAAAAACATCTTTTCAAATAAAGTATACACACTGTTGGCTGAATGAGGGGGAAAAAAAATATTATTGAGCTAATTATTATCTCAGCTATAATTTATAACTGGAATTAAAAGTCAATTTCACACCTGGTAAATTTTTACTCTTCTGAAGTAAGGAATTACTTTTCTGATGAACATCCACACTTTTATAGCAATTCACCACTTTGTGGACATAATTAAATATGCACCTTTATTATTGTAACCCTGGTGGTACAATAAAAAAATCTAAAATGTAGCATAGCCTAGAATAGAATGAATCAAATACAGAAAATAATAACATTCATCTAGTTTATGCACCATCTGGGGGGGAGTGCAGCAGGGCAGAGGGGAAGCCTGTTAATAGTGGCCAAGCTGAGCCAAGGCAAGCTGCCTGGAGTGGGTTACATAACACAAGTGAAGGCTGTACTACTAGGTGGGCTTGATGTAAACAACACATGTCATGGTGTATGAAAACTTTAATAAAAGCTACTCTTTTCAATCATTTCCTTTGAACTTACAGATTTTAAAAGATGAAATCCTTATGTATATATGCTGTGAACATTAAATCAACAGTGCTTACAAGGAAACAATGTGCCATTTCCAAAGTTGGACATAATTTAAGGTATTGATTTTTTATTTATGCTAAAACTTAAAAATTACAAAATTTAGATCTAATTTTAGGTAAACAATTGAATCTTGATTAAATAAAGTTATATCCCTGAAAAAAAGTCTCTAGCTTCAGCAATTCTCATGTTAAATGAGTAAATATATTTGATTTTTTTTTAAAATTGCATTATGTTTGGGCCAATAACTTCTACACAATACGCAAACCTGACCTAATTTTTGGTATGTTCATGGAAAATGTATGGAAGAATAAGCATACTACATATGATCAAAATCAGTGGTTTAGATATTAAGCAGCCTTGGATTGTAACAATGGCCTTTTTTATGGAAAACAGAGGTTTTTCCGTAACATCCCAAAGGAACGATGTCCTAGTGACCCAATTTTCGGTATGGTAGGAGATTTTTTGGACATCTAACTTTATACAAAATTTTGGATTCGTAAGTCCAACGGTTTCAAAACGCGCCGCGTTAACAGACGGACGGCCGCATGGCCGGACGGACGACAGACAAAGGACCACGACTATGGCTCAGATGACTTATAGTCAGCTGAGCTAAAAATCACAGAAACTGCACTAACAAAAGGATTTCTAAGGTGGCTACCTGGCACACTTATTGGATTTCTGACAAGTCTGACATTTGATATCACACATCCTCCAATAAGAGACCAAACTTATGGCAATTTCTCCAAATAATGTTACATTTATCAATGTCCAAAACAATTTAAAAAGCATGATCAGGTTGGAGAGCTCTCATATCATATTTCCGACATGCAAATGTAAAAGTGTAAGACCAATATTTTTTTTAATAATGACCTTGCTTTTTAGTGGGGTCAGCAGGGAAGGTAAACTGCAAAACCTGAAAGAAAAGAAATGCAGGAAGCACCACTTAAAGTCTTGCAAACAAATAAAGCCATCCTAAATCCAGGAAAAGACCCACAAATTAGAACAAACACTTGCTGGTATATCTGATGATTTGTATAAAAAATATTTAGATATCTAGGAAACTAAGTTGATTGCTATGATTCCATAAAATAAACTGCAAAATGTTCCCATCTTATAAATCAGTAGCTAAACCATAACACAATACTTTAAGTCTAAAGCCTACCTCGGGAAACAGTGTTTTTGTTATGCCCTAACGATGTTCTTTTCTTTCAAAGGGCTGATACAAAGGGAATCATATATCACAAGTGTCGCTCACAATTACGGCCACACAGTGAGATGTACCAATTGGAGTGCAATGGTATACACCAGAAAAAAAGAGATGATCTACAATGTAAGTTTTTATTGTGAACATCCCTGACCTATGACTTTTGCCTTTTGCCCACAAATCAATAGGATCAAACCACTTAAACTACTGACCAATTAAAACTGGAGTAATCACTTGGCAACCAATATGTGAATAACTTTGACCTCCAACCTTTAACCTCCTAATAAGGAGCATCGACCTTTTGTGAACGGGGGTCATCAGTGCCCGTATCATACTGACGGCTACAAAAAACTTCTACTCTGAAACCATATGGCCAAATAGTTTAATATCGCACAGAAATAATCCTAGGGTAGTGCTTTCTGAAATTTGTTCAAATGGTCTAAGTTCAGTGACTTTTGGCTGAGTTATGGGAAGCTGAATTTAGTCATATGCTGTAACAGCCCATTTAAGCTCAGTGGCTACAAAGATCTTCCCCTTAAAAAATCACTGGGCCAAATTCTTAAATCTCACACATTAATTATCCTCAGATGTTGATAATTCAAGTTTGTTCAAATGGTTTTGGTTCAGTGATTTTTGGCTGAGTTATGGGAAGCTTAACTTAGCCATTTTGCTGTATTTTCCCATATGAGTTATAAACCTGTAAAAATTTTTTTGACTGACCCTACTGAGGCCAATTTGTTTAATATTTTACAAGAATAATCCCCTGAATAATTCTTATAATAATTGTCTTTTATGGTTCCAAAGAATGAATTTTGGCTGAATTATAAAGGTTCAATTGAGTCATTTTACCATATATGTTAGCTGTGAGAAGCAGATACACAGATACATCTAGATACATCTAGACTGGCACCAGTTTATCAGCATTTATTACATCATGCCTCTAGACATTTAGATTTCAGGTTATCTATGGTTAATATTGACAAGAATGTTTTTTAAAAGCTGTTAAAAAATGTAGATTTATGATTTTTAGATATTCCTCATGCCAGGCAATGTTTACAATCACAGCTATACAGCTCTCTGTGGTTATATAAAGACGGCTGTACATGGATTATAAATAATTGGTATCCATAGTCAAATTCAAGATTTTGCCATCAGTGGATGTATCTGTATTACAATTTTGCATTCAATATGCATCTGTATTAATTTTTAGTGAACCTGTGAACTAATGCGATGATGTGGCATCGTTTGTCTTCTGTACGTTTACCCATACTATTTTGAAAATGATTGGAGCTAGCATCATGAAATTTAATGCAAAAAATTAGCCATCTAAAAATTTTCTTAAATTTTATAGAGAAAAAGCTAAAAAAAACTTTAAAAATCTTCTCCTCCGAAACACTCAAGCCAAATTGTTCAATATTTCACAGAAATAATCTTTTATACCATCTCCCTCAATTTTGTTCAGGAATTTGAACTTAGTCATCTGTCCAAAAAAGCATACTAAAATGACAGTCTCAGAAACAGCCAGAGCTATCATCACCAAATTTTTTGCCAGTGTTGGTCACATGAGTCATATATGAAATTCAGGTATTGGTGGCACCACCTGAATTGACTTATTTTTGTACAGGGGTCATTGGTCATCTGTACATTAATCCATAATTTCTCAGGAATAGCAGGAGCTACCATTCCCAGATTTTATGCAATAATCTGTCACATATCAAATTTTGTGGGATTCAGCTTATTTTTTTTGCTATCTGCATTTACTTAGATTTTATAAAGAAAAAGCTGAAAATATTTTAAAAGTCGTCTTCTTGTAGACGGTCCAGCCAAATTGTTAAATATTTTACATAAATGATCCCAGAGGCAAGCCCTCTCAATTTTGTTCAAATGGTTTGTATTTGATGAATTATAGTGGAGTTACACAAATTTGAACAGTCATTCGGCCAAGTAAGCATACTGACATAGTACTCTCAGAAATGACAGAAGTTAGCATTACCAGGTATTGTGCAAATGTTGGTCACATGACTCATATTTGAAGTTGTAGATTTAGTGGTGCCACCTACATTGACTTGTTTTTTTATGGGCAAAAAAACCTCATAATTTTAGCCTCTTTCAGCTTAATGATGAAACTGTCAAGTTGAATTGTTCAATTTTTCTAAAGACTTATCCTAGGACCTCGTTCTTTCAATCATATCAGAATATACTGAGTTTGTTGATTTTTGGTTGAGTTGTGAAAAGCTTAAGTTGGTCTTATGGCCATTATTATGTCTTTTTCAAACTGAGGATTGAAATAGTGTTCTTCTACAAAATTATTATTTCAATTATATCTTCTGTAACATTGCACAAAAATTATTCTTAGGCCTTTGTTCAAGTTTACTAGAATGATTTTCGGCAGAAATATTGGACCTTTAACAATGAAAGTACTGCATCTTTTATTATTCTAGATATTTTGATAAAAAGTTTATGAATATGTCGGCTTGAAAAAAGAAATTTTAACCAAAGTCTTTCAGTATGTGTAAACAGATATACCAACAGGCCAAGATTGAATATGTATCTTTAAATAGGTTGAGAAACTGCCAACTGTTTCAGATTTGGGAACAGATCAAGAGTTCATTCAGTGCAGCCAGATATAGGTCAAGAGTTCAATCCATGCAGCCAAGCACATGGCATGTGATCACCTCATGGGTGACATGTGAACACCTCATGGGCACCATGTAATCACTTCATGGGTGTCAAGCCCCTCAGGGCAGGGCCCCTGCATGAGCTTATGCAATGGTGTGGCTACTATTTCAGATTTGGCAACAGGCTAGAGGTCAGTCTGGATCTATTTATAGCTTTGGCAGACTGCCAACTGTATCAGATTAGGCAACAGGTCAAGAGTTCACTCAGTGCAGCCAGGTATGGGTCAGGAGTTTACTCAGTGCAGTAGCTGCATTCTATTAATAGCTTTGGAAGACTGTCAACTGTGTCAGATTATGCAACAGGTCAAGAGTTCACTCAGTGCAGCCAGGTACAGGTCAAAAGTTCACTCAGTCTGGCCAGGTGCAGGTCATGAGTTCACTCAGTGCAGTAGTCTGAGCAAGCAATTTGTCACAGTTAACTCGGGCAACAGCCTTTCTCACCTTAGCCTGGTCAGCCCCATGCATCAGACTCAAGGTAAGTTTGATGTATTGGCCTAATATTTTGACCAGTCTATGTGTCTTTGATGGCTTTCTCGCTCATAAGACAGGTGTCGCCACCAACCATGACTTTTGCACACGTTTTTCTCAGGAGGGGTTTGATATATCAGTCTGAAATTGGGCGTATGTATATATCTCTGATAGCTTCGTTGTATACAAGACTGGTGGTGCCAGCTACAATCTTTTTAGTGTTGTGTGCACCTATGCCAGAATTTCAGCAGTGATGTTTGTGTAATTGTTTCTTATTCAAAATGTTTAGTACTTGCATAGTTCATATACATGAAAAGTAATGGCCCAGCATTGAAGCATTATACCTGGTGTATTTCCCAATGCTCAGGTTCGCATTAGGCCTGTAGGCCTTGTTTTTATTACAAGACTCTTAGTCATGCTTTCTGCATTTCCTTTCTTTCAGGTTTTGCAGTTTACCTACCCTGCTGACCCCATTGAAAAGCAGAGTTATAATAAAAAATATTACACTTTAATACACTTTTTACATAGGCATATCATAGGCAAATCTGATATGAGGGCCTTAACATGCCTTTTGATTTGTTTTGGACATTCATTACTGTACCATCCTTTGGAGAATTTGCCCCAAGTTTGGTCTCTTATTGGAGGATGTGTGATATCAAATGTCTGACTTGTCAGAAATCCATTATGTCTGCCAGTTAGCCACCTTAGAAATCCTTTTTTTCAGTGCAGTTTCAGTGATTTTCTTCAATATTTGATCCAATTTAGAGAATGTTTGTTGTCTGATTTCAGACATGTCAGAAGTTGAATATGGCCACCAGGCAACCATATTCCTTTTGATCATATTATCTCAAGAACTGTTAAAGTGAATGCAGTTGGGAGTATATTAATCTTATTTCGCAAAGGATTGGTTCAAATATTTCTTAATGAATATTACCATCATTTATACAGGTGCAGTACAGTTGGCTTGTATTAAATAAAATTTAAACAGAAGCACCCATTTCTCAATAATTCTTGCATGGATTCCTTGATTTTTGCTATATATGTTGATCTTATATTTGCCCTTTGTGGTGTTCTTTTTGAGACTGACAGGTATCAAGCAAGCTCTGGGAATAGTTGCCGATAGCTTAACAATCAATATTTTTCCTCTGACCATGAATTCACTGTGTTTTAACCAGACAGAGGTGATATATATTTCTGTTTTCGTAGAAAATTTCAACATATTTGCAAATTGGGTCTTCAAAATTTAACTGGAATTTGTGAATCTCAGCCCATGATGTCGCAGGTCATGCTTGGCAGCTGAGCGTCATGACCTATGGGTCACTTGTTTTTCATAAACAAATAATGTGTGAAATTATTAAGTTTTCAAAAGTTAAATATATGGCCATATGAGTTAAAAAATAATCCAACAAAGTTTGACCAATATTCCTAATTTTAAAAATAAGTTTAACAGTGTCATTCACACCTAGGCCCGGCCAACTTTAAGAGATATGAATGAAATGCTACCAAGTATGTTCTTAAATCTTGTCAGTTAGCACTTACATTAGGTCCTTATATTTTATCACATTTGAATATTAGGATTAAATTCCTGAACATTTTTTTCTTTAAAAAAATCAAAATTGTTCAAGTCTCAACAAAAAGAATTTATTTAACATTAAAATTATAAGATTCATCTTGTTTATTAGTCCTGTGTAGTAAAGGGGTGGGTGGGGGAGAGGTCTCTGTTGTTACTGCTCCTTGCTGAAAAAAAATGTGAAATTATAAGATTCATCTTGTTTATAGTACAGGTCTGTCAACAGAATGGGGTGGGGGGGGGGGGGAGTGAAAGTCTCCCTGAGGTATTAACCACAGGCAGCCTAATCAAGCTCAACAAGAGAGAGGGCTTGCCTGAGTGATGGGATTACATAACAGCCTGGGGAGCATAGAGAGCTGCACTGAATTACCTACAGTGACCAAAGTGGAGTGTTTGACAATGTGAGGGAATACAACAAAAGCCTAAAAAAATTCAATAACTAGCCTAATTTTGCAGCTTTTATTTTCAAATTTCAGATTTTAACACAAAAAAATCCTTATGTGTACATGCTGTGAAAATTAAATCCACAGTACTTACAGGTAAGGAACGTGCTGTGGCCAAAGTTGGGCAAAATTTAAGGTACTGATTTTATATTTATGCTAATATCTTAAAAAAATTGCAAATTTCAGATCTAGTTTTCAGTATACAATTGAATCTAGATAAAATAAAGTTATATCCCTGAAAAAAGTCTCTAGCATCAGCAATTCTTATGTCAAGTGAGTAAATATATTTCCTGATTTTTACAAGGTGCATTATGTTTGGGCCTATAACTTCAACAAATTATGCAATACTGACCTAAATTTTGGTATGTACATAGGAAATGTATGGAAGAATATGAATTTTTTACTATGACATCTAACATTATGCCTATTTTTGGATTACCAGGCAAAGCTGTAGTAAACAAAAGTGGGGTCATGATGCTAGAAAATACAAATACATAAAGGCCTCTAAAAAACTTCAATAGCTAGACTTTTTTTAAGCTTATACTTTCAAATTTCAACATTCATCAGATTAAATCCATATGTACACTGGCTGTGAAAATTAAATCAAATGTACTTAAAAGAAAAAAACTTGCAATGGTCAAAGTTGGGCAAAATTTTAAAATTGCTAATGTTTGGGGCCATAACTTTTTTAAATTATATAGTGCTGACCTAATTTCGGGCATGTACATAGGTTATATATCGACAATTATTTATGGAAAATATGAAGAAAAAAATGTGAATGGTTTTGATATTAGCCATTCCTGAAGTGTGAAAATGATTTTAATAAAAAATTGAGGTTTTCCTTAATTTCTTAAAGGAAAAAGGTTGCAGAGACCAAGTCTTTGGCTTGCAAGGAGATTTTAGGGACATCTAACATTATGCCATTTTTTGGATTACCAGGCAAAGTTGTAGTAGACAAAAGTGGGGTCATGATGCTGGAAAATACAAACACATTTAGGCCCTTTAAAAAACTTCAATAGCTAGACTATTTTTTTAGGTTATACTTTCAAATTTTAAAATTTATCAGATTAAATCCGTATTACAGGGGCGGATCCAGGATTTTGCAAGGGGGGAGGCTAGTAGATACTTTGCATAACCATATATATATATATATATATATATATATATATATATATATATATATAGAGCGCAGACACTTGCCATAGATATTTATCTTATTATCTATCTATCAATATATATATATACATAAATAAATGTATATATTTATTATTATTATTATTATTATTATATATATATATATATTTATAGGTTTGGGGTGAAATGTTTGGTTTATACTGAAGATGTGGGTCTTGTGACCTTCACCTTTGACCTCAAATAGAAATGATTCTTACTATAGTGGTGGGCCAAACTATCTACCAGAACTGGTACTATCATCCAGAAATGGCCAATGCAAAATATACATATTTCTTTCGGTTTTAATATATATAAAGTAACATATAAAAAGCTGCGAGGAAATGGCCCTGCTAATTGGTGTAGGCAAATATTAAATATATGTTTACTGAACTTATACTGTGCACTTTAATCAGGGGCGGATCCAGGATTTTGCAAGGGGGGAGGCTAGTAGATACTTTGCATAACCATATATATATATATATATATATATATATATATATATATATATATATATTTATATATATATATATTGAGCAGACACTTGCCATAGATATTTATCTTATTATCTATCTATCAATATATATATATATATATATATATATATATATATATATATATATTGCAGTGTAAACTTCTGATGTTCAAAAGGTTATGATAAGTGAAACGTTGGATACGTTAAATGAATTCAAGTCACTTTATACCTATAAAAAAAACCATAATTCTTTGCCGTTTAAAAAAAAAGAAAAACTGCCCTTTTTCCTTTATTTAACTTCAGAATATCGATTTTACAAAAAATCAACTGTTATTTATGAATGAGAGAAAGAATTTATTATATTTTCCCGAGACATTGTTTACAACTGGAAACTCGTGATCAAAGTTGAGACAAAACGTAAACGCAGACATTGCAGTTAGACAATTCATATTATGTGTATTTTTAGCGAACCTGTGAGCTTATGCAATGGCGCAGCGTCGTCCATCCGTCGTCAGCCGTCCGCCGTCTGCCTTCCAGGGCTGGCTTTCCGCCGTCCTTGGCTGTAAGTCAGAAACTGTCTGAGCTAGCAGCTCCAAATTACATATAAGAATTCGTCACATGTGAAACTTAGTGCCCTGGAGCTTATTATTGGGTATCTGCATTAATTTAGATCTTATAGAGAAAAAGCTTAAAAACCTTTAAAAATCTTCTTCTCTAAAACTGTCCAGCCAAATTGTCCAATATTTCACAGAAATGATCCCTGGAACAATCTCTCTCAAGTTTGTTCGAATGGTTCCAGTTCGGAGATTTTTGGCCGAGTAACAGGAGGTTGAACTTAGTCATCTGTCCAAAAAAGCACACTAAAATTAAAATCTCAGAAACGGCTAGAGCTATAATGACCAAATTTTATACCAATGTTTGTCACATATGTCATATCTGATTTTGAGGTATTGGTGGCGCCACCTACATTGATGTGTTTTTTACAAGCGAAAATGTAATTTTAAACTCTTCTAGCCTATACACTGATTAATGATGAAACTGTTCAGCTGATTGGTTTAAACTTTACAAGAATTATTCTATGGTAGGGTTCTGCCAGTTTTATAAGAATAGATTGGGTAAATAAAGTTTTAAAAAAGCATTGTAGCCAATTGAAAAAGGCTTGCTTTATTTGAAAACAGATTTGACTTCATGCAGCCAAGAGGTCACTCAGTCCAAACAGGTGGGGTCCAGACATCACCATGGCAACTGACCTGGCTCGGGGGGGGGGGGGGTGTCTAGACAATGTGTCTAGACGTCTAGACACAGCGTCTAGACGTCTGGACACAATGTTTAGATGAAGAATTCCAAGATTATTGGAACTATATCTTTCAACTGTTTGAAAAAACTTGGTTTGCATTTTTGAGCGAATCGGGTTTATCATCAGGTCACATGTGAACTGCTGCGCCTTCATTTTTGGTTGACCTCTGACCTTTCCTTGCTGCCCAGTGTCCATTTGTGCGTCTGTTTCCACACATAAACCCACATATCTCGGGAACCGTTTGACCGATCAGGCTAAAAATTTTGCACAAATGTAGCCCTTTGATAGCTTTATAACATACACTAAAAATGGTGGCGCCACCTGAAACCATTTTTGCACAGCGTCCATCTGTTCATCTGCCTTGGGATAATATTACTCATATCTCAGCAGTGGTTTGACTTATCCACCTAAACTTTTGCAGGTTTATACATCCTTGACAGCTTTCTCGATTTTATGACAGGTGGTGCCACCTACATTCACCTTTACTCTGTAGACATCCAAGCTCATATCTCAGGAACCGTTTGACCGATTGGGCCAAAATTTTGCATGTGTATAGATCTTACATAGCTCTTCACCATAGGCAAAACTGGTGGTGCCACCTGCAACCACTTATGCACAGCGTCCATCTGTTCATCTGCCTTTGGATAAAATCACTCATATCTCAGCAGTGGTTTGATTTTTCCACTTGAAATTTTGCAGGCATTTTACATCCTTGACAGCTTTCTCGATTTTATGACAGGTGGCGCCATCTACATTCATGTTTACTCTGCAGACATTCAAGCTCATATCTCGGGAACCGTTTGACCGATTGGGCCAAAATTTTGCTTGTGTATAGATCTCACATAGCTCTTCATCATAGGCAAAACTGGTGGCGCCACCTGCAACCACTTATGCACAGCATCCATCTGTTCATCTGTCTTTGGATAATATCACTCATATCTCAGCTGTGGTTTGACTTATCCACTTTAAATTTTGCAGGTATATACATCCTGGACCGCTTTCTCGATTTAATGACAGGTGGCGCCACCTACATTCACGTTTACTCTGCAGACATCCAAGCTCATATATCGGGAACCATTTGACTGATTGGGCAAAAAGTTTGCATGTGTATAAATCTCACATAGCTCTTCATCATAGGCAAAACTGGTGGCGCCATCTGCAACCACTTATGCACAGCGTCCATCTGTTCATCTGCCTTGGGATAAAATCACTCAAATCTCAGCAGTGATTTGACTTTTCCACTTGAAATTTTGCAGGTATTTTACATCCTTGACAGCTTTCTCGATTTTATGACAGGTGGCGCCACCTACATTCACGTTTACTCTGCAAACATCCAAGCTCATATCTCGAGAACCGTTTGACCGATTTGGCCAAAATTTTGCTTGTGTATAGATCTCACATAGCTCTTC
The DNA here is from genome assembly GCA_026874595.1 of Sipunculus nudus. Taxonomy (NCBI): domain Eukaryota; kingdom Metazoa; phylum Annelida; class Sipuncula; order Golfingiida; family Sipunculidae; genus Sipunculus; species Sipunculus nudus. The sequence continues at coordinate 62,843,743 of CM049321.1, forward strand.
ATCATAGGCAAAACTGGTGGCGCCACCTGCAACCACTTATGCACAGCATCCATCTGTTCATCTGTCTTTGGATAATATCACTCATATCTCAGCAGTGGTTTGACTTATCCACCTGAAATTTTGCAGGTATATACATCCTGGACCACCTTCTCGATTTATGACAGGTGGCGCCACTTACATTCACGTTTACTCTGCAGACATCCAAGCTCATATATCGGGAACCATTTGACTGATATGGCAAAAAGTTTGCATGTGTATAGATCTCACATAGCTCTTCATCATAGGCAAAACTGGTGGCGCCATCTGCAACCACTTATGCACAGCGTCCATCTGTTCATCTGCCTTGGGATAAAATCGCTCATTTCTCAGCAGTGGTTTGACTTATCCACCTGAAATTTTGCAGGTTTATACATCATGGACAGGTTTCTCGATTTTATGACAGGTGTCGCAACCTACATTCACATTTACTCTGTTGACATCCAAGCTCATATCTTGGGAACCGTTTTATCGATTAGGCCAAAATTTTGCATGTGTATAGATCTCACATAGCTCTTCATTATAGGCAAAACTGGTGGAGCCACCTGCAACCACTTATGCACAGCATCTATCTGTTGATCTACCTTGAGATAAAATCACTCATATCTCGGCAGTGGTTTGACTTATCCACCTGAAATTTTGCAGGTTTATACATCCTGGACAATTTTCTCGATTTTATGACAGGTGGCACCACCTACATTCACGTTTAAGCTGTAGACATCCATGCTAATATGCAACACACCACGCTCTATTCCCTTTGCCACTTAATCCATGCCTCACTTCACCCGTCCCACTCTGATGTATGCGGATATACATAGTGGCTTGTCGACTACCCATATTCTGGTTTTAAAATTTTCTAGTCCGAAACTTGCAGGTCAGAAACATCCATTTTGCTTAAATCATAATGACTAAGGTAGATATGCAGGACTTAGGAGGATCAATATTAAATTTTAAAAATAAACCTCCATTCATACTCCTAAACTTTGCACAGGTTCGCATTAGGCCTGTAGGCCTTGTTTGTTTTTACAGTTTGTAGCGCGAAGATTATATTTATTCATAAGGAATGTGTGACAAGTTCACCAACTTGATTTTGCATACCCGGTCTGCTTGCCTCTTTCGGAAATTTAAAATTCAATTAAAGATACCCCTTAAACCAAAAAATAAAGACGGTCTTTTGTTCGCCATTTATTCCACAACAGTTAAGAATCTTTTAAATAAAAATATTATTGTGATCCAGGTATACTCTAAATAATTTTGGATTGTTTTTTTTTTCTGGGTCTCCTCATAAGCTCGTCTATAACTGTTGAGTACAGCTGCTAACACACGAATGAAAAAACGTCCATAATTACGTGAAAAACCTTGCTTCGCAGAGGATTCATTTACTCAGCAAATAAAGACTCTTCTAGAGCAGGCAGTAAGAATAGGGAATACATAGCAAAAGAATAAATGGTTTGGACATTATTTTTTTCTATCAACCGATTTAAAAAAAATAAGACTTGGGTGTATTAATAATCTTTTTTAAGTTGTCGTATAGGTATGAACATGAGATGTGAGCACAAGTGCCCGACGATGTAAACATTTCATTAATTATTAAATCTCTCATAATTGATCAGTCATAAAATAAAGACACAACTACATATATAAGCATTGAAGTGCTATAAACATCATTGAAAAAGGCAAACGAATAACGCATGATTGAATATCATTCTCTAACTACTTTTTAAGATATAACTCACCAGCGTTCATTTTGATTAACTGGTATAGCTTAAATTACTTTTCCATATGTGCAGTTGCTTCTTTAGTCTGTAACTTGCTTTTATACGTTCAAACGTCAGATCTCGTTTATATTTACGTCTGAAATATAAAATGCATTTCTTTCGTTCGCATATTTATGCATTATCATTTCCATATTTATTAGGTAATTTATACATTTGTAATCGATAATAAATCTTCCATAAAAGGATGCTAAAAATTGTCAGTTTACTGAAGTTTCTTGTATTATTTTTCTTTAAAGAGCGACAAGGACAAACAATTTAAAAAACAGATTCCCCATTGAAAATTCCTACTGATATATACAACTAAAATCCCAGTCCCCCATATACATGTTATTTATGACGAGGCAGTAAATTTCCACTGCCTATCATAAAAAAAAAACAAATGCCATGATGTAAATATATTCAGACATTGTTTATTATTTTTTATTTGAATGATAATATATTGAAGTTTTGTTAAAAAGAGAAAATGTTTTTTATTTCTAGGATAAAGAGAGGTGAAAAAGGCTTGCTTTTTAATTAAACGCTTAATCATGTTCACAAGCAAGCTAAGACACAAGGATCAAGGTCAGGGGACCCACATTTTGAAAAAGATCATAAAAAATATCCTTCAAGGCAAATTGATGGGTCCCTCAGTCTACCTTTAGTTTTACTGGTTGCCTGCTTGACAGAATGTTTGTTAACAATGATGCACACTAAAAGCAAGGAAGCCATAAAGATAAACAAAATAAGTTTTATTCTGTATGAAAATATTCACATGGAATTCAGCCTTGTGTACAAACTTTGTGTAGACTACCAAATGAGTAAATCTAGCAATCTGTGTTCACAACCATGAAATAACAAGTCATAATGTATGACACATTAAGATAAGATGACTACACTACCATCAGACTTCAAAGAGAAACTACACAGTCATGACATACATGGCTTTACTTGTGAATCCTGACAACTTTAAGGTAATAAAAGTGAGGTTTGATTTGTCAGACTCAAATGATAAAGAGATCAATCGCACAACTCACTAGATGTAAACTTGACAGATTTGTGCTTTTGGTGTAGACCGTTTGCTTTGGGAACTTCATTCAGCAATTATCTGATCAACAGTCTGCTGAAAAAAACTGGTCACATTAAAAACAAAACTACTGCAGACAAGACCGTTAAAAGGCAACACTTTCTGATGATATGTACCACATGAAGATATTATATACCCATTTTATTGACAGTATTAATTTCAAGTAATTTTGAGTAAAATAAATTTACAAAGTTTACCCTTCTATCTGACCTGATACTCTCAGAGGTCAAACCAATTTGAAAACAAAACACTTGAGGAAGCACACTTGATATGTACATACACAACGAGTTTGCCATGTCTGTCACTATGAACATTATATAACCATGAACCACACTTGATATGTACATACACAACGAGTTTCCCATGTCTGTCACTATGAACATTATATAAACCATGAACCGTACTCCATCGTAGATAAGGTAAGTTAAGCTTTGTTTCTTTCTTGTGATAATTAAAACATCATTTATTTAAAATAATACTCTGTCGTCACTAAATGTCAACACTGTGTTCCCATCCTGATGAAACTGATTCATATGTTAACAAATTTAAATAATATACACTTATAGCATGTATGCCTCTAAAAAAGGATGAAATTATCATATTTACAAAGACATGCTTAGTTCCACAATTCAATGTTTTACATGTTCCAAATTATAAGAAATATTGTTTACAATTCAGTTTATTCACATGCATATATCTGTTGTACTAGTTTCATACACTGATATATGTACATACTATATACACTGTGTGATATGTTGTCAGTGTACAGTACTGTGTACCCTGTGTAACTCAGGTATTCACCATGAACAGGTGCTACAGCGATATTTACATGACTTCCAGTACAACATTATCATGGTTGGACTTCTAGTACAATATCATAGTAGGACTTCCAGTACAACATTATCATGGTAAGACTTCTAGTACAACATTATCATGGTAGGACTTTCAGTACAACATTATCATGGTAGGACTTGTAGTACACCATTATCATGGTTGGACTTCTAGTACAACATCATAGTAGGACTTCCAGTACAACATTATCAAGGTAGGACTTCCAGTACAACATTATCATGGTAGGACTTTCAGTACAACATTATCATAGTAGGACTTCTAGTACAACATTATCATAGAAATACTTTCAGTGGGCCTACAACATTATCATAGTAGGACTTCCAGTACAACATTATCATGGTAGGACTTTCAGTACAATATTATCATAGTAGGACTTCTAGTACATCATTATCATGGTAGGACTTCTCTGTAAAGTTAATGAACTAAACAAGGTGATGTGATCGAACATGACTATAGCTAACCTGACGTTCAGAAAGAGTTTTCATGTCAGGGGATAAACAGAGTCAAATCACACCCATATAGTTTAAATCAAGTTTTCAACATTACTGTGAGCTGAAATAACAACTGTGAGCTGACATGACAAATGTGAGCTGACATCACTGTGAGCTGACACCACTGTGAGCTGACATAACTTTGAGCTGACATAACGGTGAGCTGACTTTTCCAGTTTTTCTTGTTTTGAACAGTACAGAGAGTGCATATGATGAAAATAAAGTGATCGGACACAGTCAGTGTTAGGGTTAGACACATCCAGTGTGATTAAGCAAAATAGGACTTGATCAAAGAAATTCATAATCAGCACATCATGCAAGTAGGGCTCGACTAGATGTCAACAAAACATATTGGGCAGAGCGTCTGAAATATTTGTACACCATGCACCGCTGGCCACACCAAGATCTTCATTTATAAGGACACTGAGTGAGAAACTCAAAAGACTGTTACAAATCACAACCTTCATTCACAACCTGACAATATATAACATGGATTGTCTGTGATGAATACCAGTACCATCCGTTACAACACAAAAACCATCCTGAACAATACACTAAGTACAAAACCAGCTCTGATAGAAGTTTACTTGACCATGGCAAAGAGTTAGAACTAAAATGTTAGTATTGCCTGGATCACAACTCTGTTTACCCTTAAAGTGAGAAAGAAAAGTCAAAATTAACTGTATATTTCCTGAGCTTGACAATACTAACCATTCACATCCAAATGTTGAGAAAAAGACTGACAATAAACATCAATACTTCATAAAAAAAATACACAATTACAAAGTCAATGAAAAGACCAGGTAACATGGGGCTCCTTACAATGAACAAGTCTGAGTATGAGTAGACAAGGTTTGATGTTCCTGGACCAGACCTGTTTCAAAGACCTGTCCTGTGATCCATATTGACTGACTTATTCTGTGACAGACCTGTCCAATGATCCTCAGTGAGTGACTAATTATGTGACGGACCTGTCCAATGATCCTTATTGAGTGACTAATTATGTGACGGACCTGTCCAATGATCCTTATTGAGTGACTAATTCTGTGACAGACCTGTCCACTGATCCTTATTGAGTGACTAATTCTGTGACAGACCTGTCCACTGATCCTTATTGAGTGACTAATTCTGTGACAGACCTGTCCACTGATCCTTATTGAGTGACTAATTCTGTGACAGACCTGTCCACTGATCCTTATTGAGTGACTAATTCTGTGACAGACCTGTCCACTGATCCTTATTGAGTGACTAATTCTGTGACAGACCTGTCCACTGATCCTTATTGAGTGACTAATTCTGTGACAGACCTATCCACTGATCCTTATTGAGTGACTAATTCTGTGACAGACCTGTCCACTGATCCTTATTGAGTGACTAATTCTGTGACAGACCTGTCCACTGATCCTTATTGAGTGACTAATTCTGTGACAGACCTGTCCACTGATCCTTATTGAGTGACTAATTCTGTGATAGACCTGTCCACTGATCCTTATTGAGTGACTAAATCTGTGACAGACCTATCCACTGATCCTTGCTGAGTGACTAATTCTGTGACAGACCTGTCCACTGATCCTTATTGAGTGACTAATTCTGTGATAGACCTGTCCACTGATCCTTGCTGAGTGACTAATTCTGTGACAGACCTGTCCAGTAATCTTTGACCGACTAATTCTGTGACATAATGAAGTTAAAAGTTCTCCTGAGGAACTAAAGCCTGCACTACAACAGGAATGCCCCCCCCCCCCTGCAATGTCCTCTGAGTGAGTTCCTCCTATGATTTATACATCAAAGACCAAGTCCCCTGATCACATTCCAATGTAAGATGAAAACCAGGGTAACATCTCAAGGGCTACAGAAGTCCAGGCATCACTGTACCTGCCCCTCACTCATAAGTGTATTGTTTTAACATCTTCATTTACAAAATTTTAGAGTAATGTAAACAACCTCACACACACAAAGTAAATGTTTTTTTGCAAACTGGAATTCAAATAGCAGGGTATAAATATTTCATTTCATAACAAATGAATAAAGGAAACATGTTGAGTTCATTGTGTGTACACCATCAGCCATCAGCTGAGACTGAACTGGCTTTTAACCCCATGTAAATGCCTAGGTCCACTGAAACAGCTTGGACAAATCCACGAACTTCTAGAAGGTTTTCTCAGTTTTGTGTATGGAAGGGTAAAATGTAGCAGATTAAACCACTGTATTAAAAGATCAAACTTCTTTATAATTATAAAGTGATTTTGATGACTTTGTTGTAAGATTTTGATGACTTTGTTGAATGATTTTGATGACTTTGTGGTATTGATTACTATTATAAAACTGAGAATGGAAGAGAAGGACAGTGTAACAGAAAAACAGATTATATACGTGTTTGAGCATAACAAACAGATTAGGGTTTGGTCCTAACCCTTACAGATTATATACGTGTATGAGCATTACAAACAGGTTCAATAGAACAATCAAATATACAGGGTCATCTAGTGACAGTTTTACAAGTCTGTTACATCAGTTGTGTCCGACAGTGATCAATCACTCTACCAATGCCTGCGTGTCTCTGTCAGTATCAATGCTTGTTGGATCATATTCTCGCAGCACTAGCTTGCCACCAGACTTTTTTGCAGTTGTACCCGGGCTGTGGGAGGAAAGATCACTCAGGGACGGAGATAACTCCGGTGTGATTGGCCCTGAGTCGGATGGACTTGATGCAATGGCTGAGTCTTCGTACATTGGGTTACTGAAGTTTGTGGCACTGTCTGCTCCGTTGAATTCACTCCAACCGGAGGTGTCCTGAGGATTAAATCCAAATATTGTTTATCAATAATTAACATTGAATTCACTGCAACCGGAGGTGTCCTGAGGATTATCACAAATATTGTTCAGCATTTATTAATGAAAAAACAACTTGTAAAACAGAAATCAACTCATTGCTAAAGCTTTACTTCTGACTGATTCATTTAGATTTTAACTTGTATGTTGGAGACCATCTCCAGACAATTTGCTGATGTTCCATAGTATGCTGGCATTATACTTTTATATTATTTAAAATGAAAATAAAAATTTGTGATTAAAGACAGAACTCACCCCCACTGGTGGTGTATTGATATTGAATGAAGCCTGCACTTGGCCATGACCATTATCGTACATAACACTGCTATTCTTGCCCGAGCGGAACTTGCCTCCTGTGCCCGCGTAGCCATTTGACTTTGATCTGAAAAGGAGTACCACAGATACATTCTACTTCAGTCTGGCAGCCTGACATTAACCTTCACCATACAGATGACAGTAGACATGGGGGAGGGACCTTTCAGGATTCAAAGGAGACATGTCAAGGACAATTTACAGCAATGAGCATAATCACGTCGGTCAAACTGTTAGCCATGAATGTCTTTCCAATGGTAATATAGACTTAATAAGGAACATTACAATGCTTTTTTCTTTTTTTGTTGTATTGTTTATACATCAAAGTTATATATGTGCATAGTTAAACTAGAAATTGCTGGCATCTTAGATGCGATAGTATCCCCAGACAAATTAAGCATACCCCCTTCTAAAATATAAATATATAAGTCAAGTTTGAAATCAATACATCAATAAAAGCAGGAATTATCATCCAGAAACTAATTTTTTTGACAGATAGCTCCTGTGCCCTTGACCTTTGACCTTGTGACCCCAAAATTGATATAGATCATCCACTATTGGCAAGTGAGCTATATATTTAAGATGGAAGACCTGGGATGAAAGTTTCGCTTAAAATGCATCCACAGTATCTTTAAGATGCGAGTCCAGTGACCTTGACCTTTGAACTCATGACCCTAGAACCTATAGGGTTCTTACTTTAGTGGTGGGCCATACATAAGTCACGTTTGAAATCCATATGGCTATCAACAACACTGGAGATATCATAAGAGGTGTGTGATTTTCACCAAATATGGACACATTAAAGGTCAAGGCCACTCTCATGGTAAAGGTCATGACACAAATGTAAATAGACTTCATCTGATAACCCATCTCTCTACATGTGCATAATACCAAAGAAATCTGTCCATTAGTTTTTGACTTATAATGCTTTCAGTACTGTCAAGTGGCAATTTTGGGGGTATTAAAAGGCGTAAAAACAAGAAAAGGATAATAGGTGGCGCCACCAGTTTCTGGTATATCACAAGGCTATCCTAGGTCTTTGGTCACCTTGATTTTTGGACCAGTCCATGCAAGTTTACTTGAGATATTTAAGAATTTGTGTTATTTTCAGTAAAAATGGACCTATTCAAGGTCAAGGTCACTCTCCTAGCATAGGTCATGACCCCATTTTAAATAGGCTTCGTCCCCTTACCCATATCTATACAAATGTAAAGTTTGAAAAAGATCAGTGAAATATTTTTTGAGTTATCCCGCTCCCGTTTTTCTGCGGCGGCAGCTGCGGCGGGACCGTCGTGAAACCATAGTATCCCGACTTTGTCTTTGGATACAATAAAGGTGTCACCACCAGTCTCCAGGAACTGAAGAAACTGTGCATGATCCATATACATGGAAAGAATTATGGCAATCAGTGCATTGGTTCTTGAGATACTGAAGATTTTGTATCAAATTTTTTTTTTTAATTTGGGGAGCACAAACAGGTCCCACAGCTCGGAGAATTTCCATTTTCAATCTCTTTTGATAGTAGATTTGTATTAGACTCATACATGGACATGCGTTCCAATTGACTCCGACTAGAAGATGGTTGATTTGGACTCGGCCTTGACTCTATCTTTCTAGAGACTTGAGCGGCCTGGACTCGGCCTTGACTCTATCTTTCTAGAGACTTGAGCGGCCTGGACTCGGTCTTGACTCTATCTTTCTAGAGACTTGAGCGGCCTGGATTCGGCCTTGATTCTATCTTTCTAGAGACTTGAGCGGCCTGGACTCGGCCTTGACTCTATCTTTCTAGAGACTTGAGCGGCCTGGACTCGGCCTTGACTCTATCTTTCTAGAGACTTGAGCGGCCTGGACTCGGCCTTGACTCTATCTTTCTAGAGACTTGAGCGGCCTGGACTCGGCCTTGACTCTATCTTTCTAGAGACTTGAGCGGCCTGGACTCGGCCTTGACTCTATCTTTCTAGAGACTTGAGCGGCCTGGACTCGGCCTTGATTCTATCTTTCTAGAGACTTGAGCGGCCTGGACTCGGCCTGGACTCTATCTTTCTAGAGACTTGAGCGGCCTGGACTCGGCCTTGACTCTATCTTTCTAGAGACTTGAGCGGCCTGGACTCGGCCTGGACTCTATCTTTCTAGAGACTTGAGCGGCCTGGACTCGGCCTTGACTCTATCTTTCTAGAGACTTGAGCGGCCTGGACTCGGCCTTGACTCTATCTTTCTAGAGACTTGAGCGGCCTGGACTCGGCCTTGACTCTATCTTTCTAGAGACTTGAGCGGCCTGGACTCGGCCTTGACTGTATCTTTCTAGAGACTTGAGCGGCCTGGACTCGGCCTTGACTCTATCTTTCTAGAGACTTGAGCGGCCTGGACTCGGCCTTGACTCTATCTTTCTAGAGACTTGAGCGGCCTGGACTTGGACTTGCACTCGGACTTGGATGGTGTGGACTTGACTACAGGTTGCAGTGACCTAATTTCAGGTTTCCAAGGAGATTTTCCAAAGACCTTCCCTGGATGCCAAGTTAGAAGATTCTAGGTCTTTTAGTTATGATTTGTACTCTCTTAACAGATGACCGGATGGACGACCGGACAGCTGGATGGACGGACAAAGAGTGTTGCTATATTTCAGATGACTTTCAGTCAGCTGAGCTAAAAATAGAGGCAGAAAGACATATCTGTTGGAGTCATTTCTAAAGCAACACACTTTACACATTTCTCTATTAACATTCATTTAAACTTACCTGCGTCTTCTGAGCAGGAGGACTGTGATGATAGCAACAGCAGCAAGTACAATTAAAACAATGACAGCAATGGCAGCAGTCAAGCCCCCTGGTGGAAGAAATGCATATTTATGATTTTATTAAATTACAATAGAATAACAAAAAATTAATGTTCCAGTGTGTGTGATAACTGATTATTTCTTTCAAGAGTATTCATGCAGTATAGAAGACCATCACTGCAGAATTAATATTTACCATGGTATTATATGATTTTACTCTGATAAACAAAACTCAAGTTTGACGTGTGTGTGGTTCTCGTGGCATTGTGCTAGATTCTCTAGTACAGTCAGCCTGGAAAATTATCCCCTCAACAGACTAGTATCTGACAACATTCCAGGGCCTGTTATATGATTATACTGCAGTCTGTCCTGCATACTGCACTCATACTGCCATGACTGAGGAGAAACCATTCTGATTGAAAGTGAATTATAAAAACACATCATTAAAACCGTTCCCAAGAAATGGCTGCTGGGACTACAGTCTGAGTGACAGAGCAGCCTGGTATATAAACTCTGCACCAGAAACCTAACACTTGCATATAAGCCAGTAAAACTACCTCTGTTTCCAAGAAAGTTTATAAATACATGTTGAAAACAGATATATAAAATCATATGATAAATAATGCTTTAACAAAAAAAACTATTCCTGTTAATTTATTATTTAAAACTACTTACATTTTAACTTTTCCTAGTGGAGGTTTTAACCTTTTTTAGTGTCATTTTAACTATTTTCATGTTTAATTTATACATATCTTTAGCAAGAGATGGGGCACTTTCATACTTACTTTTTTTACCTTCTTTTGTGAGAGCTGGACTATATTCACATTTTTCACCAGAAAATCCTACAAAATGTAAAAATAAAGCCAGTCAACACATCAAGTTAAATGCTACAAGTAAAATACTGTGATGTAATTCTATATTTCTCAGGATAATGGGTAGGTCTGTGTGATGTTAAGACTTTTCCTTTCAAAATGATTAACACAAATTGAATAAGGTGATAAAGAAATGATGGTCAGTATTAGTACAAACCTTATTGTTTTTTTTTTTACAAACCTTATTGTATTTTTTATCTTTACAAACCTTGTTGAATTTTTTTCTTTACTTTTCATGCCATTTCAAAGTTGACAGATTTATTAGGAACATAATTTCACAGGTTGACCCTTTAATCACAGTTGCTGGAAATTCAACTAATTTGTTTTAAAAGCTCACTCTCTTAGTTGCTGCATTTGATTGGTTCAGTAAATATCTCTGTTTCTCTGATAAATTGTACTTGATGGTCATGATCAAGAATCTTACAAGATGAAAACAAGGGAAATGGTATAAAGATATTTACACCTGAAAAGCATACAAAATATTACTTTCTTTAAAAAATGTATATAAACTTATACTGAAAACAGAATCGAGAGAAAGCATTGTATTTTCTAACTTCTAACAAGACTTTTTTACCCTTGTTGGTCAGGGACGTAGACACCTCATTGTAAGCTGATAAGTTGACATCTGTTGGTTTATGTACTAATTAGAGCGCACATTTTAAGCTGATAAGTTGACATCTGTTGGTTTATGTACTAATTACAGAGCACATTTTAAACTGATAAGTTGACATCTGTTGGTTTATGTACTAATTAGAGAGCACATTTTAAGCTAATAAGTTGACATCTGTTGGTTTATGTACTAATTAGAGAGCACATTTTAAGCTGATAAGTTGACATCTGTTGGTTTATGTACTAATTAGAGAGCACATTTTAAGCTAATAAGTTGACATCTGTTGGTTTATGTACTAATTAGAGAGCACATTTTAAGCTGATAAGTTGACATCTGTTGGTTTATGTACGAATTAGAGAGCACATTTTAAGCTAATAAGTTGACATCTGTTGGTTTATGTACTAATTAGAGAGCACATTTTAAGCTGATAAGTTGACATCTGTTGGTTTATGTACTAATTACAGAGCACATTTTAAGCTGATAAGTTGACATCTGTTGGTTTATGTACTAATTAGAGAGCACATTTTAAGCTGATAAGTTGACATCTGTTGGTTTATGTACTAATTACAGAGCACATTTTAAACTGATAAGTTGACATCTGTTGGTTTATGTACTAATTAGAGAGCACATTTTAAGCTAATAAGTTGACATCTGTTGGTTTATGTACTAATTAGAGAGCACATTTTAAGCTGATAAGTTGACATCTGTTGGTTTATGTACTAATTAGAGAGCACATTTTAAGCTAATAAGTTGACATCTGTTGGTTTATGTACTAATTAGAGAGCACATTTTAAGCTGATAAGTTGACATCTGTTGGTTTATGTACTAATTACAGAGCACATTTTAAGCTGATAAGTTGACATCTGTTGGTTTATGTACTAATTAGAGAGCACATTTTAAGCTGATAAGTTGACATCTGTTGGTTTATGTACTAATTATAGAGCACATTTTAAGCTGATAAGTTGACATCTGTTGGTTTATGTACTAATTAGAGAGCACATTTTAAGCTGATAAGTTGACATCTGTTGGTTTATGTACTAATTACAGAGCACATTTTAAGCTGATAAGTTGACATCTGTTGGTTTATGTACTAATTACAGAGCACATTTTAAGCTGATAAGTTGAAATCTGTTGGTTTCTGTACTTATTACAGAGCACATTTTAAGCTGATAAGTTGACATTTGTTGGTTTATGTACTAATTACAGAGCACATTTTAAGCTGATAAGTTGACATCTGTTGGTTTCTGTACTAAATACAGAGCACATTTTAAGCTGATAAGTTGACATCTGTTGGTTTATGTACTAATTACAGAGCACTTTTTTAGGTGATAAGTTGACATCTGTTGGTTTATGTACTAATTAGGACATAGACACCTCATTTTAAGCTGATAAGTTGACATCTGTTGGTTTATGTACTAATTAGAGAGCACACAAAATAAAATTCTACCTTTGACACATTCACAGAAAACTGTCCATGCATCAGATGATCCTGTTGCCTTGACAGCACAGAACCCTCCGTTCTGACACTCGCACTTGCTCGGTAATGGCTTCATCTTCTGATACAGAGCTATCATTAAACAAGATTAGCGTGATACAGAGCTGTTATTTAACAAGATGAGCGTGAAAAAGAGCTGTAGTTAAACAAGATTAGCGTGATACAGAGCTGTTGTTATAAAAGATTAGCGTGATACAGAGCTGTCATTAAACAAGATTAGCGTGATACAGAGCTGTCGTTAAACAAGATTAGCATGATACAGAGCTGTAGTTTAACAAGATTAGCGTGATACAGAGCTGGCATTAAACAAGATTATTGTGATACAGAGCTGGCATTAAACAAGATTAGCGTGATACAGAGCTGTCATTAAACAAGATTAGCGTGATACAGAGCTGTCATTAAACATGATAAGCGTGAAAAAGAGCTGTAGTTAAACAAGATTAGCGTGATACAGAGCTGTTGTTATAAAAGATTAGCCTGATACAGAGCTGTCATTAAACAAGATTAGCGTGATACAGAGCTGTCGTTAAACAAGATTAGCATGATACAGAGCTGTAGTTTAACAAGATTAGCGTGATACAGAGCTGGCATTAAACAAGATTATTGTGATACAGAGCTGGCATTAAACAAGATTAGCGTGATACAGAGCTGGCATTATACAAGATAAGCCTGATACAGAGCTGGCATTATACAAGATTAGCGTGATAAAGAGCTGTAGTTAAACAAGATTAGTGTGATACAGAGCTGGCGTTATACAAGATTAGCGTGATAAAGAGCTGTAGTTAAACAAGATTAGTGTGATACAGAGCTGTCCTTAAACAAGATTAGCATGATACAGAGCTGTTGTTAAATAAGGTCAGAGTGAACAGTAACCTTTGACATACTGACTGAAATGCCAGAACACACTGACTGAAATGCCAGCACACACTGACTGAAATGCCAGCGCACACTGACTGAAATGCCAGCGCACACTGACTGAAATGCCAGCGCACACTGACTGAAATGCCAGCGCACACTGACTGAAATGCCAGCGCACACTGACTGAAATGCCAGCGCACAATGACTGAAATGCCAGGACACACTGACTAAAATGCCAGCGCACATTGACTGAAATGCCAGGACACCCTGACTGAAATGCCAGGACACACTGACTAAAATGCCAGGACACACTGACTGAAATGCCAGGACACACTGACTGAAATGCCAGCGCACACTGACTGAAATGCCAGGACACACTGACTGAAATGCCAGCACACACTGACTGAAATGCCAGGACACACTGACTGAAATGCCAGCGCACACTGACTGAAATGCCAGGACACACTGACTGAAATGCCAGGGCACACAGACTGAAATGCCAGCGCATTCTGACTGAAATGCCAGGGCACACTGACTGAAATGCCAGGACACACTGACTGAAATGCCAGGCAAAGCATACTATCGATCTAGCAAACAATACACTGTCACGCTAGCTTGGTCTATCTGGCTTGTAATCACATCAGTGATTATACATAGAAAGTTTGGAGCACTGGTTTCTATCAAAATTACTAATTTAAATTTTCAAAACTTTTCTTCATCATTATACCGCTGTAAATTTGAACAAAATATGATGCTCTTACAAGCAGTATTTTCAGTGTGTCAGTTATTTTCTTTTCAACATATGTGTACTCTGGTTTTCTTCAATACAACTATGTTAACATAATTCTATTACATACTTCAGTTTAACCAAAAAAATAAATGCCTTTACACAGCAAATCCAGCTATGACTTGAATTGTGAGTTCCACTTGGGAAATGTTCAAGATGCTTTTGAAGCTAATATGCAAAACATTTATAAAAAGGCAAATTTGAGATTGTTTTTCCTGAGAAAACTGTACCAGTTGATTAAGTCAGTGCTCACATTCTGCATTACAAGCTGGTTTGGAAATTGCGATACAGCATCAAAAAAAAAAACTGGGAATAATTGTTCATGCAGGGTGGGTCTGTCTCAAGAATGTAAAGCTGCTGAATGAACTCTATTGCTGCTGTATCACACGAAAGGCACAGTCTATCAGGGCTGATTCTAAACATGAAGTGTCTTGTTTATATGATACCCTTAGGTCGGGGAAAAAGACTAAGGGCTGAACATTGCTGCACAGCAAGATACAAATATAGGTCGCAGTGACCTAATTTCAGGTTTGCAAGGAGATCTTTTTATAACCTCTAAGACTGCATAGGGTTCATGGCCCTAGCCCCTACGGTTACGATTTGTGCCCTGCTAACGGACGGACGGCCGGACGGCCGGACAGACGGAAGGACGACGGACAAAGACCCATCGCTATAGCCCAGCATGACTGAAAGTCAGCTGAGCTAAAAAAGCTCCATACCAGCTAGTATTGGATTGTTAAATAGTACAGAAAGCACTGTGATGAAAGTGATATAGGAATTGTATCTATATTTGATGTTGTATAGATTAGCTCACTCTTGTGTATGTATAATACCTGTGAAATGCTATAATGCCTGTGATATACTTAATATAATGCCAGTGATGTGCTATAATTGTTTGTGATGTGCTATAATGTCTTTACTTGATTCATGTACAATACTTGTAGGTGTCTATACATGTGCTGTAAATGCTTGCAAAATGATTTTCATGCCTTGCATGATAAATAAAGGCTTATGTTATCTTATCGTAATACTTTGCCTACACTTAAATATTTTGTTTTCAAATTATTGTAATGTTTTTCATTTTTTTAGTTTAAATAAACCAACAATGAATTATTGTACCTCTGTAAATTCATTATGTCTGAATGAGTAAACCTGTGTACCTGTGTTACACTTTGTTTTCTTGTTATCAATGAAACCAACACCATCGGGACAGGCACATTCAGCACCACCTGGTGTCAGCAGGCATAACGAATCACAACCTAGACCCTGGCAGCGATTCTTCACTGTAAATACAGATGATAAACATATGTTATTGTGCTGGAGATGCAGAAGATAACGTTATATCCCACAAGTCCTTGCCCCATGTCTGGGATCTTTTGCAACAAAATGACTCAAGTCATATTTTGGACAAGAGTCCAGGACCATTATGACATCACAACTGTGACACTGATACGTAACATAGCCATGACCTTGAAGGTCAATGGTCAAATCAAAAGTTCATGCTCATTAAAGTGGAAACCATTCTAACAATAATATTATAAGACATTTAATCAGACTAAGGTAAACTTAAATAATATTTATTCATTATTCATAATATTATATAACATATCACAATAACAGTTACACAAAAGATATCATTCAACAAGAAATCAGGGAACGTGTTTTTCTAAGGTATCTTCACCATATCAATGCAGAAACCTAGTCTCATTTATGAGAGCTTAACCAATGAATATCTCCTTAAAAACAAGCTTTATTCCTCCCCTCTGTGATAAGGTTCTCTCAGGGGAATTCTATAAATGATATTTTACATCTGTTGAACATATCAATGTTGGATATAGCTGAGCTGTCTGGATGATGTCAGTTGTTGAGTCGAGCTGTCTTGGTGATGTCAGCTGTTGAGTCGAGCTGTCTGGTCAATGTCAGCTTTTGAGTCAGCTGTCTGGTCAATTTCAGCTGTTGATTTGAGCTGTCTGGTCAATGTAAGCTGTTTGGTCAATGTCAGCTGTTGAGTCGAGCTGACTGGGCCATGTCAGCTGTTAAGACCAGCTGTCTGGGTGATGTCAGCTGTTGAGTCGAGCTGACTGGTCAATGTCAGCTGTTGAGTCGAGCGGACTGGGCGATGTCAGCTGTTAAGACAAGCTGTCTGGGTGATGTCAGCTGTTGATATGAGCTGTCTGGTCAATGTAAGCTGCTGAGTTGAGCTATCTGGTCAATGTAAGCTCCTGAGTTGAGCTATCTGGTCAATGTAAGCTGCTGAGTTGAGCTGTCTGGTCAATGTCAGCTGGTAAGACGAGCTGTCTGGGTGATGTCAGCTGGTAAGACAAGCTGTTGGGTCAATGTAAGCTGCTGAGTTGAGCTATCTGGTCAATGTCAGCTGGTAAGACGAGCTGTCCTGGCGATGTCAGCTGGTAAGACGAGCTGTCGGGTCAATGTCAGCTGTTGAGTTGAGCTGTCTGGTCAATGTCAGCTGGTAAGAAGAGCTGTCTGGGCGATTTCAGCTGGTAAGATGAGCTGTCTGGGTGATGTCAGCTGGTAAGAAGAGCTGTCCGGTCAATGTAAGCTGCTGAGTTGAGCTGTCTGGTCAATGTAAGCTGCTGAGTTGAGCTGTCTGGTCAATGTAAGCTGCTTAGTTGAGCTGTCTGGTCAACAATGTAAGCTGCTGAGTTGAGCTGTCTGGTCAATGTCAGCTGCTGAGTTGAGCTGTCTGGTCAATGTCAGCTGCTGAGTTGAGCTGTCTGGTCAATGTCAGCTGCTGGGTTGAGCTGTCTGGTCAATGTCAGCTGCTGAGTTGAGCTGTCTGTGTGATGTGCCCTTGCTGAGCCTTTGAGATACTGCCAAATGCCTCCTTTTATATGTTTTCTGGCAGAAGCACATCTGACAGTGAAAGCACGTGTAACAGGCAGATGTCCTTCAACTGGATACCAAGTACTTACACATCAGGTCGTATCTGAACTGGTCATTATATCAGCTCCTGGTAAGCACTTACATGTCAGGTTGTATCTGAGTTGGTCATTATATCAGCTCCTGGTAAGTACTTACATGTCAGGTGGTATCTGAGTTGGTCATTATATCAGCTCCTGGTAAGTACTTACATGTCAGGTTATATCTGAGTTTGTCATTATATTAGCTCCTGGTAAGTACTTACATGTCAGGTTGTATCTGAGCTGGTCATTATATCAGCTCCTGGTAAGTACTTACATGTCAGGTTGTATCTGAGTTGGTCATTATATCAGCTCCTGGTAAGTACTTACATGTCAGGTTGTATCTGAGTTGATAGTACAGTTTATCAGCTCCTGGTAAGTACTTACATGTCAGGTTATATCTGAGCTGGTCATTATATCAGCTCCTGGTAAGTACTTACATGTTAGGTCGTATCTGAGTTGATGGTATATCCTGACACTATGAGGCATCGGGAGACCTGCTTGTAATGTCTGGTTCACGCCACGACCAAATTTGTCCATTTTCTTAAGGCTGCCTGGGTTCTGCTCAACGAACACAACGCTCCTCAAAAACACATCAATGGAAAATGGGTGGTTCAGGTCTGAAAATATCATACACCGACATTACCTGATGCCATAGGTGAATTCAAACAAATAACAGATGAATAAACCAGGTCAAATAAATGTGTTACATTATAGGTTTATTGTCTGATATATTTGTTACATTTCTTTTATTTTGCCTTCTTTCTTGTAGCTCTCTGGGCAACATACAACATAAACAGCTTCAGTTAGTGGTAGGTTGTCATTCTGGGCGGAAAACATAAACAGCTTCAGAAGTGGTCTGTAAGACGTAAGTCTAAATCTGCCTGCTGTCAGAACCCAGTCACTTGTGGGTGAAGATGATGTATTCATGAGGTGTAGACCTTGGCACAGGGTCTTTACACAGGAGATGGTTGAATGACTGGCCCAATATCTGCCCAGATTGTTCCCCACTGAACTTAAAAAACAAAGCATGGACATGTGAATATGATGACTATGTAAGCAACCCACTACCGTAAAATCTCCACTTAAAACCGCGGTTTAATCAAGAAATTCAAAATCTTGAAATCAGGTTGATTTCCTGAAAGCACTGTGCGGTTTATACTAGAAGGGTTTCCTGAATATCTTCCTGACAGACATCGTGTTTGGGCCGGCGAGTGGGCGATAATATTGCAACTTTCGAAGGCCGTTCTTAGCAGCAGTCTCGCATGCATGGGAGCCGTGTGTAAATGTATTATGAACGATTATTTGCCTTGGTGCAAGGCTGAGAATTACACACCAGGTGACCCGGGCTCCATACTCAGCCTTGAGTATGTTCTTACGAAATATCGTAGCGTTCCTTCTGATGTATCAGAAGGAAAGAATAATAGAGTAATTAAGAATAAGATGCAGCTTAAACTATGTTCACTCTACCTATATATCCTTTATATATCAGTTTCCATACATGTGGAGTCTCCTGTTTATGTTATATATGATATAACAGCATTTTATCATGAAGAGAAGAGCAGAAGACCATCACTGACACAGCCATGTTGCTGAGGCATGAACTCTGGTCACCCATGACCTGACCTGTGACCTGACCTCTGGTGTACCAGAGTAATTTATTGCTAATAAATCTATTAAAAAAATCTTATTTCATGAATAATACTTATGAGTAAATGATAATATATGGCTTCAATAAGTCCTTTATAAGTTTATGGCTATATCATTAAAGGTTTTAACAAATTTGCCTATGGAAGTTATGGAAACAATATTTACTATAATTTATTTGGAACAATAATCAGAGGACAACTTTTCTCATATCAGTAAGGTCAAGGACAGGGTCATGTGACAAAAGGTAAACATGACCGCATGGCAGGCTAAAAAAACCACATGAGTTGAAATCTTAACAATTTCCTTATAAGGGCACTTCTACATAATTTATTTTTACTCCAGAACAGTTTATTAGCCATTATTGGTAAGAAATTTGCTAAATTGCCTCCATTTTCTCTGTTTATTTTGCAAATATCCCAATATACCCCTGCTACACTTTTCCATAAGAGGATCCCCATAACTGAAATCTCATTTCAGTTATGAACCCATAACAAAACGATTATTTGTTATTTATAAATTAAATATTGCTGATTAGTTTTCGTGTGATACATAACTTGTTATAAAATCTTGGTAATTGTCACCAAATAATACGTTTACAACAACCTAACTGCATTAAATGCTGCGGTATCCAGGACCTGGATACCGCCACATAAAAAGGTTCAGAGTAAACTGGCGAACTTCAAACCCTTGTCGGAAAAAAATCGTGTAAAATCAAATAGTGCGTTTATGACAAGGAAACTTTAAGTAATCTAAGGGAGATATAGAACTTTAATTGAATGACCAAGAAATTCAGCTAAATATGATGTTTTAGTATGTAAACAATTCTCACTTTTTAAACTTTGCAACCCTTGCGCTTGAAACTGTCTCAGAATCTGAAACAATGAACTGCGTGACCTTTGCTCGCTGAGCCAACACGGCCCGTTACCACTGGTTACACAGGCGGCTGCCGGCCAGCCGTGCCTTGGGGAAAAACCCAGAGCAGACATCATTCCCCGTGTATCACAGTTTATTAGGATAATACAAATTCTTCTTATCAACATTTAAAGTGGACAAACAGTGTCTAATTGGTATGTTATATGCGTATTTGATAAGAATATCTTTATTTCTTAACGAATACGACTTTTTACGACGAAATATAAGAATTTAATTGTCATGTGGAATGTCTCCAGTTTCGTCAAATCATCTTCTAGGGCTCTCGCACAGCGTAGCGTAGTAAGAGAGGACGGTCGATCGGGCTAACAACAACCCTACTGTAACACACAGCGGCCCACTTCGTTGGGCATGGTCAAGCAAAATTGAAATAAAAAAGCCTACTTTAAACCCATTTGCGGCATTATTTAGCAATGATTATTTGTTTAAAACGTTAAATGAATAAAAAGCTGACATCGTAAGGAGTCTCACAATGGCAGACGATCGTTTTAAAATCAAGTTTGAGTGCCGCCATGTGCTGAAACGCCCCGGTATTCTGCTAAGAATATTTTGAACGGCTGTACGCGGTGGGTGGTAAACAGAACAGCCACCTATTTCGTCCCAGCGTGCTTTGCGCGAACACTGCCTTGACAAAATGGCTCCACACACGGAAACTTTATTCAGGAAAAAAACTTGCTTACACCGACTGGCCACTTTAATTTTACCTTAAAATCACTTGTTATCAAGCGTCTGGTTTCCTATACGTGCGTATCTCGACAAGGTAATTTCAGTTACTTTGATATTTAGTTAAGTTGACCAGCGATGTTTTCAAACGCGCCAGCAAATTGTGGCATGGAGCGATGTCAACGTATAATGTGATGATGATAATACCGAAGTAACCGGTATGAAAATGATTTTGAATCTTCATAGTAATTCCAGAAAATGAAATTTTCATCAAAAGTTAAGATTTCAAAATATTATTTTTAAATAAAATATACAGTGACTTGAAATGGATCAGCAGAATATTTTTTTCCAAAATATAATGACAAATCAGTAGCAAACAAAAATACGACACGGAATATAAAATCTGTATAAACAGGCGGAGGTTCACCAGCCCTTGCGTCTTCCCAAACTTCATGCTTGAGTGACCATGCAAAAGTGTTACGATGTGTTTAAATAAAATGCCCAAGGAATTTTAAAGTGGACAGGAATGGCCGAGTCGCAACCTACGCGTGTTCATTTCTAGATGACAGCTTGATTGTGTCTTTTGTCAAATCATTCCGTAGCGAAAGTTGGTGCGGTTTCAAAGGGGGGTTCTTAGTATTTGAGCCCCTCGCGATGTCTCACCTGGAATTTCGGCGAAGTCTGGGTGCGGTTTTAATCGGAAGTGCGGTTTTAAGTGGAGATTTTACGGTAACAGAACAAGACTTTATATTGTAACTTTACAATGTTACATACTTTTAGTGACAACCACCACACGGTCTGTACCGTCCGGCTTCATGGACTCTATAGCGTTCTTTTTATCGTCACACCAGTATATCCGGTCCTTGGACATGTAATCAATAGTGATGCCTGTGGGTCTGCCAAGTTGTTCACTGACAAGGACTGTCCGGTTTTGGCCATTCATCCACGAGGCTTCGATGGTTGGTCCTTCAGGAAAGACATTGGTCCAGTACATCCACCTGTACAAGAAAAGAACAAACTGAGTAAAGAAACAAAACATTACATGCTGGCAATTTATGTTTAAACAAGGGACCCATGGGTCACGGCGCTCAGCTGATCGTTTTAAGCCCACGACAGACAAACAGATGGTCTTGACAAGGTACATTATTGTGATGCCCACTATGTCTACATATTACACAATATTGACATAATTTCTGGCATGTACATAGGTACCTATGGACGAATAGTAGCTAAGAGGAAAGGGGCCCTCCTACTTGGTTATAGTAAAGTTCTAAATATATGATTGCAAACTAATACTCTGACAAGACTGTCATGAAGAAAAACAGTAAAAGTTTTGAGAATAATGCATTTAAGTTTATATATAATCCTATTTTTTTAAGCAGATCCACTTTTTCCATTAAGAAGTTTTTATCTGTATCATTTTTTTATTTACAGGTTTATAAATTTTTAATTAAAAAACCTGAAAATATAAGTTAAAATATTAGAATTGTTGCAAAAGTTGCAATCATTATATATACAGAATAAAACACATTGGGTCATATTATGCATACACATATATTTTATTATTTTTAAATCATAAATGTTTTAACTGATTTTAAAAGAAAATAATGCCACAACATGGCATCTACAAGAATATTCCTTGAATCACTATTAAAAAGTTTTGCATATTGGAGTTTTCAGGACATGCATAATTTTATTCACCAAAATAAAATAAAAGTAAATTTGACAAAATAAAACATCTTTTCAAATAAAGTATACACACTGTTGGTTGAATGAGGGACAAACAATATCATTGTGCTAATTACTATCCCAGTTTTAATTAATTACTGGAATTAATAGTCAATTTCACACCTGGTGAAGTTTTTACTCTTCTGAAGTAAGGAATTACTTATCTCATGAACATCCAGACTTTCACAGCAATACACAGCTTTGTAACTATCACCCCGTCCCCTTCAGCTTTATTCTAGAGCCAGCAGTTACAGCTGTGTAACTATCACCCCATCCCCTTCAGCTTTATTCTAGAGCCAGCAGTTACAGCTTTGTAACTATATCCCCCGTCCCCTTCAGCTTTATTCTAGAGCCAGCAGTTACAGCTGTGTAACTATCACCCCATCCCCTTCAGCTTTATTCTAGAGCCAGCAGTTACAGCTGTGTAACTATCACCCCATCCCCTTCAGCTTTATTCTAGAGCCAGCAGTTACAGCTTTGTAACTATCACCCCGTCCCCTTCAGCTTTATTCTAGAGCCACCAGTTACAGCTGTGTAACTATCACCCCATCCCCTTCAGCTTTATTCTAGAGCCAGCAGTTACAGCTTTGTAACTATCACCCCGTCCCCTTCAGCTTTATTCTAGAGCCAGCAGTTACAGCTGTGTAACTATCACCCCATCCCCTTCAGCTTTATTCTAGAGCCAGCAGTTACAGCTGTGTAACTATCACCCCATCCCCTTCAGCTTTATTCTAGAGCCAGCAGTTACAGCTTTGTAACTATCACCCCGTCCCCTTCAGCTTTATTCTAGAGCCAGCAGTTACAGCTGTGTAACTATCACCCCGTCCCCTTCAGCTTTATTCTAGAGCCAGCAGTTACAGCTGTGTAACTATCACCCCATCCCCTTCAGCTTTATTCTAGAGCCAGCAGTTACAGCTTTGTAACTATCACCCCGTCCCCTTCAGCTTTATTCTAGAGCCAGCAGTTACAGCTGTGTAACTATCACCCCATCCCCTTCAGCTTTATTCTAGAGCCAGCAGTTACAGCTTTGTAACTATCACCCCATCCCCTTCAGCTTTATTCTAGAGCCAGCAGTTACAGCTTTGTAACTATCACCCCGTCCCCTTCAGCTTTATTCTAGAGCCAGCAGTTACAGCTTTGTAACTATCACCCCGTCCCCTTCAGCTTTATTCTAGAGCCAGCAGTTACAGCTTTGTAACTATCACCCCGTCCCCTTCAGCTTTATTCTAGAGCCAGCAGTTACAGCTTTGTAACTATCACCCCGTCCCCTTCAGCTTTATTCTAGAGCCAGCAGTTACAGCTTTGTAACTATCACCCCGTCCCCTTCAGCTTTATTCTAGAGCCAGCAGTTACAGCTTTGTAACTATCACCCCGTCCCCTTCAGCTTTATTCTAGAGCCAGCAGTTACAGCTGTGTAACTATCACCCCCTCCCCTTCAGCTTTATTCTAGAGCCAGCAGTTACAGCTGTGTAACTATCCCCCCGTCCCCTTCAGCTTTATTCTAGAGCCAGCAGTTACAGCTGTGTAACTATCACCCCGTCCCCTTCAGCTTTATTCTAGAGCCAGCAGTTACAGCTGTGTAACTATCACCCCGTCCCCTTCAGCTTTATTCTAGAGCCAGCAGTTACAGCTTTGTAACTATCACCCCGTCCCCTTCAGCTTTATCCTGGAGCCAGCAGTTACAGCTTTGTAACTATCACCCCGTCCCCTTCAGCTTTATTCTAGAGCCAGCAGTTACAGCTTTGTAACTATCACCCCGTCCCCTTCAGCTTTATTCTAGAGCCAGCAGTTACAGCTGTGTAACTATCACCCCGTCCCCTTCAGCTTTATTCTAGAGCCAGCAGTTACAGCTGTGTAACTATCACCCCGTCCCCTTCAGCTTTATTCTAGAGCCAGCAGTTACAGCTGTGTAACTATCACCCCGTCCCCTTCAGCTTTATTCTAGAGCCAGCAGTTACAGCTGTGTAACTATCATCGTCCCCTTCAGCTTTATTCTAGAGCCAGCAGTTACAGCTGTGTAACTATCACCCCGTCCCCTTCAGCTTTATTCTAGAGCCAGCAGTTACAGCTGTGTAACTATCACCCCGTCCCCTTCAGCTTTATTCTAGAGCCAGCAGTTACAGCTGTGTAACTATCACCCCGTCCCCTTCAGCTTTATTCTAGAGCCAGCAGTTACAGCTGTGTAACTATCACCCCGTCCCCTTCAGCTTTATTCTAGAGCCAGCAGTTACAGCTGTGTAACTATCACCCCGTCCCCTTCAGCTTTATTCTAGAGCCAGCAGTTACAGCTGTGTAACTATCACCCCGTCCCCTTCAGCTTTATTCTAGAGCCAGCAGTTACAGCTGTGTAACTATCACCCCGTCCCCTTCAGCTTTATTCTAGAGCCAGCAGTTACAGCTGTGTAACTATCACCCCGTCCCCTTCAGCTTTATTCTAGAGCCAGCAGTTACAGCTGTGTAACTATCACCCCGTCCCCTTCAGCTTTATTCTAGAGCCAGCAGTTACAGCTTTGTAACTATCACCCCGTCCCCTTCAGCTTTATTCTAGAGCCAGCAGTTACAGCTGTGTAACTATCACCCCGTCCCCTTCAGCTTTATTCTAGAGCCAGCAGTTACAGCTGTGTAACTATCACCCCGTCCCCTTCAGCTTTATTCTAGAGCCAGCAGTTACAGCTGTGTAACTATCACCCCGTCCCCTTCAGCTTTATTCTAGAGCCAGCAGTTACAGCTGTGTAACTATCACCCCGTCCCCTTCAGCTTTATTCTAGAGCCAGCAGTTACAGCTGTGTAACTATCACCCCGTCCCCTTCAGCTTTATTCTAGAGCCAGCAGTTACAGCTTTGTAACTATCACCCCGTCCCCTTCAGCTTTATTCTAGAGCCAGCAGTTACAGCTGTGTAACTATCACCCCGTCCCCTTCAGCTTTATTCTAGAGCCAGCAGTTACAGCTTTGTAACTATCACCCCGTCCCCTTCAGCTTTATTCTAGAGCCAGCAGTTACAGCTTTGTAACTATCACCCCGTCCCCTTCAGCTTTATTCTAGAGCCAGCAGTTACAGCTTTGTAACTATCACCCCGTCCCCTTCAGCTTTATTCTAGAGCCAGCAGTTACAGCTGTGTAACTATCACCCCGTCCCGTACAGCTTTATTCTAGAGCCAGCAGTTACAGCTGTGTAACTATCACCCCGTCCCGTACAGCTTTATTCTAGAGCCAGCAGTTACAGCTGTGTATTTATCACCCCGTCCCGTACAGCTTTATTCTAGAGCCAGCAGTTACAGCTGTGTAACTATCACCCCGTCCCCTTCAGCTTTATTCTAGAGCCAGCAGTTACAGCTTTGTAACTATCACCCCGTCCCCTTCAGCTTTATTCTAGAGCCAGCAGTTACAGCTTTGTAACTATCCCCCCGTCCCCTTCAGCTTTATTCTAGAGCCAGCAGTTACAGCTGTGTAACTATCCCCCCGTCCCCTTCAGCTTTATTCTAGAGCCAGCAGTTACAGCTGTGTAACTATCACCCCGTCCCCTTCAGCTTTATTCTAGAGCCAGCAGTTACAGCTGTGTAACTATCACCCCGTCCCCTTCAGCTTTATTCTAGAGCCAGCAGTTACAGCTGTGTAACTATCACCCCGTCCCCTTCAGCTTTATTCTAGAGCCAGCAGTTACAGCTGTGTAACTATCACCCCGTCCCCTTCAGCTTTATTCTAGAGCCAGCAGTTACAGCTGTGTAACTATCACCCCGTCCCCTTCAGCTTTATTCTAGAGCCAGCAGTTACAGCTGTGTAACTATCACCCCGTCCCCTTCAGCTTTATTCTAGAGCCAGCAGTTACAGCTGTGTAACTATCACCCCGTCCCCTTCAGCTTTATTCTAGAGCCAGCAGTTACAGCTGTGTAACTATCACCCCGTCCCCTTCAGCTTTATTCTAGAGCCAGCAGTTACAGCTGTGTAACTATCACCCCGTCCCCTTCAGCTTTATTCTAGAGCCAGCAGTTACAGCTGTGTAACTATCACCCCGTCCCCTTCAGCTTTATTCTAGAGCCAGCAGTTACAGCTGTGTAACTATCACCCCGTCCCCTTCAGCTTTATTCTAGAGCCAGCAGTTACAGCTTTGTAACTATCACCCCGTCCCCTTCAGCTTTATTCTAGAGCCAGCAGTTACAGCTGTGTAACTATCACCCCGTCCCCTTCAGCTTTATTCTAGAGCCAGCAGTTACAGCTTTGTAACTATCACCCCGTCCCCTTCAGCTTTATTCTAGAGCCAGCAGTTACAGCTTTGTAACTATCACCCCGTCCCCTTCAGCTTTATTCTAGAGCCAGCAGTTACAGCTTTGTAACTATCACCCCGTCCCCTTCAGCTTTATTCTAGAGCCAGCAGTTACAGCTGTGTAACTATCACCCCGTCCCCTTCAGCTTTATTCTAGAGCCAGCAGTTACAGCTGTGTAACTATCACCCCGTCCCGTACAGCTTTATTCTAGAGCCAGCAGTTACAGCTGTGTATTTATCACCCCGTCCCGTACAGCTTTATTCTAGAGCCAGCAGTTACAGCTGTGTAACTATCACCCCGTCCCCTTCAGCTTTATTCTAGAGCCAGCAGTTACAGCTTTGTAACTATCACCCCGTCCCC
The DNA here is from genome assembly GCA_026874595.1 of Sipunculus nudus. Taxonomy (NCBI): domain Eukaryota; kingdom Metazoa; phylum Annelida; class Sipuncula; order Golfingiida; family Sipunculidae; genus Sipunculus; species Sipunculus nudus. The sequence goes on from CM049321.1 coordinate 62,871,016, forward strand.
TTCAGCTTTATTCTAGAGCCAGCAGTTACAGCTTTGTAACTATCCCCCCGTCCCCTTCAGCTTTATTCTAGAGCCAGCAGTTACAGCTGTGTAACTATCCCCCCATCCCCTTCAGCTTTATTCTAGAGCCAGCAGTTACAGCTGTGTAACTATCACCCCGTCCCCTTCAGCTTTATTCTAGAGCCAGCAGTTACAGCTGTGTAACTATCACCCCGTCCCCTTCAGCTTTATTCTAGAGCCAGCAGTTATAGCTGTGTAACTATCACCCCGTCCCCTTCAGCTTTATTCTAGAACCAGCAGTTGCAGCTGTGTAACTATCACCCCGTCCCCTTCAGCTTTATTCTAGAGCCAGCAGTTACAGCTTTGTAACTATCACCCCGTCCCCTTCAGCTTTATTCTAGAGCCAGCAGTTACAGCTGTGTAACTATCACCCCGTCCCCTTCAGCTTTATTCTAGAGCCAGCAGTAACAGCTGTGTAACTATCACCCCGTCCCCTTCAGCTTTATTCTAGAGCCAGCAGTTACAGCTTTGTAACTATCACCCCGTCCCCTTCAGCTTTATTCTAGAGCCAGCAGTTACAGCTGTGTAACTATCACCCCGTCCCCTTCAGCTTTATTCTAGAGCCAGCTGTTACAGCTGTGTAACTATCACCCCGTCCCCTTCAGCTTTATTCTAGAACCAGCAGTTACAGCTGTGTAACTATCACCCCGTCCCCTTCAGCTTTATTCTAGAGCAAGCAGTTACAGCTGTGTAACTATCACCCCGTCCCCTTCAGCTTTATTCTAGAGCCAGCAGTTACAGCTGTGTAACTATCACCCCGTCCCCTTCAGCTTTATTCTAGAGCCAGCAGTTACAGCTGTGTAACTATCACCCCGTCCCCTTCAGCTTTATTCTAGAGCCAGCAGTTACAGCTTTGTAACTATCACCCCATACCTCTCAGTTTTATATACAGAAAACCGTTTTTTTAACCAGTCTTTCCAATAGAATGAGCTACATTCTTTTCCCTTAACTTGATTTTAAAAGGTTACAGTTACTTCACAAGGAGGGGATGCTTACCCAGTTCTGGGGTTGACTGCGATGGCGTATGGTAGGAAGTCCTCAGCAGCTCCTTTGATGATGGTTTTCTGGAAGCGACCGTCGTCTTTTGAGGCATACACAGCAAAACGAGCTGGATCAGCCCAGTACAAGGTCCTAGTAAAAACGAAAAACACAGCATTCATTAACATGTCAGCCTCAAGGTCCTGGTAATAACAAAAAGACACAGCGTTCATTAACATGTCAGCCTCAATGTCCTGGTAACAACGAAAGACACAGCGTTCATTAACATGTCAGCCTCACTGTCCTAGTAATAACAAAAGACACAGCGTTCATTGACATGACAGCCTCAATGTCCTAGTAATAACAAAAGACACAGCATTCATTAACATGTCAGCCTCAATGTCCTGGTAACAACAAAAGACACAGCGTTCATTAACATGTCAGCCTCAGTGTCCTAGTAACAACAAAAGACACAGCGTTTACTGACATGACAGCCTCAATGTACTAGTAACAACGAAAGACACAGCGTTCATTAACATGTCAGCCTCAATGTACTAGTGATAACGAAAGACACAGTGTTCATTAACATGTCAGCCTCAATGTACTAGTAATAACGAAAGACACAGTGTTCATAAACATATCAGCCTCAATGCCTGGTAATAACTAAAGACACAGTGTTCATTAACATATCAGCCTCAATGCCTGGTAAGCCTCAATGTCCTAGTAATAACAAAAGTCACAGCGTTCATGAACATGTCAGCCTCGATCATTTATTATTTTTATGGTGCTATATGATATATTTAAACAGTTGCTTATTTGTTTTTCTCTTATTACAGTTTAAACAAATGTAAGAATGAAAACAGAGAATATTTCTACATTTTAAACATATTGTAGTTGAAGATTCTAAATCTTGAGCCCACCATTATCCTGGGCAAAACAGAGAAATCTTAACAGCACCTTGGGGATTCACTCTGTTTTAACTTTTGAATTCTTCCCAGCCTAGTAAACAGTACACCTGATATCTAGATCAATCAATGAAAATGTATCATTCTTATCATCAGGTTAACTTGATGTAACAGGAAGTGACACCTAGTCCTGAGACCTTCGCTGAAAATCAAAAATCCAATATACATTTAGTTTAAGCCCTAGTCTACTGTGATGCCCATGTGTTTTCTAATGCTGAGATAACCAGAGTGATTATGTACATACTCATTTTTGTGATGCCAACATGTTAACTAATATGGTAAAGTTGCCTATAGGACATCCTAGCTAACTACCAACCCTCTTTCACTTTCAGTGGATTGAATGATTAAAAACCCTAGGATAAAGATGGCTTTCGGATGGGTCAGGGCAGGAAGAGCCATTCACTTTTTTTCAAGTGCCTGAGTAAGTTGGTGTAGCCTCTATTCAGTGCTTGGCCTTGGTATGCCTACTTCTCATAAGATGGCACTAAGTTAAGTCACTATGATGTTCTAAGGAGCTTAACGTTAATAGACACAAGGGGAAAAAATTTAATCATCAATTTAACTCAAGCACTGGCAGTATTATATGTTTCAGCTTAATATTAACCATTCCAAATTACAAAGACCTTCCTCCATTTGGTGATTTAAAACTTAAATTGCTATGTTGTTTTATTTTATGTGTGGGAGGAATTCTTCAGGCCAATTTGATTATACTTACTTTGTGACCCAGTCCACTGCAATGCCCATTGGTTTACTGATGCTGTGTATTTTCAGGTCTTGTGGGATTCCCATCTGTCGAGGATCTACAGGAATCATGGCCCTCTTGATCGCACGCTCTGATGAATCCGTCCAGTACACAAGTTTACGATCAGCATCTATTCCCAGGTCCTGTATCCTCTGACCTGACACTACCGCATTGCTGTATTCAAACTTAACTGTCCTTCCCTGGAAACGCCGGATTTCTCGACCAACAGAAAATAACAATATGTTGGCACCGTGACCCAGAACTGGGAGACAGGACTGACCTCGCCCGGTGTTGTAATCACGAAACCCCTCGGCACACGTGCACTTGTAGGAACCTTTCACGTTATTACATACTTGTGGACAGTGGTGCCCCCAGGTGGCACACTCGTCAACATCTATACATGACCTTGGGTCCTGAGGGTCCACACTGTAACCTTTTCTACACTGACATAATATTCCTCCGTTTGTAAGTTGTGTGCAGTTCTGTTCACAAATTGTTCCGTTGTTAGAGGCACAGGTTAGACCGACTCCCTTGTCTGTAAACAAAAGTAGAAATAAACAAATAAACTCATTCTAATGTATCATTTGTAAAACTTCAAATATTCTATCTGGACTTCTTATCAGCTTAGCATGTCAAACATGGTAAAGTCTCTTTCTTCAATATTTATATAATTAGTTTCTTTACCTTTTGTTTTTACTTCTTATATAAAACTCAATGAAGGTGATGGATATTTTACTGTTGTGACTGGTCTTTGGTGAATGAAATTTAATGGAGTATAAGATTAGCTACTGTATGAGGTTGGCTATAGTGTGAAGTCGCCTATTTCTATATTTTTTTTACTTTGCATCAGTCAGTTTATTTTATGTAAAAATTACCAGGAGCTGGCTTCTGTAACATTACTCTAGTTTTCCTATAAATCTATTAACTATGGCTTATATAAGACTTTCAATTGGGCATTAAAGCACATGTCCCAGTGATGAAGAGAGACTGGTCAGTCATTTCAAATTTTAATTTTAGAGGGGTCTGGGATGTACAAGGCTTTCCTGAGATGTTTGCTTCTGCTTAGCTAAACAGTATATGCAAAGAAAACAAAATGTTATAAAAACAGGGAAATTTTGTTATGTAAGGCAGACACTCATCAGTCAAATACATGTACATTACAAAAGTCATAAATTACAAAGTTCCTGATACGGAAGTTAAATTATTACAAATCAATCCCACTTGTGTAGGACCTGTGTTGTATCAGAGATTCTGGGTTGTCATACTGAAGTAATTAATACGCAGACTCACGGCAGCCATTTTCATCTGATGCATCACCGCAGTCATTGTGGGTGTCACAGACTTTATTGGCATTCACACATTTCTTGTTGGAACATTTAAACTGGTCAGCCTGGCAGGGTTTTGTGGTTGTACACAGGTGGACTTTGTCCTCGTCAGATCCGTCTCCGCAGTTGTCCACATTATCACAAGTACGCCACCTGATAGAGTATAAGATCATTAATTATTTAAACGTATATTTAATAGAATCTGATTTCAAGTTATCTTAGCTCTCATGTGTGAACATACAGATCTGCTGAATCATGAAGGTATTTTCAGGGAGTTAGACTTTGTAAAGTATAATAATAATAATAATATGGAGATGACAATAAGGGTTAAAGTCCTCAGAATCTAACCTATAGTGATCTGGTGATATTTACTATTACAGATATGCCTGAAATTACTGTAATGTCTGAGTAGCTGCTTAGACAACTTAATCATTCAAAGTGAAGTTTTTTAGTCCAGAGCAGATAACACATATTGTCAATGGTTTGTTTTACTACTGATTACATACACCGTAATAATAATAATGATTACAGATACAGGTCTTAATTTTTTTTGTTTTTTTTTCTAAATTGCCAAAATATTTATATTTATGCAGGGATCAAAATACTTTGAAATTTTTACCTTTCCAAGATAAATGGTACCATCAAAAAACTTTTAATCACACTTCGCTCAGTATAAAACTGATTCTGCCATCTTACATGTCATCCTACATGCACATTTGCATGCAATAAGAACTAAATGTTTTCAATACTAACACTGGTATATCAGGAACCACTGTACAGTGGAAAAAACGAGGAAAATTATAGGAGATGAGGGCCTAAATGCCAGAAAATATAAAAATTTTTAGACCATTTTATAGGAAAATATAGGAAATAGGTTGAACATCACACATTAAATATTTCATTTTTGTTTCATCATTGAACCTACTTATTAGCTACTAATGTGGAAAACATCTAAGTTTTCGTCTTTCCAAAGGATTGGTATAAAATGAAAAAAGCATTTCCGTGTACGTGTTTACCTATCTGAGACATGCAGAAAGGCGTTATTTTGATCCCTGTTTATGGCATTGTATCATCTGATGTTACATTGACCACGGGTTGCACACACTTAACTCTAGTATCATTCATTATAAAATAACTGATCACATAACATGATAGTTATAAAATACTTTTTTAAATGTCAAACAGATGACAAAAACAATTTCATGCCACCCTTTCATCCCTGCACTAGTTAAATTATCATAGAATCAGGTTTTTTTACAGACTGTCAGGTAGCTGACTTAGACATGTCATACCTGAAGATACACTTTCTGTTCCTGCATCTGAAGTGAGTGGCCTCGGGACACGGGACGTTACGACACATCCCCATTAACTCATCAGTGCTGTCACCGCAGTCGTCATCGCCGTCACATTGAAACCTCTTGGGTATACAAAGCTGAAAATAAAAGGCCATTAACTGACTGAGAGTAAGTAAGATGTATTCAAGTGTCTGAACAAACAAAATCACTGCATATTGTAACCTTTTGGACATGTACCATAGAGTTGTTAACATATTTTCACCATGCAGGTGTGACATAACAATCATTATAATGTTTTTGCAACTTACTTTGTAGTGATGGCTTTACTGAAATAGTATTCAGGCCCCTGGTGGAATTAGCTGATCAAATCTTACTAAAAATGTTTTAGAAAAATAAACAAGGCCTACAGGCCTAATGCAAACCTGTGCAATGAGATTATACCAGGTAAAATGGTTCAATGCTGGACCATTACTTTTCAAGAACATGTGTAACATGTATATGAACAATGCAAGTCCTGAACACTTAGAACAAGAAACAATTAAACATACATCACTGCTGCAATTCTGGCATGGGTGCACACAACACAAAAACTAGAATATGGGTAGTCAACGAGCGATTACGTGTATCTGCCAAAACCAGAGTAGGAAAGATGAAGTGAGGCATGGATCCAGTAGCAAGGGGGAATAGATTGAGGTGTGTTGCATAATAACCTGGATGTTTGCAGCTGAAATGTGTATGTAGGTTGCGCCACCTACCACAAAATCCAGAAAGCTGTCCAAGATGTATAAACATGCAAAATTTACGGCAGATAAGTCAAACCACTACTAAGATATGAGTGATTTTAGCCCACAGCGGAAAAACAGATGGACGCAGTGCAAAAATGATGGCAGGCTGCGCCACCAATTTTGTATATGGTTAAGGCTATGTGAGATCTATACACATGCAAAATTTCAGGGGGATATGTCAAACCAGTCCTGAGATATAAGCCTGAATGTCTGCAGCGTATACATAAATGTAGGTGGTGCCACCTGCCAATAAATCCAGAAAGCTATCCGAGATGTATAAACCTGCAAAATTTTAGGAAGATATGTCAAACCACTGCCTAGATATGAGTGATTTTATGCCACGGCAAACAAACAGATGGATGCTGTGCAAAAATGATTGCAGGTGGCACCACCACCTGTCATAAAATCAAGAAAGCTGTCAAGGATGTATAAACATGCAAAATTTCAGGTAGATAAGTCAAACCACTGCCAAGATATGAGTAATTTTATCCCAAGGCAGATGAACAGATGGACGCTGTGCAAAAATGGTTGCAGGTGGCGCCACGAGTTTTTTGTATGATAAAAAGCTATGGGAGATCTATACATATGCAAAATTTTGGCCCAACTGGTCAAATGGTTCCCAGGATATGAGCTTGGATGTCTGCAGCTTAAACGTGAATGTAGGTGGCGCCACCTGTTATACAATCAAGAAAGCTGTCCAAGATGTATAAACATGCAAAATTTCAGGTGGATAAGTCCAACCAATGCAGAGATATGAGTGTTTTTATCCCAAGGCAGATGAACGGACGGACGGACCCTGTGCAAAAATGGTGGCAGGTGGCGCCACCAATTTTGTCTTAACGGTGTTAAGCTTGCGGCACGCTTAGCCTGCCTGCCACGGCACTGGTAGCTGTAGGGTATTAAAGGACACAGCAATGGGCGCCACGCGGGAAGCACTATGGGAAGCAAGCCGGTCAGCTATCACGTGAACAGAGGCCAAGGTGAAGGTGAGCGTTGACACCTGTCTGCGTACATCCAGTACTCCCCAAGTGGTATTTACCCTGTAACATGGTTAAAATAGATCGACAGTTCAAATTTTTTTGGCCGATGGGTGCATAATCATCTTAAGCCAAGGTAGGCCTAGAAATAAGAAGTTGACGGAGCGTAATTTTCTCGTCAGACAGAAAAGTTTGACTCAATGTATGACCAAACGCTAAGTGAATGAAGGCGAAGCGCTGTGGCTCTGTTCATTTAACAGAGCCACAACTGGGTCTATTCAATCTCCATAATTCAGCCAAAAATCATTCATGTGGAACCATTAATGACAATTATTATAAGAATTATTGTAGGGATTATTCTTGTAAAATATTTAACAAACTGGCTTCAGTGGCATCAGTCCAAAAACGTTTCGCAAGTTAATAACTCATATAGGAAGATACAGCAAACTGGCTAAGTTCAGCTTCCCATAACTCAGCCAAAAAGCACTGAACCAAAACCATTTGAACAAACTTGAATTATCAACATCTGAGGATAATTAATATGTGAGATTTAAGAATTTGGCCCAGTGGTTTTTGAGAAGAAGATCTTTGTAGCCACTGAGCTAAAATGGGCTGTTATGGCATATGACTAAATTCAGCTTCCCATTTCTTAGCCAAAAGTCACTGAAAGAGACCATTTGAACAAACTTCAGAAAGCACTACCCTAGGATCATTTCTGTGCAATATTAAACATTTTGGCCATATGGTTTCAGAGAAGAAGTTTTTTGTAGCCCTCGGTGTGATACAGGCACTAATGACCCCCGTACAAAAAAGGCCGATGCAGGTGGCGCCACCAATACCTCAATTTCAGATATGACCTATGTGACCAACATTGGCATAAAATTTGGTGATGATAGCTCCAGCCGTTTCTGAGATTTAAATTTTAATATGCTTTTTTGCACAGTTAACAAAGTTCAACCTCCTGTAACTCGGCCAAAAATCTTCGAACTGGAACCATTCGAACAAACTTGAGAAAGATTGTTCCAGGGATCATTTCTTTCAAATATTGGACAATTTGGCTGGACAGTTTCGGGGAAGAAGATTTTTAAAGCTTTTTTAGCTTTTTCCCTATAAAATCTAAGAAAATGCAATTAGAAAAAAAATAAACAAAATCCGATATAGTTTTTTGGATGACTAATTATTTGCAAAAAATTTGGTGATGCTAGCTCCTGCCGTTTTTGAGATAGCTATGGTTAACGTACAAACGACGCATGACACACGACGCCGCACTGTATCGTTGTGTGAACACCGTGTGATGCGGGTAAACAAGGATAAACACCTTTTTATATGAGCTGCTTTATTCTATGCCGCCATATTCTTGTACAACTCACAACGAGGCTATGAACCGGTGACACCCGACCAGCATGTATCACCGCGGCAATCCGTAGCACAAACAACTCGTTTCACATGTATACCGTTACATCCCTCTTTCTCAAAGTCTATCTGTATACTCTTTAGCATTGATGTTAATACAAGTATTTGATAAAGACACAATTTACTGTTGTGTCACACAGTCTCTGTAAAACTTAATGTTCAAAAAGTTCTTTAAGAATATTGTCCATGAAATAAAAATTAAATATTCTTCTGTGGAGGTCATATATATCTGTGTATACATGTTTAAGCTATTTTATAAATAAAAGCTCTATACTGGTTATATGGTTTGAGTTCAAATTTCTCTTAGTATATTTACATAACTTAAAGCAAGTGATGGGGTAGACTACCCATCAACTTGGAGGTGAGATGGCACACAAGTAACCCAGGGGCTTATTCTTACCCTGTAGCTACGCACATCTTACCTCTACTAACCTAACAAAACAGAGTCACAAAAAATAGTACCGTCCTGATGATCACCACTGTAGCACAATCACATATAAACAAAATTGCTGTCCCTCGTACTCTTGCTGCATCGGCCGTATCTGGTACGAATTTCAGTCTGTGCGTTAGTTATTGGCAGACTGTTTGTCGAATCACCGGATATAGTTTCCTCTGTCTTGTCGGTAGACTGTTCTATAGAGGGTTGATTCTGATCTGTTATAACACTATCAAATTCAGGTTGCTCAGTTCCCGGAGTGTACTGTTCTCTGGTACTGATCAAATGTCTTCGATTTCTCTTGTATGTGCGACCCCTCTCAGTGGATACTGTATATGATCTTATACCACTCTGTGATACAACCTTTGATTTCTCCAAGCCGTTGCCTCAAGAATCACTGGGCTGTATACGAACCGTTTCTCCTGTACTCAGCACTGGCAATTCTTTGACATGTCTGTTATAGTAATGTTCTTGTTTGTCTTTCCGTTTTCGTAGCTGTTTATGTACTTGTGCACTTGTAACTGTTTTTGGTCTCAACAGTTTTTCATGAGTAGGCAGTGTTGTTCTTGTCCTCCGTCCGAACAGTCTTTGTGCTGGTGACGTTCCAATAGTCTCTGTTGGTGTATTTCTGAGCGATAATAGGGCAAGAAATGGATCAGTCCCTGCACTGTGTGCTTTCTGTAACATGGTTTCAGCAATCTTGACAGCATTTTCAAATTTTCCATTTGACTGAGGATATCTTGGGGAGCTAGTGATATGCTGGAAGTCGTACTGTGTAGCAAAATCCTTAAATTTGTAAGAGTCAAAAGGTGGTCCATTGTCACTCACCACTGTCGACGGCAATCCATGTCTTCTCCTGCCTTTTTGTCTTTTAGCAAATCTATTTCGAAGAAATCAGAATAATAATCCACGCATATTAAATAACTGTGGTTATCACACTCAAATAAGTCACATCCTATTCTCTCCCACGGTCTATTAGGAAGCTCATGCGGCCTCAATGGTTCTTTCTGTTGTCTCACTGGTTGTGCTCTGCACGTCTGACATCTCTCGATCATTTCTGTAATCTGCCTATTCATTCCTGGCCAATATACACATTCTCCGGCTCTCCTGAGACATCCTTGAATCCCAGTATGACCACTATGGACCTTTTGCATAATATCTTCTCGACCAGCTTGCGGAATAACTAGACGTGTTCCTTTGAAGATAAAGTCATCCTGTACACTCAGTTCCTCTCTGAAGTTAAAATGTTGTTGTAGTGATGGTGTCAGCTGGTCTTTGTTCTCTGGCCATCCATTCTTAATAGTATCTCTAAGCTCACACATCTCTGGATCCGTTTGAGACTGCTCTTTTATTTTGTCCTGTCTTTCTTTTGACATCGGTACATAGTCAATCATGTGCACAGTTTCATAGGTCTGATCTCCTTTGTGATTACTCAAGTACGCTCTGCTGAGGGTATTGGCCATGTGCATTTCAGCTCCTCTCTTATAGACCACTTCATAGTCATAATTTTGGAGGCGTAACATCATCTTCTGTAGTCGTTTTGGGGCTGCTATCAGACTTTTCTTGAGAATAGTCTCTAAGGGCTTGTGGTCAGATTCCACCTTGACCTTTCTACCAAAGACATATGTATGAAACTTTTCCATACTGTATACTATGGCCAGCAGTTCTTTTTCTATTTGTGCATAATTGCACTCGGTCTGTGTCATTGCTCTTGAGGCATATGCAATGGGATGTCCCTCTTGCATCAGGCAGGCTCCCAATCCACGGTCGCTTGCATCGCACTGCAATGTGGTTTTTTTCTGTGGGTCAAAGTATCTGAGAACTGGTTGTTTACTCAGAGCTTGTTTAATCTTGTCCATGCATGTTCCATGGACATCATCTATCCATATGAATTCAGTGTCCTGCTTTATCAAGTCTCTCAGTGGAGCTGTCAGATCACCTAATGGCACAAATTTCTGTAGATAATTGATCATTCCAAGTAGCCGTCTGACACCTTGTTTGTCTTCTGGTTTAGGCATCTGGCTGATGGCTTCCACTTTGTTTGGATCAATTTGTAAACCCTCTGATGATAGTACATGTCCCATAAAGGGAACAGCAGACAATCGCACTTTCAGTTTCTCTTTATTAAGCTTTACATTTTGTTCTTTACATCTCTGTAGTAAAGCTTCAAAGTTTCTGTCATGCTCCTGGTTGTCTTTGCCATACACTAGGATGTCATCATGTATGATCACCACTCTGTCAGATTCTCTAAGGCTATTTTGAGGCGTCTGTAGAACTCCTCTGGTGCAGGCGAAATTCCGAATGGCATTCTGAGCCATCTATACCTCCCATAAGGAGTAGCGAATGTTGTCAGGTAACTTGACTCATCGTCTTGTTCCACATGCCAAAATTCATTTTTTGCATCTGCTACTGAGAACACTTTTGCATCTTTGAGATCTGGAAGTATATCATCCACAACTGGCAAGTAAGTATGGTTTCTTTTCAGTGCCTTGTAAAGGGGTTTTGGATCTAGACACAGGCGGATCTTTCCACTAGGCTTTAACACTGCTACCATTGATGATATCCATTCTGTTGGGGTGTTTACTGGGGTTATAATCCCTGTTCGCTGAAGCCTGGCAAGTTCATGTTTTAGTTTTTCTTTAACTGATAATGGCAACTTTCTCACAGGTAACTGGACAGGTTTAACTGTCTTGTCAACTTCCAAATGTAATTTCCCTTGCAAATGACCTTCACCTTTAAATACTTCCCCATATTTATGCATTATTGCTGATATTTCCTCTGGTGTTCTCACAGTTTCCAGCTTCATTACATTATCTTTATTAACACTTATGAGATTCATCTCTTGTGCTGTACTTGCGCCTATGATTGGAATTCCTCCTGTGACAACAGTTATCTCTATGTTGTATTTCAATCCATTTCTCAGATTTGTCACTATTACTTTCCTTTTTCCCTCTGGCTTTGCTTCTGTGTTATTGAACATAAGCAAGCGATTGGCTTTCTCCAATTTATTTAGCCCTCCATCATGAAACATATTTTGATACATATTTGTTGTCAATATATTCACAGTAGAGCCACTATCTATCTGGAAATTCACAGTCTTATGTGGTCTTCCTATTTTCATTTTGGCATATATCTTCTTAGGAAATTCTGTTCCTTCCGTCTCAATAGCTAAGAAATAATCACTTTGATCACTTTCAGTGTCCTCATATTCATCCACAGTATGAACTCTTGGCCGATTGCCTCTGTTACTCTGTCTACCTCTATACCCTCTGCCTCTTGCAGTAGCAGGTGGCCTCACACACTGTCCTTGAGGTCTCTTTGATTTTTGCACTGGTGGTGCCCTCTGGTGTGTCCTGCTCAAACATTTAACTGCAAAGAGGTTTGGTTTACTACACTTTGTGCATTTTTTGCCCCATGCTGGACAACTTTCTTTCTCTCTTCTATGGCTACCACCACAGTATCTACTGTCTCTAATCTGTTTAATTATACTCACAGTTTCTCTGTCTATAGCTCTAATTCTCTTCTCTGTATCTTCTGTAGCTCTACATATATGTATACACTGTTTCAGATCAAGTTTGGCAGTTTGAAGTAATCTCTTCTTTGTATTAGAGTCCCTAATACCAGTAACTATCTTATCTCTAATGAGACTGTCATTGACCTACACCAGTTTTTTGCAAGATCCCCTGCTAACTCTAATTTGCCTGGTAAGGGCAGGTTTGTAGGAACGTAGGCTCGGGCAGTAGGGGAGATATCCATTTCACAATTTTCAGTCTGTGGCATGGCAAAGTTTTAATTCCAACACGTGAACAGTTAAGGACTCCGGACACGACAACTACGTGATAGCACTTAAACGAAAGTCTGTGGGCTTACTGGGTCTGACAGATGTCTTCTTTTCAACATAAGCTGCTACTCACCGCTTCTGACACCATGTATCGTTGTGTGAACACCATGTGATGCGGGTAAACAAGGATAAACACCTTTTTATATGAGCTGCTTTATTCCATGCCGCCATATTCTTGTACAACTCACAACAAGGCTATGAACCGGTGACACCCGACCAGCGTGTATCACCACGGCAATTCGTAGCACAAACAACTCGTTTCACATGTATACCGTTACACGCACCATCGCATAAGCTCACAGGTTCGCTAAAAACTGAGTCAATATTGGGTTATTTGAAGAAAAGTACAGACAGTCCCTCTGGGTTTTGTGTAAAAAAAAAAAAAACTAAAATAGTTCTTCAAGGAATCACTTTTGCATTGACCACACCAACTATTTACTGTAAATTTTCTGGTGGGTAATCTGTAAATCAGATATTTTAAGACATTTCAAACTTCATAACACTTACGTGGTTTGCACATTCAAACTGACTGTCCGGGCAGTATTTACTCGTGGGATAGCGGGGGTTACAGTCGAGCTCATCAGACACATCTGAACAGTCCTGTATACCATCACACTTCAGGGCCGCATGTATACAGTGTCCGCTGTTACACTGAAACGACCCCGGCGAGCAGGAAGTAGGAACACAATTCTCCTCATCAGAAGCGTCCCCGCAGTCATTATCGTGATCACAGCGCCATCTGGAGGGAATGCACTTGTGATTTTTGCAGCGGAACTCTGATTCTGAGCAGGGTCTGTACAATGTTGCTGTAAAAATATAAACCCTGGTTAAAGTGAAGTCTCAAAAATATAAACCCTGGTTAAAGTGAAGTCTAAAAAATATAAACCCCTTGGTTAAAATGAGGTCCTAAAAATATAAACCCCTGGTTAAAGTGAGGTCCTAAAAATATAAACCCCTGGTTAAAGTGAGGTCCCAAAAATATAAACCCCTGGTTAAAGTGAAAACTAAAAAATATAAACCCCTGGTTAAAGTGAGGTCCGAAAAATATAAACCCCTGGTTAAAGTGAAAACTCAAAAATATAAACCCCTGGTTAAAGTGAGGTCCGAAAAATATAAACCCCTGGTTAAAGTGAAAACTCAAAAATATAAACCCCTGGTTAAAGTGAGGTCCGAAAAATATAAACCCCTGGTTAAAGTGAAAACTCAAAATTATAAACCCCTGGTTAAAGTGAGGTCCGAAAAATATAAACCCCTGGTTAAAGTGAAGTCCCAAAAATATATACCCCTAGTTAGTGAAGTCCCAAAAATTTAAACCTCTGGTTAAAGCGAGGTCCCAAAAATATAATCCCTAGGTTAAAGTGAAGTCCTAAAAATATACACCCCTGGTGAAAGTGAAGTCCCAAAAATATAAACCCCTGGTTTAAGGTCTGAAAACTTATTATTTCCATGCAATAAAAGACATCTGTCATGGCAACAAATCAAAATGCCCTACATGATATTTTGTATTAGTAAATGTTCACAGAGCAACCTGTTTTTCCTTGCAGTCTTGTATTGCTAAAATAATGTTTTTCTGAATCTTGCTCTGTTGTGTTGGAAACCACCCTTGTTATCACTCCTAATGTAGTTATCACAAACGTGAGAGAAAGTCAAGTCTTCCCTGTATCAGCATGGTCAACCTGTACACGTCCTGGAACTGTGTGCTACCCCTGTGTGGTTTAACATCCTGGGACTGTGTACGACCCCTGTGTGGTTTAACGTCCTGGGACTGTGTGCTACCCCTGTGTGGTTTAACATCCTGGGACTGTGTACGACCCCTGTGTGGTTTAACGTCCTGGGACTGTGTGCTACCCCTGTGTGGTTTAACGTCCTGGGACTCTGTGCTACCCCTGTGTGGTTTAACGTCCTAAGACTGTGTGCTACGCTTGTGTGGTTTAACGTCCTGGAACTGTGTACTACTCCTGTGTGGTTTAACGTCCTGGGACTGTGTGCTACCCCTGTGTGGTTTAACGTCCTGGGACTGTGTGCTACCCTTGTGTGGTTTAACGTCCTGGGACTGTGTACTACTCCTGTGTGGTTTAACGTCCTCGGACTGTGTACTACCCCTGTGTGGTTTAACGTCCTGGAACTGTGTACTACCCCTGTGTGGTTTAACGTCCTGGAACTGTGTACTACCCCTGTGTGGTTTAACGTCCTGGGACTGTGTACTACTCCTGTGTGGTTTAACATCCTGGGACTGTGTGCTACCCCTGTGTGGTTTAAATCCTGGAACTGTGTACTACCCCTGTGTGGTTTAACGTCCTGGGACTGTGTGCTACCCCTGTGTGGTTTAACGTCCTGGAACTGTGTACTACCCCTGTGTGGTTTAACGTCCTGGGACTGTGTGCTACCCTTGTGTGGTTTAACGTCCTGGAACTGTGTACTACTCCTGTGTGGTTTAACGTCCTGGGACTGTGTGCTACCCCTGTGTGGTTTAACGTCCTGGAACTGTGTGCTACTCCTGTGTGGTTTAACGTCCTGGGACTGTGTGCTACTCCTGTGCGGTTTAACGTCCTGGGACTGTGTACTACCCCTGTGTGCTTTATACTTACTGCACATAGCTGGGTCCTCATCTGATTTGTCTCCACAGTCATCATCAAAGTCACAGCGCCATCTGAGTGGAATGCAGCGCTTGTTCTTACAGTGGAAGTCACCTGAGAAAATATAACGTTTTACATTAACAGCAAGCTCATGATCATAGTACGTGCTCTGTTTTACATATAGACCCTTAGAACCTTATTATAATTACCATAAATCATTTGAAAAGTCAACCAGAACCTAAGACACAGACACTTTTCCCTCTGAACTTCAAATATACAGGGATTTGTAAATAAAGTCCCTATTGAATGTTCAAAGATTTATTCTGATACAAAACTCAGAATAATGTTCAGGTGTGATGACAGTCAGGTGTGATGACAGTCTGGTATGATGACAGTCAGGTATGATGACAGTCAGGTGTGATGACAGTCAGGTATGTTAAAAGTCAGATATGATGACAGTTGGATGTGATGACAGTCAGGTGTGATGAAAGTCAGTCGTGATAACCATTGGGCGTGATGACAGTCAAGTATGATGACAGTCGGGTGTGATGACAGTTTGGTGTGATGAAAGTCTGATGTGATGACTGTCGGGTGTGATGACCGGCAGGTATGATGAGAGGCAGGTATGATGAGATGCAGCTATGATGACAGGCAGGTATGATCGGGTGTGATGACAGTCGGGTGTGATGACAGTCGGGTGTGATGACAGTCGATGTCATGACAGTCTGATGTGATGACAGTCGGGTGTGATGACAGTCAAGTATGATGACAGTCTGGTGTGATGACAGTCTGGTGTGATGACAGTCTGATGTGATGACAGTCGGATGTGATGACAGTCAAGTGTCATGACCGGCAGGTGTGATGAACAGCACATATGATGACATGCAGGTATGATGACAGGCAGGTATGATGACAGTCAGGTGTGATGACAGTCAGGTGTGATGACAGTAAGTCATGATGTCCATTGGGCGTGATGACAGTCAGGTGTGATGACAGTAAGTCGTGATGTCCTTTGGGCGTGATGACAGTCAGGTGTGATGACAGTAAGTCGTGATGTCCATTGGGCGTGATGACAGTCAGGTGTGATGACAGTAAGTTGTGATGTCCATTGGGCGTGATGACAGTTGGGTGTGATGACAGTCGGGTATGATGACAGTCTGATGTGATGACAGTCCGTAGTGATGACAGTCTGATGTGATGACAGTCAGGTGTGATGACAGTAAGTCGTGATGTCCATTGGGCATGATGACAGTCAGGTGTGATGACAGTCGGGTATGATGACAGTGATGTGATGACAGTTGGGTGTGATGACAATCGGGTATGATGACAGTCTGATGTGATGACAGTCGGTAGTGATGACAGTCGGGTGTGATGACAGTCAGGTGTGATGACAGTAAGTCGTGATGTCCATTGGGCGTGATGACAGTTGGGTGTGATGACAGTCCGTTATGATGACAGTCTGATGTGATGACAGTCAGTAGTGATGACAGTCTGATGTGATGACAGTCAGGTGTGATGACAGTAAGTCGGGATGTCCATTGGGCGTGATGACAGTCAGGTGTGATGACTGTAAGTCGTGATGTCCATTGGGCGTGATGACAGTCGGGTGTGATGACAGTAAGTCGTGATGTCCATTGGGCGTGATGACAGTCGGGTGTGACGACAGTCGGGTGTGATGACCGGCAGGTGTGATGAACTGCAGGTATGATGACAGGCAGGTATGATGACAGGCAGGTATAATCGGATGTGATGACAGTGACCCAAAATTCAATTTAGAAGCCATATTCTATGATGACCATGGTTTGTTGGTGGTGCTATCTATTGGATCAGGATAATGGGAGCAGACAGTAAGAATGAATAGTTATTATTAAGCCTTTGGAGTTTTATATGCACTGGGTCAAGATTAATCAAGAAGCCATAACCAGTCATTACAGGGTCATGATTAATCCAGAAGCCATAACCAGTCATTACAGGGTCATGATTAATCCAGAAGCCATAACCAGTCATTACTGGGTCATGATTGATCCAGAAGTCAAAACTTGTCATTACAGGGTCATGATTAATCCAGAAGCCATAACAAGTCATTACAGGGTCATGATTAATCAAGAAGCCATAACCAGTCATTTCAGGTTCATGATTAATCTAGAAGTCATGACCAGTCATTACAGGGTCATGATTAATCCAGAAGCCATAACCAATCATTACAGGGTCATGATTAATCCAGAAGTCATAACCAGTCATTACAGGGTCATGATTAATCCAGAAGCCATAACCAGTCATTACAGGGTCATGATTAATCCAAAAGCCATTACCTGTCATTACAGGGTCATGAATAATCTAGAAGCCATAACCAGTCATCACAGGGTCATGATTAATCCAGAAGCCATGACCAATCATTACAGGATCATGAATCTAGAAGTCTTTAGTCATCAAAGAGTCATGAATAATCTAGAAGTCATAACCAGTCATTACAGGGTTATGATTAATCCAGAAGTCAAAACTAGTCATTTAAGGGTCATGAATAATCCAGAAGTCATGACTAGTCATTACAGGGTCATGATTAATCCAGAAGCCATAACCAGTCATTACAGGGTCATGATTAATCCAGAAGTCAAAACTAGTCATTACAGGGTCATGATTAATCCAGAAGCCATAACAAGTCATTACAGGGTCATGATTAATCAAGAAGCCATAACCAGTCATTACAGGTTCATGATTAATCCAGAAGTCATAACCAGTCATTACTGGGTCATGATTAATCCAGAAGCCATAACCAGTCATTACAGGGTCATGATTAATCAAGAAGCCACAACCAGTCATTACAGGGTCATGATTAATCCAGAAGTCATAACCAGTCATTACAGGGTCATGATTAATCCAGAAGTTAAAACTAGTCATTACAGGTTCATGAATAATTCAGAAGTCATGACCAGTCATTACAGGGTCATGATTAATCCAGAAGCCATAACCAGTCATTACAGGGTCATGATTAATCCAGAAGTCATAACCAGTCAATACAGGGTCATGATTTTTATCCAGAACCCATAACCAGTCAATACAGGGTCATGATTTTTATCCAGAACCCATAACCAGTCAATACAGGGTCATGATTTTTATCCAGAACCCATAACCAGTCAATACAGGGTCATGATTTTTATCCAGAACCCACAACCAGTCATCATGACATGAGAGAGGTTCTATGAGGTTCTATCAAGATTTCACGATAACACTTTTTATGCATCTAGGTCTTTAACACAACGTCATGCTCTCTTGACCTTGGAGTGAATGGATACTGGTCATGGGCAGAAGGCAAATGTAGATTGTAAAAGGAATAACCTTGTAGCACTTGATGTGGCTGCTTGGGTTGGATGCTCCCCAGGGAGCCCTGAAAAGCTCCAAGAATGAACAGGCCCGAAAGACCAGGAAGGCAAAGTGTAAAGTCGGATGAGACTTACATTGTCAGTGATCACATACTATAAACCCCCACCTTTACCTTTCAAAGGAATTACAAATTTTGAGAAAAAATATTCAAAAGATGCTTGAACTGACCATTAGGATGACACTCATAGCAGTTCTCAGGACGCTCATCCCATCCGTCTTTACAATCAACACGTCCATCACAACGAGCGTAACCAGGAATACACTGGTATGTGCCATTACACCGGACAAACTCAGATCGACACTCCCTGGCAGCTGTGGACAAATGAATAGTAATACTCATATCTACCTAATCCTATCTGACATCAGGTTATTAAACTGGTTTATATTATTAACATGAAGTAAATAATAACATAGTATTAACAGAAATTACAGTTGGCTGAGAGACATGCTGAAAGCAATAATAAAATCATCATTTACTATTTAATAATACTTTTTTTTCATATCACAAGCTTTCGGCCTACCATGAGTGATCAATACACCACAGACACATGCAAAGTCAACAACACACAATTCTTGTCATGTAGCTACATCATTATCACATGGGTGACTAATATTTGAAGATATTGGTAATACCGACATTGGTATTGAACCATGACAATTTTGTGTGAAAACAAATTTAATTTTGTTGCTGTGACTGTGACAAGGGATGATTTATGCTGATTTGAGTAAATATGGAATTCAAGATCTGTTGTAATTGTATATTTAATATACAATATATGTAATATTTAGAGATATGCAAATATGTAATATTTTATTCTTCACAGCAGTTACAGGAAACATGTTTAACACATACCACAAACATCAGCTGGTTCATCATTTAACACATGCCACAAACATCAGCCGGTTCATCATTTAACACATACCACAAACACCATCTGGTTCATCATTTAACACATACCACAAACATCAGCTGGTTCATCATTTAACACATGCCACAATCATCAGCCGGTTCATCATTTAACACATACCACAAACATCAGCCGGTTCATCATTTAACACATACCACAAACATCAGCCGGTTCATCAGAGTTGTCCCCACAGTCATTGTCAATGTCACACTGGAACTGTCGTGGAATACAGCGACCATTGTCACACTGGAACTGATCGGGAGAACATGTCCTCTTCACTGTAAGTAACAAAAAAAACAACATTCATGATGACAGTAGTGGCCAGGTTAGCCACCTCTGTGACTCTGTGAGAGGCAATAAATAGAACCTGAGATACTCTGTGAGAGTTAATACATAGAAGATGCTCTGTCAGAGTCAATACACAGAACCTGAGATACTCTGTCAGAGTCAATACATAAAACCTGAAGGATCAAAAAATAAAAAAATAATGCACTGACAAAAATAATGTTTCTTGAACAGAATTTTCCTGCTGAACTCCCTAAACTTTTGAGGGAATGGGGCAAGAATTAGTTTCTTGTCTTAAACTGTAAGTTTTTCTTTTCTTCTGATAAGATCAGTTTTCTTTCTATCTGAAAAAGATACATTAAGGCAAAAAATAATATCTTTGGATATCATGATGATGGAAATTTTTCTTATGATAAGATAATATATATTTTCTTAATAAAATCTAGATATATTTACATGACTTTACGCATGCTCCTTATAAGTCTAGCAAAAATATCTCAAGAAAATTATTTTTGGCATGCAGTGTGTGATTATGAAGCAATTCGTACCACACTGTTGAGCTGGGGCCTCATCACTCTTGTCTGAGCAGTCAGGCTCGTTATCACACACCCAGGATTTAGGGATACAGCGACCGGAGGTGCACTTAAACTCCCATGGTTCACAGCGACGTGAGTCACAGTTCTCCTCATCGGAGTTGTCCCCGCAGTTGTCTTTACCGTCACATCGCATGAACGGTAACGTACAGTTCAAGTTCTTACACTGAAACACACCTGGTGGGCAGTGGCGTGTTTCTGAGGAAGACAAAAGAATATGATAAAGAAAATTATGACAGTAATAAAGGCACAAAGTTAAGTACCTTAATGTTACAGCAATTCTTCAGAACAAACTAAAATGATGGCTGCCAGGATTTGTCAGACATTAGTGTCAGGCTGTGAAATGGGCACCACAGCAGGCATGTGACAAGACTGGTTGCTAGGTAACAGTTTGTATGAGAAATATGTGAGAACTACACTGGGGTTTCCTGCTCTAGGATTGGCAAGTCAAGTTGAATTTTTTCTTCTGATAATAATGGTAGGGATTATGGAACAGAATTTGACAGTTTACTTGAAGTCTCACAAGAAAACGACTGAGTAACAGAAAGCATCATAACATTCAGCTTGTATGACAGGTTTCCATGGAGATTCCTGCCAGGGTTAGTTCAAATAGTGCTTGGACCTTTGTTTCATTTTAACACCTGCTACGTGCACACTAAAAATACATCACTCAAGACTGATATGTCAAACCTGTAACAATCATGACAGATCAGAAATTATGACCAAAACTCACGACAGTTGGCAGGTTCATCTGATCCATCTTTACAATCTTTCTCTCCATCACAGTACCAGAGACGAGGGATACAGCGGTCGTCCGTGATGCCACATCGGAACTGGCTCACTTCAGAGCAGTTAGCGATGCAGGTCTTACCACTCAGGTCCAGCTCAAAATTATTTGGACACCGACAGGAGAAGGTGTCGCCCCCTGGGCTGATCAGACAGAGGTGCGAGCAGCCCCCGTTGTCGTCTCCACATGGGTTAGGAGCTGGAGCAGAGAACAGATTATTTATATTATTTATAAACAAAACCTGTTGCTTCAGGTTACCCTGCTGTTTTAATGATTATTCCTGACAAGAATTAAGAGAATTACTTTTATTAATTCTAGGGTTGTGGAACAGAATCAAAAGTATAGATTAATACTAGATGAAAGGAATCACCAGGTGATTAACATACGCCTCCCATCTATAAAAATATATTAATATTAATTGTATAGATTAAAAGAGTCTTTTTCCAATCTTGGTTGATCTCAGGTGTATAGCTCTTGTGACAGGACAACAGAGGATCTTGTCAGTTGTCATGTCAGATATATTATCTATTACACGGAGACCACGAACTGCGATGTATCGTTCTCAGGACCGAGAGGGAGCAAAATCTGTGACCCTGCTGCTAGGTAGGATCACGTGACTAGACATCTTTACACACGAGATCAGGAATATGGCCGTCACAGAGGTTTGTGTGTCGAGCCGATGGGATTTTGCCTTAAACAAGCTGATGAAACACTTGTCAATGCTTGTCCAATGTTCTGTCCATCATTGACACATTATTTTATTATCAGCCAAGGTTTGTGTACTATATTTATTGTGTTTATGTTTAATTCCATCGAGGATGGGAGGCCAGTTTAGATTTTATCAATGAAGGCTGATCTCAGAATTTTTCTTAACCGGCTTTATGTGCAGTTAACAGGAACACTGCCTAGGAACTCATTTATTTTTGTATTTATTATCACTGGTTATGCTAATTGCCTTATTTTGCCCATCAATCATGTTGATACTGAGTGTCAGTATATTTAAGATGTAACTTTATGAAATATCAACAGTCGTCAATTTGTAACACATGTCACGTGACACATGCATGATAGAGTAGCAGTTTAAGCGGAGCGCTATTTATTATTTTACAAGGTGTTGAACTTTTGACAGTATTGTAGCAGTACTGTTTATTTTTAAACATTATAATTGTTGATAGTGGTCATAATCATTTTATGGATGGTATTTACTAAAGTAGGTTTGTATTTAATATGTTATTGTCAGACATAAACTAGACATTTCTTGGCACCGCAAGTGCCAGAGTATCCCCAGAAATAGTAGGGCCCCCCCCCATTAAGAATAGACCCCCATTTTTAGCAGCATATACGGACACTTGGCATATTTATTGTTTTTTCCATCTAACAATCCACAATCTTGTTGAAGATGTTGGTCCTGTGACCTTGATCTTTTTAAAGATGTGTCCTGTGACCTTGACCTTTGACCTCATGACCCCAAAATCAATTTGGGTCTTGCTTTTCCAATGGGACATATGCAAGTCAAGTTTGAAATCTATACATCAATAAAGCAGGAATTATCATCCAGAAACTAATATTTTTGGACAGATGGCTCCTGTGACCTTCACCTTTGACCTTGTGACCTCAAAATTGATAGTGTTCTTCCTCTCTTGGCAGGAGAACTATATATGCAAGATGAAAGATCTGAGATGAAATGTTTGGCTGAAAGTGCATCCACATCTTTTTAAAGATGTGTCCTGTGACCTTGACCTTTGACCTCATGACCCCAAAATCAATTTTGGTCTTGCTTTTCCGATGGGACATATACAAGTCAAGTTTGAAATCCATACATCAATAAAAGCAGGAATTATCATCCAGAAACTAATTTTTGGACAGATAGCTCCTGTGACCTTCACCTTTGACCTTGTGACCTCAAAATAGATAGGGTTCTTCCCCTCTTGGCAGGTAAACTATATGTGCAAAATGAAAGATCTGAGATGAAATGGATGGCCCAAAATGCATCCACATCTTTTTAAAGATGTGTCCTGTGACCTTGACCTTTGACCTCATGACCCAAATATCAATTTGGGTCTTGCTTTTCCAATGGAACATATGCAAGTCAAGTTTGAAATCTATACATCAATAAAGCAGGAATTATCATCCAGAAACTAATATTTTTGGACAGATGGCTCCTGTGACCTTCACCTTTGACCTTGTGACCTCAAAATTGATAGTGTTCTTCCTCTCTTATCAGGAGAAATATATATGCAAGATGAAAGATCTGAGATGAAATGTTTGGCTGAAAGTGCATCCACATCTTTTTAAAGATGTGTTCTGTGACCTTGACCTTTGACCTCACGACCCCAAAATTAATTTTGGTCTTGCTTTTCCAATGGGTCAAATACAAGTTAAGTTTGAAATCCATACATCGATAAAAGAAGGAATTATCATCCAGAAACTAATTTTTGGACAGATGCTTCCTGTGACCTTCACCTTTCACCTTGTGACCTCAAAACAGATAGGGGTCTTCCCCTCTTGGCAGGTGAACTATATGTGCAAGATGAAAGATCTGAGATGAAATGGATGGCTGAAAATGCATCCACATCTTTTTAAAGATGTGTCCTGTGACCTTGACCTTTGACCTCATGACCCAAAATCAATTTGGGTTTTGCTTTTCCAATGGGACATATACAAGTCAAGTTTGAAATCCATACATCAATAAAAGCAGGAATTATCATCCAGGAACTAATTTTTGGACAGATGGCTCCTGTGACCTTCACCTTTGACCTTGTGACCTCAAAACTGATAGGGGTCTTCTTCTATTTGCAGATGACTTATATGTGCAAGATGAAAGGTCTGAGATAAAATGTTTGGCTGAAAATGCATAAACAATCTTTATAAAGATGTGTCCTGTGACCTTGACCTTTGACCTCATGACCCCAAAATCAATTGGAGTCTTGCTTTTTCAATGGGACATATATATGTCAAATTTGAAATCAATACATACAATAAAAGCAGGAATTATCATCCAGAAACTAATTTTTGGACAGATAGCTCCTTTGGCCTTGACCTTTGACCTTGTGACCCCAAAATTTATATGGATCATCCACTATTGGCAAGTGAGCTATATATTCAAGATGGAAGACCTGGGATGAAAGTTTGGCTTAAAATGCATCCACAGTATCTTTTAAAATGCCAGTCCAGTGACCTTGACCTTTGACCTCATGACCCTAGAACCTATAGGGTTCTTACTTTAGTGGTGGGCCATACATAAGTCATGTTTGAAATCCATATGGCTATCAACACTGGAGATATCATAAGAGGTGTGTGATTTTCACCATATATGGCAATATTCAAGGTCAAGGCCACTATCATAGGAAAGGTCATGACCCTAATTTAATTAAACATCATCCCATAACCCATACCTATGTATATGCATAATATAAAAGAAATCTGTCCATTAGTTTTTGACTTATAATGCTCACAGTACTGTAAGGTGGCAATTTTGGGGGTATTAAACAGCACAAAATCAAGTAAAGAATAATAGGTGGCGCCACCAGTTTCTGGAACATGACAACCCTATCCATGATCTTCCATCAACTTGATTTTGGGATAAATCCATGCAAGATTTCTTGAGATATTAAAGAACTTGTGTGATTTTCCCCAAAATTGGACCTATTCAAGGTAAAGGACACTCTCCTAGTAAAGGTCATGACCTCATTTTAAATAGGCATCGTCCTCTTACCCATATCTATACATATACCAAGTTTGTTAAAAGTTCCGTGAAATATTTTTTTGGGTTATCGCGCCAACAAGATTTATATGCAGCGGCGGCGGCGGCGGCTGCGGGACCGGTATGAAAACATAGTATCCCCCGACTTTGTCTGGGGATACAATAACATATGGCTATGGATATGGATACAGCAGAATAACCTGTTTAGTGCATTTCACTTTGTTTGTTCACTTTGAAATAAGTTATGTAAGTAACCTTGACCTACTTTTGACCTACCTACAGTGATACAAAGTTCATGTTATTCTGAGATAAGAATATTCTTTATTGCATATTTTTTTATGGCTTAGTGGTGAAGCATATATGCAGAGTTTCAGCATACATACCTGATATGAGAGACATCTAATGTCCATGTCCAATCTTGATTGGTGTATAAGTGTTTACTGATTATTGTTATTTTGTTTAAGTTTTCTATGCTGGTAACTTATACCATGTTATTTTTTGTGTTTTTATCCAGGTACCAGCCACCCTTTGTTATCTGTGTTACAACCAACCTTTGCGTCATATGTACTTGTGAACTGTCAACCACTGTATGGACACATATTGTGCACTACTGTTATTTGGTTTTCCCGGCCGCATGGATCCCCATTTGTTGGTTGTGGATCGCACCCAGTCACTTTTATATAACATCCTGTATACAATGACCTTATACAGTATAATGTATAATAAAGGACTGGTTTATCTAATAAGCCTCTGTGTTTGATGCGTGGACTGGTTTATCTTATAATGCCTCTGTGTTTGATGCATGGACTGGTTTATCTTATAATGCCTCTGTGTTGGATGTATGGACTGGTTTATCTTATAATGCCTCTGTGTTGGATGTATGGACTGGTTTATCTTATAATGCCTCTGTGTTGGATGTATGGACTGGTTTATGGATGTATGGACTGGTTTATCTATAAGCTGTTTGCAAACACTGTTCATGCACATATGTTTGCAAACAAAAAAACCATGTAAACCAAGTCTTTTGTGTATGTGTGGACATGGATAGGTCATTAGGTGCAATGTCTTATGTAAAACTCTGGTTAGTGTGACTGTCACCAGGTGTCCTTGTTAAATGTGTTTGGATCAATATGGCCCCTCCTGGTTATACACACATAGATATGAACAAAACCAACAACAGGCGTGTGGGGGGAGCAGCGTTTTCTGGCCATTTTTTATAAAAGGTTCACAGGATTGTCTATAGCTGATGGACTTTAGATGTCAGGATACAGAATACAGAGAGCACAGCTCAAGATAAACAAAACATGACTCACAGGATCATTATCTCAGGATATAGAATACAGAGAGCACAGCTCAAGATAAACAAAACATGACTCACAGGATCGTTATCTCAGTATATAGAATACAGAGAGCACAACTC
This sequence comes from Sipunculus nudus, assembly GCA_026874595.1. Lineage (NCBI taxonomy): Eukaryota > Metazoa > Annelida > Sipuncula > Golfingiida > Sipunculidae > Sipunculus > Sipunculus nudus. Next base: position 62,897,486 of record CM049321.1, read on the forward strand.
AAGATAAACAAAACATGACTCACAGGATCGTTGTCTCAGGGGATGATAGATCTTAAGGCCATAGGGAGGCTGTGTTGTGTTGACCAGGCTACGGACGTCCTGTCCCGTGAAGCGGTTGGCTGACATGACTGATTTTAAGTTCCAGTCAGTCCAGTAGATGTTGTTCTCAAACAGGTCCACAGAGAATGGGTGTGGAGCCGACCCTGTGGGCACAATGGTGTGACGATCCTGACCGTTCAAGTCCACAGACCTGTTACATAGGAATATAAATTACAACATCCAGAAAACTTACCATATAAGGTGACTAGATGATCTAATGATCAGCCACTGGCACATTTTTTACAAAGACAGTATTGATGTCCTCAAACATTTAGTTGTTTTTTAAGATAATTTTGTATACAGTGAGTTTTTAATATTTAATATTTGAATACATAATTTTTTAAAGATTTCATTAAATATAATTAAGTGACCTGACCACTTGCAGACATATTACTTTAAATGATATTTGTGTAGTGCAGTCCTTAATTTTTCCCGACAATAAATCAGAGTTCAGCACTAGATGGCGCCATCTGTTGGGTCACGCGAGGAGGTTAACTTCAGACTTACTCGATGAAGTCCAGGTGGGCGTCGACCCACCACAGTCTATCCATGTCATGATCAAGGGTCAGTCCATTCGGCCACATGATCTTGTTCATGACTAACTTGGTCATGTTTGTCCCGTCCATTCCAATGCGGCCAATGTGTGCATTAAAGCCCCAGTCTGACCAAAATAGATACCTGTAACATCACACAGCATACAATGAGTGAGTCCTGAATGTCAACAAAGGAAGACTAAAAGGTCAAACAGATGTACTACATGTCTATAAACATATAGCAGACATCCATAAGTTTTATTACTACAGACTACAACTGAAATATACAATCCACATATAAAGATGAAAAAAATCTACAAGTCTATTGACAAATGCTTAAGAAGCTGGCATATTATACAACATTTTTTAATGGGTTTTGTTGGCAGGTGAAAAACTGTAAGATCAAAATTGATAAAAATGGATTTATATTAATTTCGAAAGCTGAAAGTTAATAAGTGTATTGTAAATGATGCAGATATTAACATAAAGGATGAAACATTTATCTATTTGTTTTGGCAGGGCTCGACATTAACGATTAACCGCGTGCCCGGGGAAAGGGGAAGTTCCAGAAAATAGTGGGAGGGGAATTAAAAGTCACCTCCTACTTGCCGGACTGGGCAAGTGGGTCCAACATAAACCTTTATCAAAAGGCCTGAAATAGGATCTTTGTGTTCATAAATACAATCAATGATTTTTTTCGGCCAAATAAAAATTCATGTAGGGCAAGTGAAAGCTAGATGTTACTTGCCTGACTGGGCAAGTACTTTCAAAAGATAATGTTGAGCCCTGTTTCGGTGTAAAAACAGGGGATAAACAATAAACAGATAATTATTAGGAAAATGAGTACAAAAGCTTACCCTCTTTTTGGATGTGCCACAAGGCCTCGAGGTCTCTGAAAGATGCCCTGTACCAGCGTCAGACGACTCGTCCCATTCAGCTCCGACACACACAGAATTGATAACTGCTTGTCCATCCAGTACATTTTTCTGGTGAGAAAAAATCATAAACTGTAAACCAAGTACTACTGTGTGACAGCTATAAACTGTTAACAGGGTACTACTGCGTGACAGCTATAAACTGTAAAACAAATACAACTGTGTGACAGCTATAAACTGTAAAACAAATACTACTGTGTGACAGCTATAATATGTTAGTGGAGTACAACTGTGTGACAGCCATAAACTGTTAGGAGGGACCCAGGGGTCTGGATGCTCAGCTGAATAATCTGAGAACTTTTTATCCTTGAACTTGAAACATTTAGATTATTCTAACAATCTTTAAAAAAAATTTGGTCTAGTGACCTTGACCACTGACTAGGTAACCTCAAAATCTACAGATTTCCTCACTTTGGGCAAGTAAGCCATGTTTGAAAGATAGAAAATTTGGAGTGAAAAGTGCATGGACACTTTGTGTAGCTCCTGTGACCATCACCTTTGACCTCTGGGCCATGAAAATAAAAATGTTTCTTACTTAAGTGGTTGGTCATTAATAAATCAAAGTTTAAAGCCAATCTGTCTATCCAAAGCAGAATTATCATCCATAAACTAGCTTGTGAATGGATGGGCCCTATGACCCTAAAATCGAAGAATCTTCCCCTATTGGCAGGTGAGCAATATCTTGAAGATTTTTTATGAAATGTTCGGCTTGAAATACATACGCATTTAAACAAATATGGGTCCTATGACCTTGACCTTTAGACCCAAAAATTGACAGGGTTCTTACTTTAGTGGTTACCCATATATAAATCAAGTTTGAAACCAATGTGTCAAACTTACCTGGAGTTATCATCTGGAAACTAATTTGACCTTGTGATCCAAAATTCATTTATCCTCTCCCCATACTGTCAAGTTAGCTAAATGATCAAGATGGAAAGTTTTGAATGAAAAGCTTGGCTTTAAATGCAGCCATAATCTTTTTAAATAAGTGTTCTGTGACCTTGACCTTTGACCTCATGACCCAAAAATCTACAGGTTCTTGCTTAAATGGTGGGCCATATGTTAGTCAAGTTTGAAATCCATATGTTAATCCAACCTTGAGTTATCATCTGGAAACACATTTCTGTGGATGGACGGATGGATAGACCTACGGAGGAACAGACGGACAGACAGGGTGATTACTATAGGGCATCCACTTGAGATCAATAAACACACCAGGATTCGGGACACTAGCTAGAATCACAGCTGAGAAACTGATATGATTTTTGTCATTTTATAGTAAGAAAAATGGAAAAATATTTGTAACTAGGGACCCATGGGTCTCGACACTTGGCTGCATTTGTCTATAAGGATATATGTTTATGAGGTTTTCCTAAATGTTGGTCCTGTGATCAGTTTGAAGCCAACCTGTCTACTGGAGTTATCATCCATAAAACTAGAATACGGTTAGTTGACAAGCGATTACGTGTATCCACCAAAATCAGAGTAGGACGGGTGAAGTGAGGCATGGATTGAGTGGCAAGAGGAAATAAAGTTACATGTGTTACATATCAGAATGGATGTCTGCCACGTAAACATGATTGTAGGTAGCGCCACCTGTTATTTGAAAAAGAAACTATCCAAGACGCATATGCAAAATTTCAGGTGGAAAGTCAAATCACTGCAGAGATATGAGTATTTTATCCCACAGCAGACAAACAGATGATCGCTGTGCCAAAATGGCTGCAGGTGGCGCCACCTTTTTTGTGTATGTTATAAAACTATCAAAGGGCTACATTTGTGTAAAATTTTTCTCCTGATTGGTAGAACAAGTCCGGAGATATAAGCATTAATGTCTACAGCTTGAACCTGAATGAAGCTGGCGCCACCTGTCATAAAATCAAGAAAGCTATCCAGGATGTATATGCATGCCGAATTACAGGTAATTTGGTCAAACCACTGCAGAGATATGAGTGAATATAACCCAAGGCAGACAAACAGATGGACACTGTGCAAAAATTGCTGCAGGTGGCGCCACCATTTTTGTGTATGTTATAAAGCTATCCAAGGGCTACATTTGTGTAAAAAAATTTTCCTGATTGGTCAAACGGTTCCCGAAATATGTGGGTTTATGTGTGGAAACCGACGCACAAATGGACGTTGGGCAGATTGGAAAGGTCAGAGGTCAAGGCCAATCGTTTAGGCACCAGTTCTCATGTGACCCGATTATTGGTGTAAGTTTTGGAAAAATCCATCCAGTAGTCCCAGAGGAGTTCTCTAGAAACGAACATGGCAGTGGAACCCAGTCAAAAACATAGTATCCACTAAAGTTCGTTTTGGCGGATTACCCTGGAGGGTACTTTCAACCCCCACAGCTCGGAGGATATAGGTCACAGTGACCTAATTTCAGGTTTCCAAGGACATTTTTTATTGACCTCCTTGGATAATCACTTAGAAGTTTCTAGGACCAGCATTTACGATTTGTGCCCTGCTACGGATGGCTTGACCGCCGGACGGACGACTGGACGGCCGGAAGAACGATGGACAAAGCGCCATTCCTATACCTCAGTTGACTAACAGTCAGCTGAGCTAAAAATAACAAAAAATACAGGTGGCGCCACCACTTTTCAGGAACTGACAAAACTATAACTAAATCTATTAATTATCAAGATATTGCAGGTATTGTTTCAATTTTTTTATTATTCAGGGGGTACTTACAAGCCCCAATATTGGTTGCAGTGATCTGATTTCCGGTTTCCAAGGAGACTTTGTATAGAACTTCTAGATTTTAAGTTACAGGCTTCTAGGGTCAGTTGTTACAGTTTGTGCCTTGCTGAAAGACAGCCAGACCATTACTACTGTGTGACAGCTATCAACTGGCTACAGATATACCCTGTGTATAAGGAAAACCATCAGTAGTACTACTGTAACATTACTAATACCACACTGATTTATCTACAGGCTACAGATATACCCTGTATATAAGGAAAAAAACAAGGGACCTATGGGTCACGGCGCTCAGCTGATCATGATTGAACTATAAATGTATCACCATTGTGATACTATATTTAGTCGACAAACCTTATGAATATCATGGACCTATTAGGCTATTATAAAGGAATATAATGTAATATGCGAGTAAATCATGTATGAAATTACCTGACTGATGGATTAATATGGAGTAAATATAGTGGTTTATTTTTTATTAATTTGGGAGCTGTTGAAAATAGCAATATATTTGAGCAAATATGAATGCAATGACAGTACACTAAGCAGTGGCAGAATGATGATAAGGCTATTTGTTGAAGGATCTATAGTGTATAGAAGTCCACAAGATTTCAATTTGACATATATAATGTTATTATTAACTATGCTGAAGAGTGGATTTATGAATTGTGACTGTATGACATGATATCTCTTAGGTCTTGACAAGGTACATTATATTGATGCCCACCACATCATTGACACAATATTGACATAATTTCTGGCACGTACATAGGCAACAAACAGTTATACAATATACAAAAATATGAATATATCTGATTCAACTTGTTCTCGTTTACTGAGGCTGACATTGGGATGGGGTTCGGAGAAGGAAACAGTGTGGGCAGCAAGGAGGGTTGGATGTAGAGAGAAAAGGAGATAGAGAGAGAGGGAGGGAGCATCCAACAGTACTTAAACACCTGGAAGGTTAAAATCTAAAATATTATGAAATGTAGATAAAGTCTGAGAGAAAGAGGTAATCTAGGCTATGGCTGGTTGATATGATTGAAGAAATTGTTGCAAATAATATTTTAAGATCTGACCTTGCGCTTTCATTCGATACCTTCTTGACAGGCTGTTGACAGTTCAACATTTTACACATTTGTCTAATGAGATCCAATTTTGTTAATTTAAACTTTAATTAACCTGTTTTTTCTATTTTATGATATGTATACAGTTGCTATAAAATCCCCACTCCACAGGCGGAAGGACTTGATGGAGGGGGGGGGGGGGTTACGATGGGAATTACAACGCCTCTGTCTCTCTGTATATATTTTCTTCAAATTATTAAATTTTATGCTATAGCAATAGCACTATTGTTGACAGTGGGAAGGAGCAAGGACTTAGTGGGGTGGGGGAAGGGGATGGTGGGAGTTACAATACCCTTGCATATACGTACAGGATATGAAATTTAATTAATCAGAGCTTACAGGAAAAAAAAGTTTATTCATAATTATTAAATATTTAAAACAGGCAAGAAAGCTAGAGAAACAAAGCAAATAATTTTAATTCCCATTCTTCTGAGCCAGGAAATTATGAAAAATTTTTACATAAATTCCCTTTTTTATGACATCATTTTTTTCCAGGTTTGAAAATGTAACTATACATTTAGAGTATAACATATATATGTGAATATTTCAGTTGATTCACATTTCTTAATTGCATCAACATATATATCTAATAAATTAGGTTCATAGTACCTGTCAACATAATGGGGTGGAGGGAGGAAGGGAGGCATAGGGGTGAGAGAGAGAGAAAGAGAGAGAGAGAAAGAGAGCTAGAAAGAGAGAAAGGGAAAGAGAGAGGAGAAAGGCTCTCTGGTAATTACTGCCTGACCCAGCCTGACCCAGACACTCACAGAAGCAGTAGGCAAGGAGTGAAGGTGTTATGTAACAGCCTGGAACACTGTTAACCAAAGACTTGATGTAAACATTCAAGACATGGTGCTATAAATATGGGTCACTGTGCTCAGCTGAAGTTGGCCTTGAAGGTAAAAATCTAAAATAATAATGGAGATCAAGTCTAAGATGAAAAGGTAATATATGCCATGGCTGGCTGACATGATTGGTTTGTATTGATGAGTGAGAAATTGTTGCAAATAATATTTTGTGACCAAACCATGCATTCTCTTATGTCAAAATTGAAGCATGTGAGCAGTTTGTGAACATAAGATGTATATTATTACCATGATCATTGGCTGGCTTTTTGATAGTTTGTTGACAGTTCAGTAGTTTACACATTTGCTCAATTGGATCTATTTTACATAATATATATTATTAAATATATTTATTTTTATTTTATAAAATGTATAAAGTTGAAATATAACTGATGTCTCCAGTCCCCAGATGCAAGAACCTGGTGGTGGTGGTTGGGGGGGGGGGGGGGGGGGGGAGGGCTCGAATGATGGGAGTTACAACATCTCTGTATTAACATAGTGTATATACATATAGGATTTCCACTTAATTCAACAATACTTACAGGATTAAATAGTCCATTCACAATTACATAATATTTAAAAAAGGACAGACAGACTGTTAGACAAACAAAGCTGATAATATATTTTAATATTTTAAAGTTTTTCATCTGCAATATTACACATCTGAATACATAAGTTGCTTTCAAATTTCAGACTTTAATGGCTTAAATCCATACACATACAGCATATGAAAGTTATTTCAACAGTGCTTAAAGGAAAAATTTCATAATTAGTATATATATTTAATGATAATTGAGAGATGATGGACAGACAAGAGCTGATCACTTTATGTTCCATTCTCCTGGGGCAAGAATATGTTTCAATATTAGATCTTAATTTTTTCTAATCCAATTATCTTTCAAATTGAAAAAAATTGTACACATTTGCAATAATAACTAATGTCCCAGTGCACAGGTGACGGTGAGGTGCTAAGGATCAATGACAGCCGGGGGGGGGGGGGGGGGGGGAAGAGATGGGATTAACAACACTTTTGCATAAACATTCAGGGCAAACAAAGCCTGATCTCCAATTCTGCTGAGGCTCGAAAATAATGAACACATGTTTGTATTAGATCCTCATTTTTTTATTTTAAGTTTAATTTGTATACATTTCCAATATAACATATATTTCTGAATATAAACGTTGATTCATAATTCTAAATTGCATCATCATAAATCTCAATCTTGTCATGTAACACCACATCATGCATACAAATGTATATTTATATATTCATGGGGGGGTGGGGGGGAGGGGGTGTGATATGAGAACAATTGTACACCTGTCACAGCAGGGGATCTCCCCCAGTGACTGAAACAAATCAGGAACCCTGGCATAGCTGACTTCCAGTGACCTGGAGTGGCCTACCTGCATCTGGAACAAAGCAAGTGACTACAATAGACCCTCAAGATAAAATTCAATAACTAGCCTAATTTTCAACCTTTTAGTTTCAAATTTCAGATTTAAACACATTAAATACTTATGTTTACATTCTGAGAAAATTAAATCAACAGTACTCACAGGGAAAAAATGTGTCATGGTCAAAGTTGGGTAAAATTTCAGGTACTGATTTTATGTTTATGCTAATAACTTATAAAATTTACAAAATACAGATCTAATTTTGGGTATACAATTGAATCTTAATTAAACAAAGTTATATACTTTAAAAAAATTCTCTAGCTTCAATAATTTTCATGAAACCTGAGTAAATATTTTTCCTGATTTTTTTACAAAGTCAATTTTGTTTGGGCACATAACTTAAAACAATTACGCAATACTGACATCATTTCTGGCAGGTGCATAGCGAATGTATAGAAAAATATGTATATTATATATGATCAAAGTCAGATCAGTGGTTTTGATACTAGGCAGTCCTGAAGTGTAACAAAGGGTTTTTAATGAAAAAATGAAGTTTTTCATTAATATCTCGAAGGAATTAAGTTCTGGTGACCAAATTCTTGGCATGGTAGGGGATTTTGGAGACATCTTACTGTATGCCTAATTTAAGGAACTTAGAGCTGAAGCTGGGGAGCTGAGCTCTAGCAAACTGCATAACACTAGGTTGATGTAAACAATATGTGACATGGTGCTTGAAAACTTGAATAAAATCTACAGTTTTTGATCAACTGGTTTCAAATTTTAAATGTTAACAGTTGAAATGCTAACAAAAACATGCTTTGAAAATTAAATCCACAGCAGTCACAGGAAAAAAACGTGCCATGGTCAAAGTTGGGCAAAGTTTAAGGTACCAATTTTTTATTTTTGCTAATATTTCAAAAAATTTAAAAGATTTTGATCAAATTTTGGGTATACAATTTAATTTTGATTAATAAAAGTTATATTACTGGAAAAAAAGTGCTTAGATTTAACAAGTTTTGTGTTAAGTGATCAAATTTTTTTCCTGATTATTTACAAAATGCATTATGTTTGGGCCCATAACTTTTTTAACTTATATAATACAGACCCAATTTCTGGCATGTACATAGGAAGCATATAGAGGATTATTTATGGTAAATATGAGGAACAAGTGACCCATGGGTCATGACGCTCAGCTGCCAAGCATGACCTGTGACATCATGGACTGAGATTCACAACTTCCAGTCAAATTTTGAAGAAACAATTTGCCAATTTGTTGAAAATTTTCTATGACAACAGAAATATATATCACCTATGTCTGGTTAAAACACAGTGAATTGATGGTCTGAGGAAAATGCATGATTGTTAAGCTATCAGGAACTATTCCAACAGCTTGCTTGAAACCTGTCAGTCTCAAAAGGAACACCACAAAGGGCAAATATAAGATCAAAATATATAGCAAAAATCAAGGAAATACATGCAAGAATTATTGAGAAACAGGTGCTTCTGAGTGAATTTTTATTCAATACAAGCCAACTGTACTGCACTTTTATAAATGATGGTAATCTTTATTCAGAAATATTTGACCCAATCCTTTACATGAGATAAAATGATCAAAAGGAATTAAAAGATGGTTGCCTGGTGGCCATATTGGACTTCTGACAAGTCTGAAATCAGACAACAAACATTCTCTAAATCGGACCAAACATTAAAGAAAAATTACTGAAACTGCACTGAGGAAAGAATTTCCAAGGTGGCTAACTGGCAGACATAATGGATTTCTGACAAGTATGACATTTGATATCCCACATTCTCCAATAAGAGACCAAACTTCGGGCAAATTATCCAGTAATGGATGCCCAAAATAATTCAAAAGGCATGTCCAGGCCCTCATATCAGATTTATAGATATACAATTGTAAAAAGTGTAAGTCCAATATTTTATATTATCACTCTGCTTTTCAATGGGGTCAGCAGGGTAGGTAAACTGCCAAACCTGAAAGAAAAGAAATGCAGAAAGCATGACTAAGAGTCTTGAAATAAAACAAAAAGCCATCCTAAATCAAGGTACACATCCACATATTATGAGAACAAACACTTTCTTTTATATGTGGTGATATATATTAAAATATTCAGATAGCTAGGAAACTAAGTTTATTGCTAGGATTCCATAAAATAAACTGCAAAATGTTCCCATCATCTCATAAATCAGTAGCTAAACCTTAATACTATACTCTCATAGTCTTAATGCCTGGCTGAAGCATTCTGACAACAGTGTTTTTGTTATGAAGTAACGAGGTACTTATCACTGAGCCTTATCACTTAATAGGCTGATACAAAAGGGAGTCATATGTCACCAGTGTCACTCACAATTACAGCCACACAGGGAGATGTACCAGCTGGAGTGGGATGGTTATATATACAAGAAAAATAGAGATGGTCTATAAAATAAGTAATTGTGAACATCCCTGACCTATGACCTTGGCCTTTTGCCCATATATCAACTGGATTTTTCTAAATGATGGGTAACTACTAACCACTTAAATCTGGTGTAATTACTTTGCAACCAATGGGTGAATAACTTTGACCTGCAACCTTTAACCTGCTGACCAGCTGACCCCAAAATCAATAAGTTATTTATTCAAGCAAAAAGACCCATAAATATGAAGTTTGAGTCAAACTGAGTGATGCATAGATGTGGCATATGTGAAAGACTGAAGGTTTGGGTTGAACAGTTACACTTGAAATATGCTCACAAGCATTTAGAACAATTAAATATTGTGACCTTGACCTTTGACTTTTTGACCTCAACATCAATAGGCTTCTTCCCTTATTGGTAGGTAAGCCATATATGACAGATTGAAGGTACTGATTGAAAAGTTTGCCTGAAAAAGACTCCACGCAAGAAGTGGGTGCTGTGAACTTGACCTTTGACCTCAAAATCAACAGGTCTTTTCCCCTGTTGGCAGAGAAGCGTTATATCAGTGCTGGAAGGTTTGAAATGAAAAGTCTAGCTTGAAATGTGTCCACAACCTTTTCAAAGTAGTGGATCCTGAGACCCTGACCTTTGACCTTGTGACCTCAAAATCTATAGGATTCTTCTCCAACTAAGTAGGTGAGCTATACGTGAAAGATCAAAGAATTGGGATGAAAGGGTTGGCTTAAATTGCATCCACAGGCTTTTCAAAGAAGAGGCCCCTGTGACCTTGACCTTTGACCTTTTGACCTCAAAAAAATTATGGTTCTTCCCCTGTTGGTAGGTGAGCTGTATGTGAAAGATGGAAGGTTTGGGATGAAAATTTTGTCTCAAAGAGTTATTTCTGGGGGGTGCAAACACACCCCATAACTTCGAAAATATAGGTCGCAGTGACCTAATTTCAAGTTTGCAAGGAGATCTTTTTATAACCTCTAAGATTGCATAGGGTTCATGGCCCTAGCCCCTACGGTTACGATTTGTGCCCTGCTAACGGACGGACGGCCGGCCGGACGGACAGACGGAAGGACGCCGGACAAAGACCCATCGCTATAGCCCAGCATGACTGAAAGTCAGCTGAGCTAAAAACAGATGAGTGGTTTTGATATTAGGCAGTCCTGAAGTGTGAAAATAGGATTTTAATAAAAAATTGAGGTTTTTCCTTAATTTCTCAAAGGAACGAAGTCGCAAAGACCCAGTTTTCGGCTTGGTAGGAGATCTTGGGGACATCTAACATTATGCTGAATTTTGGATTCCTAGGTCTTACGGTTTCAAAACGTGCCACATCTACGGACGGACGGACGGACGGACGGACAGACGGACGGACGACGGACAATGGACCAAAACTATAGCTCAGATGACTTATAGTCAGCTGAGCTAAAAAGCAGTAGTACTACTGGATCATTATTAATACAACACTGATTTTGTACATTAATTATTTTTTACAGTGATCTTACCTTCCAACCCAATCCACAGCTAACCCCTCGGCCTTTTGTACATTAATTATTTTTTACAGTGATCTTACCTTCCAACCCAATCCACAGCTAACCCCTCGGCCTTTTGTACATTAATTATTTTTTACAGTGATCTTACCTTCCAACCCAATCCACAGCTAACCCCTCGGCCTTTGGGAGTCGATGACGTACCAGGAGCTCTTCCTGCTCTGGTGACTTGAACGACATTCGTTTAATTTGACTGACGCGTTCATCAATAAAGTACACCATCTCCTCCTCGTAGTGGAAGTCTACATGAGCCACGTTCCTCAGCCCCATCTTCAGCATCTCGTAATATTTACCGTCCAAGGACATTTTGCGGATGTAGTAACGATTGGCAAAAATCAACCATGGCTCAATGCCTGTAACAGAGAGGATGTTAACATAAAAATGTTTACTGTCAAGACAATTTCATTAACACAGTCATAGACCATTTTTCTAGGTTTCTTTTCTTATCACTGCATGACTTTTTTTAACTAATCTATTAAGCCTGAACATGGTCTCATATTTCATCTCAGAGCCAACAGGTTCACCTACAGAAGGCTTGGCTGATTTTGTAATATTATAAACACAGTCTATCTAATAATCAAGAGTAAGTACATGGTGTGTCTGACAAAAAACAAACTGGAACCTCTCAAAACGATTCTGCTTTCTTTAATGACCTTTGAAATCCTAATTCATACAAACCTCTTAAGGGACAGTATGTTTGTATGATTAAATGGGAAGGGACAGCAGTATGTACAAGTTTTGACCACTCCTTTATCAAATGAAATGAAGTATGTACATACACACAGTAAATGTCTTAGATCACAGTCTGATGGGAATGAAAAAAGGCACAACAAAGTGATCACTAAAACATGCTGCAGGGCAAGCTCTCCACAGTTTCAAAGTAAATGCTGCCAATATTTTATTCAAAGTAAATGCTGCCAATAGTTTATTCAAAGTAAATGCTGCCAATAGTTTAGTCAAAGTAAATGCTGCCAATAGTTTAGTCAAAGTAAATGCTGCCAATAGTTTAGTCAAAGTAAATGCTGCCAAAATTTTTTATTCAAAGTAAATGCTGCCAATATTTTATTCAAAGTAAATGCTGCCAATAGTTTAGTCAAAGTAAATGCTGCCAATAGTTTAGTCAAAGTAAATGCTGCCAATAAGTTTAGTCAAAGTAAATGCTGCCAATATTTTATTCAAAGTAAATGCTGCCAATATTTTATTCAAAGTAAATGCTGCCAATATTTTATTCAAAGTAATTGCTGCCAATATTTTATTCAAAGTAAATGCTGCCAATATTTTATTCAAAGTAAATGCTGCCAATATTTTATTTAGAGTAAATGCTGCCAATATTTTAGTCAAAGTAAATGCTGCCAATATTTTAGTCAAAGTAAATGCTGCCAATATTTTATTTAAAGAAAATGCTGCCAATATTTTATTCAAAGTAAATGCTGCCAATATTTTATTTAAAGAAAATGCTGCCAATATTTTATTTAAAGTAAATGCTGCCAATATTTTATTCAAAGTAAATGCTGCCAATATTTTAGTCAAAGTAAATGCTGCCAATATTTTAGTCAAAGTAAATGCTGCCAATATTTTAGTCAAAGTAAATGCTGCCAATATTTTAGTCAAAGTAAATGCTGCCAATATTTTAGTCAAAGTAAATGCTGCCAATATTTTAGTCAAAGTTAATGCTGCCAATATTTTAGTCAAAGTAAATGCTGCCTATATTTTATTCAAAGTAAATGCTACCAATATTTTATTCAAAGTAAATGCTGCCAATATTTTTTGGGTATATGTATCCTCTGGAGTAACCAGATATTCATTAAATACAGGTGTTTTAAAAACATGAGAATACAATTTACTGTTCCGAAAAACCATATCTGAGGGACTTTTCAGATGAAAAAGGTACATATGAATGATCAAGAAATAAAAATGAGCTTTTGTGAAAAAGAATGCCAGGCAAACTGAAACACACATGAATTAACCGTTTTAAACTAATGCCACATGAAGAGCATTTTTTGCTTACTGTCTTTCTTCTTGCATGTCCTGTTGTCAGCTGTTTTCTCGTAACCATCAACACACTTGCAGACAAAGCTTCCAGGAGTGTTCTCACAAATCTGAGAGCAGGCTCCAAATTGGTCTGTACACTCATCAATATCTGAAATCATTAGAGCACTGCCATGTATACCTGAGAAAATGAAGCATGACAAAATTTAAATCCCCGTACCAAAAAGTTTTTGTTTCAAGGGGAATTTTTATACTTACCAATATAAAATATAATAAAATTTATATATATAATAAAAAATATAAAAATTTACAACCTGCTACTCTTTGACCCCAATATTACTGCCTCCACACTTCTTTGTTCATGATTATAAATCTTTTGTTCACATCAGACATCACGTATTATAACCCTTACCATAATATTTGATAAAAGGCAAAGTCAAAGGAAACAATCTGTACTTGTCCCCAGCCCACTGCTTCTCTGGTTGAGATTAAAATCTCTTATCAATAGAGTCAGATCATTTGTGCAGATCTCTTGGTTTGATTATTTTACATATTTACTTGATTTTTTGTATTTATATTTGAGCTAAATCAACCTTCAATAGAAATCTGAGCATTTATTAAAATTCTTTTGTCAAGACGGCTTTTGTTTATCAAAATAATAAATCATTTGTCTCTACCACAGAGGGATCCAGCCCCATCTACAAAATACTGGATCCAACAGCCAGAGACAAAACACTGGTCTGAGCTGAGCTGTGTTATAATGTACATGGTATACACCAGTCTGAGGTGAGCTGTGTTATAATGTATATGGTATACACTAGTCTGAGGTGAGCTGTGTTATAATATACAAAGTATACACTAGTCTGAGCTGAGCTGTGTTATAATGTACACAGTATACACCAGTCTGAGGACAGCTGTGTTATAATGTTCATGGTATACACTAGTGGGAACTGAGCTTTGTTATAATGTACAAGGTATACACTAGTCTGAGCTGAGCTGTGTTATTATGTACAAGGTATACCTCTGCAGGTCCGGCAGTCAGTGTTGAGGGTGTATCCGGGGTTACACTGGCACATGTAATGGTCAGCCTGTTTTTACATGTGTGTTCACATTGTACACTGTATACACCAGTCTGAGGAGAGCTGTGTTATAATGTACACTGTATACACCAGTCTGTGCTGAGCTGTGTTATAATGTACACTGTATACACCAGTCTGTGCTGAGCTGTGTTATAATGTACACTGTATACACCAGTCTGTGCTGAGCTGTGTTATAATGGACTCAGTATACACTGGTCTGAGCTGAGCTGTGTTATAATGGACACAGTATACACTGGTCTGAGCTGAGCTGTGTTATAATGGACACTGTATACACTAGTCTGAGCTGAGCTGTGTTATAATGTCTATGGTACACACTAGTCTGAGCTGAGCTGTGTTATAATGTACATGGTATACATTAGTGTGAGCTGAGCTATGTTATAATGTACGCTGTACACACTGGTCTAAGCTGAGCTGTGTTATAATGGACACGGTATACACTAGTCTGAGCTGAGCTGTGTTATAATGTACACTGTATACACCAGTCTGTGCTGAGCTGGGTTATAATGTACACTGTATACACTGGTCTAAGCTGAGCTGTGTTATAGTGGACACGGTATACACTAGTCTGAGGTGAGCTGGGTTATAATGGACTTCGTCTACACTAGTCTGAGGTGAGCTGAGTTATAATGTATACAGTATACACTAGTCTGAGGTGAGCTGTGTTATAATGTACACTGTATACATTAGTCTCAGCTGAGCTGTGTTATAATGTACTTGGTATACACTAGTCTGAGGTGAGCTGTGTTTTAATGTTCACTGTATACAGTGGTCTAAGCTGAGCTGTGTTATAATGTACACTGTATACATTGGTCTAAGCTAAGCTGTGTTATAATGGACACGGTGTACACTAGTCTAAGCTGAGCTGTGTTATAATGTACACTGTATACACCAGTCTGAGGTGAGCTGTGTAATAATGTAAACAGTATACACTAGTCTGAGGTGAGCAGTGTTATAATGTAAACAGTATACACCAGTCTGAGCTGAGCTGTGTTTTAATGTACACTATATACACTAGTCTGAGCTGTGCTGTGTTATAATGTACTCTGTATACATTGGTCTAAGCTGAGCTGTGTTATAATGGACACGGTATACACTAGTGGGAACTGAGCTGTGAAATAATGGACCTGGTATACACTAGTCTGAGCTGAGCTGTGTTATAATGTATACAGTATACACTAGTCTGAGGTGAGCTGTGTTTATAATGTACAAAGTAAACACTAGTCTGAGCTGAGCTGTGTTATAATGTACACTGTATACACTAGTCTGTGCAGAGCTATGTTAAAATGAACACTGTATACACCAGTCTGTGCTGAGCTGTGTTATAATGTACACAGTATACACTGGTCTAAGCTGAGCTGTGTTATAATGGACACAGTATACACTGGTCTGAGCTCAGCTGTGTTATAATGGACACGGTATACACTAGTCTGAGGTGAGCTGTGTTATAATGTATACAGTATACACTAGTCTGAGCTGAGCTGTGTTATAATGTACACTGTATACACTAGTCTGAGCTGAGCTGTGTTATAATGTACACTGTATACACTAGTCTGTGCAGAGCTATGTTAAAATGAACACTGTATACACCAGTCTGTGCTGAGCTATGTTATAATGTACACAGTATACCCTGGTCTAAGCTGAGCTGTGTTATAATGGACACAGTATACACTGGTCTGAGCTCAGCTGTGTTATAATGGACACGGTATACACTAGTCTGAGGTGAGCTGTGTTATAATGTATACGGTATACACTAGTCTGAGCTGAGCTGTGTTATAATGTACAAAGGAAACACTAGTCTGAGCTGAGCTGTGTTATAATGTACACTGTATACACTAGTCTGTGCAGAGCTATGTTAAAATGAACACTGTATACACCAGTCTGTGCTGAGCTGGGTTATAATGTACACAGTATACACTGGTCTAAGCTGAGCTGTGTTATAATGGACACAGTATACACTGGTTTGAGCTCAGCTGTGTTATAATGAACACGGTATACACTAGTCTGAGCTCAGCTGTGTTATAATGTATACGGTATACAATAGTCTGAGCTGAGCTGTGTAATAATGTACAAGGTATACACTAGTCTGAGCTGAGCCGTGTTATAATGTACACTGTATACACTGGTCTAAGCTGAGCTGTGTTATAATGTACACTGTATACACTGGTCTTAGCTGAGCTGTGTTATAATGGACTTGGTATACACTAGTCTGAGGTGAGCTGTGTTATAATGTTTACGGTATACACTAGTCTGAGGTGAGCTGTGTTATAATGTATAAGGTATACACTAGTCTGAGCTGAGCTGTATTATAATGTACAAAGTAAACACTAGTCTGAGCTGAGCTGTGTTATAATGTACACTGTATACACTAGTCTGTGCAGAGCTATGTTAAAATGTACACTGTATACACCAGTCTGTGCTGAGCTGTGTTATAATGTACACAGTATACACTGGTCTCAGCTGAGCTGTGTTATTATGGACACAGTATACACTGGTCTGAGCTCAGCTGTGTTATAATGGACACGGTATACACTAGTCTGAGCTGAGCTGTGTTATAGTGTATACTCTGTATACACTAGTCTGAGCTTAGCTGTGTAATAATGTACAAGGTATACACTAGTCTGAGCTGAGCTGTATTATAATGGACACATTATACACTAGTCTGAGCTGAGCTGTATTATAATGGTCATGGTATACACTAGTCTGAGTTGAGCTGTGTTATAATGTACATGGTATACACTAGTCTGAGCTGAGCTGTTTTATAATGTACACTGTATACACTGGTCTAAGCTGAGCTGTGTTATCATGTACACTGTATACACTAGTCTGTGCAGAGCTATGTTAAAATGTACACTGTATACACCAGTCTGTGCTGAGCTGTGTTATAATGTACACAGTATACACTGGTCTAAGCTGAGTTGTGTTATAATGGACACAGTATACACTGGTCTGAGCTCAGCTGTGTTATAATGGACACGGTATACACTAGTCTGAGCTGAGCTGTGTTATAATGTACATGGTATACACTAGTCTGAGCTGAGCTGTTTTATAATGTACACTGTATACACTGGTCTAAGCTGAGCTGTGTTATAATGTACACTGTATACACTGGTCTTAGCTGAGCGGTGTAATAATGGACTCGGTAATCACTAGTCTGAGCTGGGCTGTGTTATAATGTACATGGTATACACTAGTCTGAGCTGAGCTGTGTTATAATGTACACTGTATACACTGGTCTGAGCTGAGCTGTGTTATAATGTACACTGTATACACTTGTCTGAGCTGAGCTGTGTTATAATGGACATGGTGTACACTAGTCTGAGCTAAGCTGTGTTATAATGTACATGGTATACACCAGTCTGAGGAGAGCTGTGTCATAATGTTCATGGTATACACCAGTTTGAGCTGAGCTGTGTGATAATGTACAAGGTATACACTAGTCTGAGCTGAGCTGTGTTATAATGTACATGGTATACACTAGTCTGAGCTGAGCTGTGTTATAATGTACACTGTATACACTGGTCTAAGCTGAGCTGTGTTATAATGGACATGGTGTACACTAGTCTGAGGTGAGCTGTGTTATAATGTTTACGGTATACACCAGTCTGAGCTGAGCTATGTTATAATGTACACTGTATACACTGGTCTAAGCTGAGCTGTGTTATAATAGACATGGTGTACACTAGTCTGAGGTGAGCTGTGTTATAATGTATACGGTATACACTAGTTTGAGGTGAGCTGTGTTTTATAATGTATACGGTATACACTAGTCTGAGCTGAGCTGTGTTATAATGTACAAAGTAAACACTAGTCTGTGCAGAGCTATGTTAAAATGTACACTGTATACACCAGTCTGTGCTGAGCTGTTTTATAATGTACACAGTATACACTGGTCTAAGCTGAGTTGTGTTATAATGGACACAGTATACACTGGTCTGAGCACAGCTGTGTTATAATGGACACGGTATACACTAGTCTGAGCTGAGCTGTGTTATAATGTACATGGTATACACTAGTCTGTGCTGAGCTGTTTTATAATGTTCACTGTATACACTGGTCTAAGCTGAGCTGTGTTATAATGTACACTGTATACACTGGTCTTAGCTGAGCTGTGTTATAATGGACTCGGTATACACTAGTCTGAGCTTGGCTGTGTTATAATGTACATGGTATACACTAGTCTGAGCTGAGCTGTGTTATAATGTACACTGTATACACTGGTCTGAGCTGAGCTGTGTTATAATGTACACTGTATACACTTGTCTGAGCTGAGCTGTGTTATAATGGACACAGTGTACACTAGTCTGAGCTAAGCTGTGTTATAATGTACATGGTATACACCAGTCTGAGGAGAGCTGTGTTATAATGTTCATGGTATACACCAGTTTGAGCTGAGCTGTGTGATAATGTACAAGGTATACACTAGTCTGAGCTGAGCTGTGTTATAATGTACATGGTATACACTAGTCTGAGCTGAGCTGTGTTATAATGTACACTGTATACACCAGTCTGAGCTGAGCTATGTTATAATGTACACTGTATACACTGGTCTTAGCTGAGCTGTGTTATAATGGACATGGTGTACACTAGTCTGAGCTGAGCTGGGTTATAATGTACACTGTAAACACTAGTCTGAGGTGAGCTGTGTTATAATGTACTCTGTATACACTAGTCTGAGCTGTGCTGTGTTATAATGTACAAGGTATACACTAGTCTGAGCTGAGCTGGGTTATAATGTACACTGTAAACACTAGTCTGAGGTGAGCTGTGTTATAATGTACTCTGTATACACTAGTCTGAGCTGTGCTGTGTTATAATGTACAAGGTATACACTAGTCTGAGCTGTGCTGTGTTATAATGTACAAGGTATACACTAGTCTGAGGTGAGCTGTGTTATAATGGACACTGTATACACTAGTCTGAGTTGAGGTGTGTTATAATGTACACTGTATACACTAGTCTGAGGTAAGCTGTGTTATAATGTACACTGTATACACTAGTCTGAGCTGAGCTGTGTTATTATGTACAAGGTATACCTCTGCAGGTCCGGCGGTCAGTGTTGAGGGTGTATCCGGGGTTACACTGGCACATGTAACTGGTCAGCGTGTTTTTACATGTGTGTTCACACTGTACTGTCCGACATTCATCAATGTCTGCAATAGAAAAGACAAAACATGACGCACATCAACAGACCAGATTTTATAATCAGTGGTCTGGTGAGACAATGTTGCATAGAAATTTTTATATTAATGTAATCTAGATAATGTTTTTAAGGTACCAGTACCGCTACCATGGTTTTTGGATATGATAAAACGGCACTGCGGGAAGAACAATATAAACTCAATAACAGTGATGAGATGTTTGTGTCGGTGAGTGTGTCCACCCATCAGTCAACAAAATATCTTTAATCTGAGATAAAACTTTTCCAGACTCGCAACCTTCCATAACATATGTGTATAAAACCACCATCTTGAAGTCTACTGCAGAAAAGAAATAAAAATATACAGTACTTACACAGAAAATATAAGGAAAATATATAAATAATGTTCATATTTGAAAAAGAGTTATATATGGTAGCATAGGTTGACACCTTGATTTTATATAAAAGACTGCAATACATACAGTGAAAAGTGTAAAAAGACCACCCGTGGGACTAGCCAAAAGTGGTCTTAATTTACAGGAAGTCTGATTGGACAGGTGAATTAAAACCAATGTGAACACTTTTAGTTCCAGGTGGTCTCAGGTGGTCTTTATTGACAGGTGGTCTTTATAGACAAGTGGTCTTAAAAGACAGGTGGTCTTTATAGACAGGTAGTCTTTATAGACAGGTGGTCTTTATAGACAGGTGGTCTTATGGACAGGTGGTCTTTATAGACAGGTGGTCTTAATAGACAGGTGGTCTTTATAGACAGGTAGTCTTATGGACAGGTGGTCTTTATAGACAGGTGGTCTTAATAGACAGGTGGTCTTTATAGACAGATGTTCTTAATAGACAGGTGGTCTTAAAAGACAGGTGGTCTTTATAGACAGGTTGTCTTTATAGACAGGTAGTTTGTATAGACAGGTGGTCTTTATAGACAGGTAGTCTTATGGACAGGTGGTCTTTATAGACAGGTAGTCTTATGGACAGGTGGTCTTAATAGACAGGTGGTCTTAATAGACAGGTGGTCTTAATAGACAGGTGGTCTTTATAGACAGGTGGTCTTAATAGACAGGTTAGTTATAAGCAATGTGAATGCTTTTAGTTCACCCAAGTAGTCTCAGGTGGTCTTAATAGACAGGTGTCTTAACAGATATTTGAACAAGAGCTACTATTTGACTTGGTACTTACTGCAGTGTTTTTTTGTCTGAGGTATCTTTATTATTTGAACAAGAGCTACTATTTGACTTGGTACTTACTGCAGTGTTTTTGTCTGAGGTATCTTTATTATTTGAACAAGAGCTACTATTTGACTTGGTACTTACTGCAGTGTTTTTTTGTCTGAGGTATCTTTATTATTTGAACAAGAGCTACTATTTGACTTGGTACTTACTGCAGTGTTTTTTTGTCTGAGGTATCTTTATTATTTGAACAAGAGCTACTATTTGACTTGATACTTATTGCAGTGTTTTTGTCTGAGGTATCTTTATTATTTGAACAAGAGCTACTATTGACTTGGTACTTACTGCAGTGCTTTTTGTCTGAGGTATCTTTATTATTTGAACAAGAGCTACTTTTGACTTGGTACTTACTGCAGTGCTTTTTGTCTGAGGTATCTTTATTATTTGAACAAGAGCTACTATTTGACTTGGTACTTACTGCAGTGTTTTTTTGTCTGAGGTATCTCTATTATTTGAACAAGAGCTACTATTTGACTTGGTACTTACTGCAGTGTTTTTTTGTCTGAGGTATCTTTATTATTTGAACAAGAGCTACTATTTGACTTGGTACTTACTGCAGTGTTTTTTGTCTGAGGTATCTTTAATATTTGAACAAGAGCTACTATTTGACTTGGTACTTACTGCAGTGTTTTTGTCTCAGGTATATTTATTATTTGAACAAGAGCTACTTTTTGACTTGGTACTTACTGCAGTGATTTTTTGTCTTAGGTATCTTTATTATTTGAACAAGAGGTACTATTTGACTTGGTACTTACTGCAGTGTTTTTTTGTCTGAGGTATCTTTATTATTTGAACAAGAGCTACTATTTGACTTGGTACTTACTGCAGTGTTTTTTGTCTGAAATATCTTTATTTGAACAAGAGCTACTATTTGACTTGGTACTTACTGCAGTGTTTTTGTCTGAGGTATCTTTATTATTTGAACAAGAGCTACTATATGACTTAGTACTTACTGCAGTGTTTTTGTCTGAGGTATCTTTATTATTTGAACAAGAGCTACTATTTGACTTGGTACTTACTGCAGTGTTTTTTGTCTGAGGTATCTTTATTATTTGAAGAAGAGCTACTATTTGAATTGGTACTTACAGCAGTGTTTTTGTCTGAAGTATCTTTATTATTTGAACAAGAGCTACTATTTGAATTGGCTTTTTACTGCAGAGTTTTTTGTCTGAGGTATCTTTATTATTTGAACAAGAGCTACTGTTTGACTTGGTACTTACCGCAGTGTTTTTTGTCTGAGGTATCTTTATTATTTGAACAAGAGCTACTATTTGACTTGGTACTTACTGCAGTGTTTTTGTCTGAGGTATATTTATTATTTGAACAAGAGCTACTATTTGACTTGGTACTTACTGCAGTGTTGTTCATCTGAGTTATCTCCACAGTTGTCTTCTTTGTTGCACACTATTTCGTAACTGATGCATTTGCCATTTCCACATCGAAAATCATTGTTTGGACATTTTGGTTTTTCAGATACTGGAAGCAGTGAAATAATATATAATTTATAACAGTTTATAATTATTATATATGATTTATATTTATTGTACGGTTCCAGATTGAGTAAATCTTCAAATAAATGAAACAAGGGACCCATGGGTCACGGCGCTCAGCTGATCGTGATTGGACTATAAATGTTTCTCCACTGTGATACTATATCGAGTCGATAAAGCTTATGAATATCATGTACATGTTGGGCTATTATAAAGGAATGTAATGTAATATGTGAGTAAATGATAAATGAAATTACCTGACTGATGGATTAATAGAGTCAAATAAAGTGGTTTATTTTTTATTTATTTAGGAGGGGTTGAAAATTGTGATATATTTGAGCAAATATGAATGCAATGACAGCAGTAATAAGCAGTAGTAGAATGATGATAAGGCTATTTGTTGAAGGATCTAAAGTGTGCCCACTATGTCTACATATTACACAATATTGACATAATTTCTGGCATGTACATAGGTACCTATGGACGAATAGTTATACAAAATATTAAAGTATGAATATATCTGATTCATCTTGTTCTTGCTTACTGAGGCTGACTTTGGGATGGGGTTCGGAGAAGGGAAAAGTGAGGGCAGCACGAAGGTGGATGTAGAAATATTCTATTGTAATGTTTTTCATTTATATAAGAATATGAAAAGCTAAGAGGAAAGGGGCCCTCCTACTTGGTTATAGTAAAGTTCTAAATATATGATTGCAAACTAATACTCTGACAAGACTGTCATGAAGAAAAACAGTAAAAGTTTTGAGATACTGTGTTGCATACGAAAATTTACAGATGGACAGGCAAGAGGACAGAATGGACTAATACCTTTATTTCACTTTCAAGAGAATAAAGCATTTAAGTTTATATATAATCCTATTTTTTTAAGCAGATCCACTTTTTCCATTAAGAAGTTTTTATCTGAATCATTTTTTTATTTACAGGTTTATAAATTTTTAATTTAAAAACCTGAAAATATAAGTTAAAATATTAGAATTGTTGCAAAAGTTGCAATCATTATATATACAGAGTAAAAAACATTGGGTCATATTATGCATACACATATATTTTATTATTTTTAAATCATGAATGTTTAAACTGATTTTAAAAGAAAATAATGCCACAACATGGCATCAACAAGAATATTCCTTGAATCACTATTAAAAAGTTTTGCACATTGGAGTTTTCAGGACATGCTTAATTTTATTCACCAAAATAAAATAAAAGTAAATTTGATAAAATAAAACATCTTTTCAAATAAAGTATACACACTGTTGGTTGAATGAGGGACAAACAATATCATTGTGCTAATTACTATCCCAGTTTTAATTAATAACTGGAATTAATAGTCAATTTCACACCTGGTGAAGTTTTTACTCTTCTGAAGTAAGGAATTACTTATCTCATGAACATCCAGACTTTCACAGCAATACACCACTTTGTGGACACAATTAAATGTACACTTTAATCATTGTAACCCGTGGTTCAATACAAAATCTAAAATGTAGCATGTCCAAGAATAAAATAAAATACAGAAAAATTATAACATTCATCTAGTTTATGCACCAGCTGGGGGGGGGGTGAGTGCAGGTCAGAGGGGAAGCCTGCTAGTAGTGGCCAAGCTGGGCCAAGGTAAGCTGCCTGGGGTGGGTTACATAATGCAAGTGAAGGCTGTACTACTAGGTGGGCTAGATGTAAACAACACTTGACATGGTGTATGAAAACATGAATAAAAGCTATTCATTCCAATCAATTTCTTTTGAAAGTTCAGATTTTAAAAGATTAAATCCTTATGCATATATGCTGGGAAAATTAAATCAACAGTGCCAAAGTTGGACAAAATTTAAGGTATTGATTTTTTATTTATGCTAATAACTTGAAAAATTTGCAAAATTCAGATCTAATTTTGGGTAAACAATTGAATCTTGATTAAATAAAGTTATATTCCTGAAAAAAAGTCTCTAGGTTCAGCAATTCTCATGTGAGTAAATATATTTCCTGATTTTTTAAAAAATTGCATTATGTTTTGGCCCATAACTTCCAAATAATACCCAATACTGACCTAATTTTTGGTATGTTCATAGAAAATGTATAAAAGAATGTGAATACTAAATACGATCAAAAACAGATCAGTGGTTTTGATATTAGGCAGCCTTGAAGTGTAACAATGGTTTTTTTTTATGGAAAACAGAGTTTTTTTTCCTTAATATCTCGAAGGAACAAAGTCCTAATGACCCAATTTTCGGTATGGTAGGAGATTTTGGGGACATCTAAAATTATGTCAACAGCCTGGGGAGCATAGAGATGTGCACTGAATGACCTACAGTCATCAAAGTGGACTGCTTGACAATGTAAGGGAATACAACAAGAGCCTCCAAAAAATTCAATAACTAGCCTAATTTTGCAGCTTTTATTTTCAAATTTCAGATTTTAACAGATTAAATCCTTATGTATACATGGTGTGAAAATTAAATCCACAGTACTTACAGGAAAAAAACGTGCCACGGCCAAAGTTGGGCAAAATTTAAGGTACCAATTTTATATTTTTGCCAATATTTAAAAAAATTTAACAAATTTTGATCTAATTTTTGGTATACAATTAAATTTTGATTAATTAAAGTTGTATTACTGGAAAAAAGTCCCTACCTTTAACACTTTTGGTCTTAAGTGACCAAATATCTCCCTGATTTTTTTACAAAGTGCATTATGTTTGGGCCCATAACTTTTTTAAATTATATAATACTGACTTAATATCTAGCATGTACATAGGAACTATATAGAGGAATATTTATGGTAAATATGAAGAAAACCAGATGAGTGGTTTCGATATTAGGCAGTCCTGAAGTGTGAAAATAGATTTCTAATAAAAAATTGAGGTTTTTCCTTAATATCTCAAAGGAACGAAGTTCTATTGACCCAATTTTTGGAATGGTAGGAGATTATGGGGACATCTAACTGTATGCCAAAATTCAGATTCGTAGGTCCAACGGTGTCGAAACGTGCCAGTCTTACGGACGGACATCCAGACGGACGGACGGACAGACGGACGGACGGACAGACAGACGGACGGACGACGGACAATGCACCATGACTATAGCTCAGATGACTTATAGTCAGCTGAGCTAAAAAAGATAGTGATAGATACTATAATAACCTTATGGGAAAGCATGAGATTCATAGTCAAGTGTTCTGAAACAATACACACTGTATGACTGACACAATGTTACTATACCTTCAGACAATATGATAATATTACAGAGATCTAAAAACAAACCAACTGATGAATGATATCAATACTTACTACATGGCCTGACACTGGCTTCACAGGGCTCTGATTTTTTTTGGTGGTTTGATGTCTTATACATAAGATTACTATGTAGGACATCTTGGCCTTGGATTTTACTTGATATCTCATCAATTTGCCATGTAGGCTTCAAACTAAGGAATTCTAGCTCTCTGACTACCCTGAATTACTTATCACTGATCTATGTTCTGATTCCCCCTCCTTGTACTCACAACAAATTTACACTGTTTTGTCAGTTAGGAAATAGGTCAGTGATAAGGCATTCAGTGTCATGTATTTTTTTGTATATAAAAGGTCCATGGCCTATAGCAGGCAGTACCTGTTGAGGCTGAATCTCACCCTGTGATGACAATATGTTAGGAATGGTACTGACAATATGTTAGGACTGGAACTGACAATATGTTAGGACTGATACTGACAATATGTTAGTATCCGACAATATGTTAGAACTGGTACCGACAATATGTTAGTACTGATACTGACAATATGTTAGGACTGGTACTGACAATATGTTAGGACTGGTACTGACAATATTTTAGGTTTCACACTAAGGAATGTCAGCTTTCTGATGTCTGCTCCACACTAAGGAATGTCAGCTGTCTGATGTTTGCTCCACACTAAGGAATGTCTGCTGTCTGACGTGTAGGCTTCACACTTGGGAATGTCTGCTGTCTGATGTGTAGGCTTCGCACTAAGGATGGTCAGCTGTCTGACTTGTAGGCTTCACACTAAGGAATGTCAGCTGTCTGCTCCATACTAAGGAATGTCAGCTGTCTGACTTGAAGCTCCACACAAAGGAATGTCAGCTGTCTGCTCCACACAAAGGAATGACAGCTGTCTGCTCCACAGAAAGGAATGTCAGCTGTCTGCTCCACACAAAGGAATGTCAGCTGTCTGCTCCACACTAAGGAATGTCAGCTGTCTGCTCCATACCAAGGAATGTCAGCTGTCTGCTCCACACAAAGGAATGTCAGCTGTCTGCTCCACAAGAAGGAATGTCAGCTGTCTGCTCCACAGAAAGGAATGTCAGCTGTCTACTCCACACAAAGGAATGTCAGCTGTCTGCTCCACACAAAAGAATGTCAGCTGTCTGCTCCACACTAAGGAATGTCAGCTGTCTGCTCTACACTGAGGAATGTCAGCTGTCTGCTCAACACTAAGAATGTAAGCTGTCTGATGTCTGCTCCACACTAAGAAATGTCAGCTGTCTGATGTCTGCTCCACACTAAGGAATGTCTGCTGTCTGACGTTTAGGCTTCACACTAGGGAATGTCTGCTGTCTGACATGTAGGCTTCGCACTAAGGATGGTCAGCTGTCTGACTTGTAGGCTTCACACTAAGGAATGTCAGCTGTCTGCTCCATTCTAAGGAATGTCAGTTGTCTGACTTGAAGCTTTACACTAAGGAATGTCAGCTGTCTGCTCCACACTAAGGAATGTCAGCTGTCTGCTCCACACTAAGGAATGTCAGCTGTCTGCTCCACACAAAGGAATGTCAGCTGTCTGCTCCACACAAAGGAATGCAGCTGTCTGCTCCACACAAAGGAATGTCAGCTGTCTGCTCAACACTAATGAATGTCAGCTGTCTGCTCCACACTAAGGAATGTCAGCTGTCTGACGTGAAGGTTTCACACTACAGAATGTCTGCTGTCTGAAGTGTAGGCTTTGCACAAAGTAATGTCAGCTGCATGACGTCTGCACCACACTAAGGAATATCAGCTGTCTGATGTCTGCTCCACACTAAGAAATGTCAGCTGTCTTATGTGCAGACTTTGCACAAAGGAATGTCAGCTGTCTGAAGTGTAGGCTTCACACCAAGGAATGTCAGCTGTCTGACTTGTAGGCTTCACACTAATGAACTGCCCCCCCCTCCCCACAATACTTACAACTAGTGGTGGTCTGATTAATCAAATGTATCAGTTATTGGTCATTTCCTTTTATAATGGATTAAACTGGCTGCATCTTTGTATTTATAAACAATCACAAAAGATTATGTATGAACATGCAAAGAGTGGTATTATCTGGGGGGAAAAAGTCCAATCCTGGACTTTCAGCAGTGTCATCAACCTAGCTATTACCTAGACCTTCCAGCATGACCTTGAATATTCAATATGTTATCAGTGTCCCTTTTAAACTGAACACCTGTCTGCTGTAATATACGAACCATATATATATACATCACAGCGAATACTATTACCATGACAACATGATTCAAAGTGAATACTGACTGACTTACATTGCTGTTATCATGGAAATACAGAAGTTACATAAAATAATCAATCAATATTCAATCATCTGTCATGTGTTTACGATTGACCATCAAACATGATTTTATGACCAGTTTCAAACACTACTTACGGCACATTTCCACCATTTCGTCAGACCCGTCTCCACAGTCGTCATCTCCATCACAGACGTGTCTCTTTGGAATACACTTTGATCTCGGTGGGTTACACTTGAACCTGTCTGGTCCACAGGTCTGATCTGTGATGAATAAATTAACATGACTAATGAACTTCAAATTTCTGTGTGGAGGTTTTAAATGCCTATAAAATAAAACAAACAGAATGAAGCATACAGGAAAAGCATCATATTGAAAATTATTGACAGAGGCAAGTTTATGGGTGTCACCACCAGACCATAGATATAATACACTGTATATTCTCAATCAATTCATAAAGAATTAAAGGATTACTATCTCTGAATTCTGAATTAAAACAAGAAAAAAACAGTAAATCATTTTTTGTTGCTGCTTGGACCAACAATCTACCAATATAAGTGAGTGATAATACCAGAATTTAAGAATATCTACCTTATATTTCATCACTTATGTTTACTTTGTCATGTATTTGTGAATAACATTACTGCTGACTTTTGTCTGCTGTTAATACAACTAAAGTTACCATTTTTCTCCGGGGAAAAGGGCTTCATGCGAGCTCACTACCTTGTTTGTAAAACAATCGTTTGTGCTTTTGTCAAGCTAGTGCTTATATTCTGTGATTTTTTCCCAGGGTGTCTTTCCTTTGGACTGATTCTCTGCTCTATAATGGCACCTGTGCTCCAGGCTAATCATAGAGATGTGAACTTGGTACATGCATCCCACTTTAGCCTGTAAATACGGCACATTGACCAGTTTTAATATTCATAGAAGGCGCTACTGGTTGATATTTAGCGTGCTTCTCAGTCAACCTTGCATGACATCTATTCAGTGCCAACAGCTAGCGTCCGCATTCACAACGATTGTATACAACTGCAAAGCCGGATAAATATGGCATGTTGTGAAAAGGTTGCTCTGATTTAATTATTCATGTCCCGCACTACTGGTTGTCTTCTAGTGTAGTACCCAGGTCTGTTTTCCTCGGCAATCCAGGCACTTAGGTAAGCACACTATTTTTCATGGGCCAAAGAAAATATTGCTAAAACATTAAAGCAGTCTCATAAGTGTCCCCGCACGTTTGGGTTTCTGAATCCCCTGCTGGTACCCCACGCTATTATGGTGCACTGCTCTCTAACAGTGATGATAAGCACAAATTACAAATCTAAAGTGTTTTCTTTTCAGGGCAGTCCAAGGCTAAATGGCAACTTCTGGAGAATCAGCAATGTGACAGAAAGTAACTAGAATATCAGCAGAAGCTGACAAAAGCCCTCAGCCAAGACAACAGTTTTTAGAGGTGGTAACAGTTACAAGTA
Organism: Sipunculus nudus; assembly: GCA_026874595.1. Taxonomy (NCBI): domain Eukaryota; kingdom Metazoa; phylum Annelida; class Sipuncula; order Golfingiida; family Sipunculidae; genus Sipunculus; species Sipunculus nudus. Next base: position 62,927,044 of record CM049321.1, read on the forward strand.
CTAAATATCTGTTCTCACATGGATGTATATCTGTACATGTCTCAGTTATAAATTTAAAATGGAGAGGTATGTACCATGATTCATAACAATCCACCAAATGCTTCCTGAAAAATAAGCTTCTAAGTTTTATTCTATTATAAGCTCTGTGACCTTGAAAAGTAGGTCAAGGTCACCCATCTTCGAACTTGACCGAGATTTTGTAGATATACATCTTCACCAAAGAAATAAAATTCCTCTTGTGAATCCTTTTAGAGATATCCCGCTCACAAGGCCAAAGTTGAAAAATCCAAGAAAAATTCATTAAAAATCAGAAATTGCAGGTGGCGCCCCAAAACTTGTGCAGCAGTTACAGACCATCAGTCCCTATGAGCATAGTAAGAATTGTGAAAATCCACCCAATGGTTTCTGAGAAATAAGCTTCTAAATGTTTTTTCTATAATCAGCTCAAAAACGTAGAAAAATAGGTCAAGGTCACCCATCTTCGAACTTGACCGAGATTTTGTCAATATACATCTTCACCGAAAAAATAAAATTCCTACGGTGAATCCTTTTAGAGATATTCCGCTCACAAGCCCAAAGTTGAAAAATCCAAGAAAAATTCATTAAAAATCAGAAATTGTAGGTGGCACCACCAAACTTGTGAAGCAGGTACAGACTATCAGTCCCAAAAATCATAGTAAGTTTTGTGAAAATCCACCAAATGGTTCCTGAGTAATAAGCATCTAAGTGTTTTTCTATAATCAGCTCTAAAATGTAGAAAAATAGGTCAAGGTCACCCATCTTCGAACTTGATCGAGATTTTGTCGATATACATCTTTACCGAGGAAATAAAATTCTGACGGTGAATCCTTTTCAAGATATCCTGCTCACAAGGTAAAAGTGAACGGACGCCGGACGGACGGACGGACGGACAGCTTGGGTGACAACAATAGCCCATCAGCCTAAGGGCTGAGGGCTAAAAACTGTTTATTGTTACTCCAGCTATTGAATTTTTTGCATTTTTGAATCGTTTAAGTAAAGAAAATATTTCTTTATTTTAAAAATTACTGTTTCTGAACTGATTCAGATTCTGAATTGATTAAGAATGTACAGTAAGTATTAGATATGAGCACTTAAGACAAACAAATGACCAAGCAGTCATGGCAGTCAACTAATGTATTTTAAACATTTTTGCATGAGTAACCTTGTGATGATATTCCCAGATACTGCAAGTATTATCAGTAAATCCATAATCATTATACTGATAAGGAGAATTATAGACTAGAATGGCTCTGTTTTTGCAGGAACAAAAATAAAAATATGCCCCCCCCCTTAACAACCCTAATATATGAGACATAAAAATATATCTCAAAAGTTATGGTGTTTCAGAAAACATAAAATACTACAGATGTGACCTTGAAGATCAAGGTGTAAGTCACAAGTTTTCAAACTTCTCTGAGAACAGGATGGAAAGAACTTGTGTGTGAAATAAGAAGAAAAGATATAGAGTACTTAAACGTCATGGGGGTCACAATAATTCTAGATTTTGGCAGAATTACCTTGAAGATGCAGGTCAAGGTCACCATTTTTTTATCTCGTCATAGAACATGGAGGATATAACAGGTGTGTCAAATTTGAGGAATAATCTTCTGTACTTAATTAGTTATGTGGGTAACAATAATACTAGAATTCAGCAGATATGACCTTAAAGACCAAGGTCAAGGTCATCAGTACCCAAACTCCTACGAGAACTCAGTGGAAACAACTTGTGTGTTGAATCTGAGGGGGAAAATGTGCAATACTTCATAAGTTATCACGTTCACCAGACATCTTAGAGACGATGAACTAAAATTTAGCTTATTTGACCTTGAAAATCCTGCTCAAGGTCACAACTCTTCAAAAAACTTGGTTGGAACCAGTTGTGTGTCAAATTTGAGGACAAAACGTGCAATACTTCAAAAGTTATGAGGTTTACAAAAATTTCACATTTCGGCTGATTTTACCTTCAAAGATCAAGGTCAAAGTCACCTGTTTTAGAACTCATCCGAGATTTTGGTAGAAACAATTTGTGTTTCAAATTTCAGGAAAAGATATTTGGCCCTTCAAAAGTTATATCGTTCACAAGATATCCAACAATGACTGACAAAGAGAACAGACTATGGCGTTGAAAACAACAAATGTCAACATATTATGCAGACATAATAAATGAGATTCATACTGGAGGGCAATATGATAGAGAGTAAAAGACAACATCTTGGGTCATGTGACCACTGCATCCTATAGCTATGGTTCACCATGTAGCACTCACTTGCACAGTTTTGTTCATCAAAGTTGTTTCCACAGTCATCATCTCCGTCACAGAACCAGTCCGCGCGGATACACTTGTTGAAGTCACACTTGCGGTAGCCCGATGTACAGTTGATGGGGGGACAGTCCTGGTCCTCATCCTCCCCACCCACACAGTCCATGTTCCTGTCACACACCTTGGTCTTGGGGATACAGTGAGCTCGACTGATGTTCTTGTTGGACTCACACACAAACTCATCTGGCCCGCACGTCCTTTCAGCTAAAGAAATAATAAAATATAAATCCAGTGATGCAATCCACACACAGGGGATTCCACAGAGAGATAATACACACACATCATAAAGTAGGTGATTATGTAATACAGTAGGTGATCATGTGATAAAGTAGATGATCATGTGGTACAGTAGGTGATCATGTGATACAGTAGGTGATTATGTGATAAAGTAGGTGATCATGTGATAGTGTAGGTGATCATGTGGTACAGTAGGTGATCATGTGGTACAGTAGGTGATCATGTGATACAGTAGGTGATTATGTGATAAAGTAGGTGATCATGTGATAGTATAGGTGATCATGTGATAAAGTAGATGATCATGTGGTACAGTAGGTGATCATGTGATAAAGTAGATGATCATGTGGTACAGTAGGTGATCATGTGGTACAGTAGGTGACCATGTGGCACAGTAGGTGATCATGTGATATAGTAGGTGAATATGTGATACAGTTGGTGATCATGTGGTCAGGGTGATTATGTGATACAGTAGATGCTCACATGAGAGTTGAGAGGGTCAAAGGTTCATATTAACTATTCACCATTTTACAAAAATAAAATAAATACACAAAACAATATCACACTCAACACAGAGTAAAATTAGAACACACTATTGTAATAAAATCAATAAAGTTAAACACTATTTAAGGCCATAATCAGTATAATCAACAGGTAATGAACTTGTACTTGCAATAGAAATGCTCTGTTTTGATTTGTCATGTAAATATGACTGAAATGTACTAACAACAGAAGCTACTCTCTGATTGGTCAGATTAGTATCACTGTCAGATTAAAACAGAGAAGCTGCCATCTGATTGGCCAGATTGATGCGACTTATAGATACTTACAACAGAGAAGCTCTGCTGCTTCGTCACTTCCATCGTTACAGTCGTCATCACCGTCACATACAAACTTCTGCTGGATACAGCGGCCATTGTTACACGTGAACTGACTCCCATAGCATGTCCTGTTTGGGTGATCTGTAACATTTTATTAAATGTTGTGAAAACAAATAACTGTCATGATAACATGACTGTCATGATAACATGACTGTCATGATAACATAAAATGTCATGATATCAAGTCACTGTGAGTACACACAGAAGCTGTCGTTAAAACTTGCCTGGTTTTCATGGCATATTGTGTTTGGGCAATCTGTAACTTATACCATAAAAAGGCACATTTAAGTAGACCTCGCATATAAGTCGAGGGTAAATTTTAGGGTTAATATCAGGTAAAAAATTTTTTAAGCTATTCTGTTATTTTAGTATTTTCAGAAATGAAGATCATCTGACACTCAGAATCAGCAGGTCTGCAATTGTAATTTGTAGAAGAGCCAAGGATTTCTCATACATTCAGTCATTGCTCATTAATTTTAAACTCTAGCTCTAATGATTGTTCATGTCTGATATCAATAAAAACATGATTATTTATGTGTCATTAAAACATGACTGTTGCTGTTTTATCTACATTTGAATGATCAAAATTTATAAGAAAGCACGAAGCTGCCCCATTCAAGTCACATGACAAGGCCAGGTTACAGTGAAATCTGTCCTTGCCTTGCTTGTTCATGTCCTTGGATCAAGGGTAGAAATTTTTATAGTTAAGAGATTTTTATTATACATTCTGTGAATACAAAAGGCCATAAACAGTTTTATTTAAGTTTTAATTTTACTCTGGTATTCCTTTTCTCGAAAGAATGACATATTTGTGAACAAGTCAATCGAGGGTCATGACGCTCAGCCAACTGACATGTTGACACTATGTCCTTGCACAGGCAACTAATTACGATGTAGGTGGCATCATTGTTCATGTATATTAGCTTGAGTTCATCAAGACCCATATGCACAACAAATTTGATGACAATCCAACCAGCCTTTCCTGAGGAATCTGGCAATTTGTGAGTATTTTGCATTGTTTCTGGGGTGCTCAAACATACCCCAAAACCCTGAGAATATAGGTCACAATGACCATATTTCAGGTTTCTGAGGAGAACCTTTGAGGAACTCTCAGGATATCAAGTTAGAAGTTTCTGAACCCAATGGTTATGATTTGTGCCCTACTTTGATTTAAAATTTTCAGTTATTCTGAGGGGTACTTATAAGCCTCATAGCTCAGAAAATATGGGTTACAGAGACCTAATTTCACGTTTCCCAGGAGACTTTTCATGGACCTCCCTGGATTTTAAGTTAGAAGATTTCAGGTCTAATGGTTATGATTTTTGCCATGCTTAGTATCAATTTTTAATTATGCTGGGGGGAGATTATAAGCCCCATAGCTCAGAGAATATGGGTAACAGAGACCTAATTTCAAGTTTCTAAGGATATTTTATACAGACCTCCCTGGATGTCAAGTAAGAAGATTCTAGGACCAATGGTTACAATTTTTGCCTTGTTAACGGACCACCACACAAAGTTTAAAAAAGTCCGGGTGGAGCCACCAGTCTGCAGGATCTAATGAAAGACTCCATGATCAATATGAATGCAAAGAATCATGGTGATAAATGCATTAGTTGTTCAGATAATGGAGCTTTATAGCATATTTTTAATAATTCCATTATTCTTGGGTGTACTTCAGAGCCCCATAGCTCAGAGTTTATGGGTAACAGACCTATTTTCAGGTTTCCACGGAGACTTTTCATGAGCCTCCCTGCATGTCAAGTGAGAAGATTCCAGGTCCAGTTATTACGATTTGTGCCCTGTTAACAGATGACTGCATCTCAAGGTCTCAAAAATACAGAAAAAAATCGTAAAAATAAAAAAAAAATACAGGTGGTGCCACAAGTCTGCAGAAACTAATGAAACATTCCATGACCAGTATCCATTCAAAAAATCATGGTTCTCAATACATTATTTGTACAGATACTGGAGCTTTTGTATCAAATTTTCTTTATTCTGGGGGTACTTCAGGGCCCCATAGCTCGAAGAATATGGGTAACAGAGACTGAATTTTAGATTTTCAAGGAGACTTTTCAAGGACCTCCCTGCATATCAAGAGAGAAGATTTGTGCCCTGTTTACAGATGACTGCATCTTTAAGGTCTCAAAAATAGAGAAAAAGAATTGTAAAAAAATAATAAAAAAAAAAAAAAAACAGGTAGCACCACCAGTCTGCAGAAACTGATGAAGCACTCCATGATCAATATCTATGCAAAGAATCATGGTGATCAATGCATTAGTTGTTCAGATACTTGAGCTTTTGTATCAAATTTTCCATCTTCCTAGGGGGGTACTTCTGAGCCCCATAGCTCGAAGGATGTGGATTTTATATATTTTACATATTTTGTTTCCGTATACCTACCGTAATTAGTTAATAGATGAACATTGTCACTGCCAGTGCCATTTTTTTGTGGAGACCTGGTCGGTTTTTTCCTTGTTGGCTCGCTAGATTTTTGGAGAATTTGTCTGGACCCTTGAATAAGATGACCCCCCCCCCCCCCCAACTTTCAAGGACATTTTTAGGGATAAATTTCTTTACTTATATGAGCCTTTTTACAGTACATATTGTTAACTGGAAATGTATTATAAACTGCTTCCAGGTATAATGGTAGAATATATGAATACTGATGTTAACATATGTGTATAAAACCACCATCTTGAAGTCTACTGCAGAAAAGAAATAAGAATATACAGTACTTACACAGAAAATATAAGGAAAATATATAAATAATGTTCATATTTGAAAAAGAGTAATATATGGCAGCATAGGTTGACACCTTGATTTTATATAAAAGACTGCAATACATACAGTGAAAAGTGTAAAAAGACCACCTGTGGGACTAGCCAAAAGTTGTCTTAATTCACAGGAAGTCTGATTGGACAGGTGAATTAAAACCAATGTGAACACTTTTAGTTCCAGGTGGTCTCAGGTGGTCTTTATAGACATGTGGTCTTTATAGACAGGTGGTCTTAAAAGACAGGTGGTCTTTATAGACAGGTAGTCTTTATAGACAGGTGGTCTTTATAGACAGGTGGTCTTATGGACAGGTGGTCTTTATAGACAGGTGGTCTTAATAGGCAGGTGGTCTTTATAGACAGGTAGTCTTATGGACAGGTGGTCTTTATAGACAGATGGTCTTAATAGACAGGTGGTCTATATAGACAGGTGTTCTTAATAGACACGTGGTCTTAAAAGACAGGTGGTCTTTATAGACAGGTGGTCTTTATAGACAGGTAGTCTTTATAGACAGGTGGTCTTTATAGACAGGTAGTCTTATGGACAGGTGGTCTTTATAGACAGGTAGTCTTATGGACAGGTGGTCTTTATAGACAGGTAGTCTTTATAGACAGGTGGTCTTTATAGACAGGTAGTCTTTATAGACAGGTGGTCTTTATAGACAGGTAGTCTTATGGACAGGTGGTCTTTATAGACAGGTAGTCTTATGGACAGGTGGTCTTTATAGACAGGTGGTCTTAATAGACAGGTGGTCTTTATAGACAGGTAGTCTTATGGGCAGGTGATCTTTATAGACAGGTGGTCTTAATAGACAGGTGGTCTTAATAGACAGGTGGTCTTTATAGACAGGTGGTCTTAATAGACAGGTGGTCTTTATAGACAGGTGTTCTTAATAGACAGGTTAGTTATAAGCAATGTGAATGCTTTTAGTTCACCCAAGTGGTCTCAGGTGGTCTTAATAGACAGGTGTCTTAACAGACATTTGAACAAGAGCTACTATTTGACTTGGTACTTACTGCAGTGTTTTTGTCTGAGGTATCTTTATTATTTGAACAAGAGCTACTATTTGACTTGGTACTTACTGCAGTGTTTTTTTGTCTGAGGTATCTTTATTATTTGAACAAGAGCTACTATTTGACTTGGTACTTACTGCAGTGTTTTTTTGTCTGAGGTATCTTTATTATTTGAACAAGAGCTACTATTTGACTTAGTACTTATTGCAGTGTTTTTGTCTGAGGTATCTTTATTATTTGAACAAGAGTTACTATTGACTTGGTACTTACTGCAGTGCTTTTTGTCTGAGGCATCTTTATTATTTGAACAAGAGCTACTATTGACTTGGTACTTACTGCAGTGCTTTTTGTCTGAGGTATCTTTATTATTTGAACAAGAGCTACTATTTGACTTGGTACTTACTGCAGTGTTTTTTTGTCTGATGTATCTTTATTATTTGAACAAGAGCTACTATTTGACCTGGTACTTACTGCCGTGTTTTTTGTCTGAGGTATCTTTATTATTTGAACAAGAGCTACTATTTGACTTGGTACTAACTGCAGTGTTTTTACACAGGTGGCGCCACAAGTCTGCAGAAACTAATGAAACATTCCATGACCAGTATCCATTCAAATAATCATGGTTCTCAATACATTTTTTGTACAGATACTGGAGCTTTTGTATCAAATTTTCTTTATTCTGGGGGTACTTCAGGGCCCCATAGCTCAAAGAATATGGGTAACAGAGACTGAATGTTAGATTTTCAAGGAGACTTTTCAAGGACCTCCCTGCATATCAAGAGAGAAGATTTGTGCCCTGTTTACAGATGACCGCATCTTTAAGGTCTCAAAAATAGAGAAAAAGAATTGTAAAAAAATAATAAAAAAAAAAAAAACAGGTAGCACCACCAGTCTGCAGAAACTGATGAAGCACTCCATGATCAATATCTATGCAAAGAATCATGGTGATCAATGCATTAGTTGTTCAGATACTTGAGCTTTTGTATCAAATTTTCCATCTTCCTAGGGGGGTACTTCTGAGCCCCATAGCTCGAAGGATGTGGATTTTATATATTTTACATATTTTGTTTCCGTATACTTACTGTAATTGGTTAATAGATGGACATTGTCACTGCCAGTGCCATTTTTTTGTGGAGACCTGGTCGGCTTTTTCCTTGTTGGCTCGCTAGATTTTTGGAGAATTTGTCTGGACCCTTGAATAAGATGACCCCCCCCCCCCAACTTTCAAGGACATTTTTAGGTATAAATTTCTTTACTTATATGAGCCTTTTTACAGTACATATTGTTAACTGGAAATGTATTATAAACTGCTTCCAGGTATAATGGTTGAATATATGAATACTGATGTTAAATGTGGTTTCATTGACTATGAATTTATAAACGGATGTTCATTGTGGTTTTATTACCTGTGAATTTATATACTGATGTTCAATGTGGTTTCATTGACTGTGAATTTATATACTGCTGTTCAATGTGGTTTTATTAACTGTGAATTTATATACTGGTGTTCAATGTGGTTTCATTGACTGTGAATTTATATACTAATGTTCAATGTGGTTTCATTAACAGTTAATTTATATACTGATGTTCAATGTGGTTTCATTGACTGTGAATTTATATACTGATGTTCAATGTGGTTTTAGGTATGTAATATAGGTACATAGACAGGTATGTAGAAAGGTACATGGACAGGTATGTAGACAGGTGTGTAGACAGGTATGTAGACAGGTGAGTAGACAGGTGTGTTGACAAGTGTGTAGACAGGTATGTAGACAGGTATGTAGACAGGTGAGGAGACAGGTGAGTAGACAGGTGTGTAGACAGGTGTGTAGACAGGTGTGTAGACAGGTATGTAGACAGGTATGTAGACAGGTGTGTAGACAGGTGTGTAGACAGTTGTGTAGGCAGGTATGTAGACAGGTGAATAGACAGGTATGTAGACAGGTGTGTAGACAGGTGTGTAGACAGGTGAGGAGACAGGTATGTAGACAGGTGTGTAGACAGGTATGTAGACAGGTGAGGAGACAGGTGTGTTGATAGGTAAGAGGACCACCCTGGAGGAGGTTTGATGTCTCCTACATCATCTTGATTCACATCATTTCCATCGTACACAGTGTGTGAGTGTTTCTGAACTCTGACCCACTTCTGTGACACTCTGTCATGTGCCAGTCTTATCCATTGTACTGTTGTATCATTAGCTACATATTTCCCATAAATCCTGTGGGAATCTTAGCCATCTCTGCTTAATGTTTGTTGGAATTACTTTCAGTGGAATTCTATCAGACACAACAATTTAAGTCAGATTTCTTTAAATGGGACACTTACTGCAGTCTGGTGGCTCATCAGAATTATCCCCGCAGTCATCTTCTCCATCACAATGCCAGGACGCTGCTACACAACGATTACTGTTACGACATGCAAAGTCTCCTGTATAAACACAAAGAACCAGATGAAATAGACACTTTAACGAGGACCCGGCAAACAATAATAACAGTGTTACAGTGGTCACTACAGCAGTCACTTGACCAATGGTCACTTCAGCTGTCACATTTATTACTGTACACTATGGTAGTCACAATTGGCCAATACCTTAACTGAAACATGTCAAAGCATTAAAGTGGCCTGTACAGAACATGACCACCAGGTTGCAGTGTAGAGTACAGAATATGACCACAAGGTGGCAGTGCAAAGTACAAAACATGATCACCAGGTGGCAGTGCAGAGTACAGAAAGTGACCACCAGGTGGCAGTGAAGAGTATGTGACATACCTGGAGCACAGCTGTGTTGCTGACAGTAAACTGGATTCTCGTCAGATCTGTCACCGCAGTCATTATCACCATCACACAGCCATCGGCGACGTATACACCGATTATTGGAGGGACACTTAACAAATCCTGGAGCACAGGTCACAGGAGCTGTTCATGAAGACAGAAAAGTTTTTTAGATTAGAACATGAAAACGATCATGCACAGAACCAGAACACATGGTGTGATTTATCAGATTACAACAGCTTCTCCAAGCACATGAACACAGGGGAAAAGCATGAAAATACTTTACATATAGTATGCTTTATTCACCTGGCATATATGCATTTTTGTAACCATAGAATTAACCATCTAAATCCCTGCAAAAACAAAATATCAACATTTTTAAATATGACAACAGTACAAGTGGGTGCCATTTTCTGAACATTGCTGAACAAGTTTCAACAGTCTCTGTGGCAATGTCAGCAGTCCTAGCTCAATAAGCTTAAAATGAAGCATAAATATTTAAGTTTAGGTATCAAAATTGTGAATAAGTAGTCTGTAAAAATCTATGTATTAATTATGAAACATTACAATTTTCAAAGCTCTACAGCACTGATCCACCAGGAATAGATACAATTTGAACTGACTGAACAAACACTTCTTAAAACAGCTGTGAGTTCAGTAAAGTTCCCTGCCTAATTTAACATACATACAGAAAACACAAAACTCCCCTCCTTACAGAAAACGTACGTTTGCCATGACAAGATTTAACTACTCACGACAGTCTTGTTCATCAGATTTCTTGTCGTCCCTACAGTTATCAGTTCCATCACACACCTTACTGCGAGGTATACATCTTCTGTTGGCACAGGTAAACTCGTTAGATGCACAGGTAGGATACACTAGAGATGAAAAGAAAAAGTTCCTTTTGGTAAAAAATATTACTTTATGCAATTACTTTTAGTGTAAAAAAATTTTTATGGTCAGATACTTATACAAATTGTTAATGATGATATCAAGGATACAAGATATAGTTCTGACTTATATATATCATCTTAATATTATTATTCTTACGTTAGTACAAAGCTAAATAGTCATTATTGCTACTTGTTAGTCTCAAATTATACTTAAACTTGTATAAAAAAGCACAACACTACAAACAGTACAACAATCTCATATGACAGATCAGGCTCCTCACTATAAAACAAGGCCTAACCCTAACCCACTATAAAAAAACAGGGCAATGGTAAATGGCAAAGTATGGTTTAATTATGTAGAAATTTGTGTAAGTCAATATATTTTTTCATAAGATGTCCTGATTAAAGCAACAGTTCACAAAGCTTAGTGACATTTTTAAGAATCTGATGCGGCCGACTAAATAAAAACTCTTTTGTGAAATAAAGCACATTAATTCCGTTATTCAACATGGGGAACCAGTTACACCAGCAGCCTTGAACAGTGAGAGGTGTCTATCACGATGTTCATGCCCTGGCCCTAGCCACCTGGCTTACAAATAAGCATCTGTGTCCTAATTTTTTTATTCAATAGGGGACCCTGTAAGGACCTGTTATGGGGTAACTATAGAACTTTCTTTATCTATTAGTTTTAGGTGGCCTGCTATCAGCCAGTCAGCTGCATCGCACACCAAATGGAGTCAACTGGGCTAAAAATATGTTTACAGCAACAGGGATACCAGAGAAACAAGGATACCAAGGCAAACAGGGATACCAGGGCAACAGGGATACCAGGGCAACAGGGATACCAGAGCAACAGGGACACCAGGGCAACAGGCATACCAGAGCAACAGGGACACGAGAGCAACTGGGACACCAGGGCAACAAAGATATCAGGTCAACAGGGACACCAGGGCGAAAGGGACACCAGAGCAATAAGGACACCAAAGCAACAGGGACACCAGAGCAACAGGGAGACCTGAGCAATAGGGGCACCAGAGCAACAGGAACACCAGGGCAACAGGGACACCAGAGCAACAGGGACACCAGAGCAACAGGGACACCAGAGAAACAAGGATACCAAGGCAAACAGGGATACCAGGGCAACAGGGATATCAGAGCAACAGGGACACCAGGGCAACAGGGATACCAGGGCAACAGGGACACCAGAACAACAGGAACACCAGAGCAACAGGGACACCAGAGCAACAGGGACACCAGGACAACAGGGACACCAGAGCAACAGGGACACCAGAGCAACAGGGACATCAGGGAAACAGGAATACCAGAGCAACAAGGACACCAGGGCAACAGGGATACCAGGGCAACAGGCATACCAGAGCAACAGGGACACCAGAGCAACTGGGACACCAGGGCAAACAAAGATACCAGGTCAACAGGGACACCAGGGCAAAAGGGACACCAGAGCAATAAGGACACCAAAGCAACAGGGACACCAGAGCAACAGAGAGACCAGAGCAATAGGGGCACCAGAGCAACATGGATATCAGAGCAACAGGGACACCAGAGCAACAGGGATACCAGGGCAACAGGGACACCAGGGCAACAGGGACACCAGAGCAACAGGGACACCAGGGCAACAGGGACACCAGAAGAGAGAACAAAACTGATCATGCATCCTGTTAGTGACATGATTTACAGTGATGAGATTTATAAGTAAACTGATACAGACACCAAACACATTATAATTCGAAAGATACCTAGGGACATTAAAAAAAAACAAACACTGTATTTAACTTACAAAACTGAGATTGTGACCTTCCAACAGATTACATTTAGTCAGCATCAATGAATTATATAACATTTACGCTATGTTTATCAAGTGATTTATCCTTAGATCCAATTTTTCTTTTGTTGATAAATTATATGTCAAACAGAGTAATATATTTTGTATTAAAGGCAGCGCAGCTTTACCAATGAGATTCAGAGGTACAACTTACCATGTCACATGATGTGTGTACAACTTACCATGTCACATGATGTGTGTACAACTTACCATGTCACATGATGTGTGTACAACTTACCATGTCACATGATGTGCCAAAGAAGCAGCAAAACATGGAAATATAATGACTGATATTTTGCCATAGACAACTTGCTCAAAGACCCAACTTCAACATGCAGATTTCAAAACTAAACTAGACATTTCTTGGCACCGCAGGTGCCAGAGTATCCCCGACATAGTAGGCCCCCCCCCTTTAAGAATAGACACCCATTTTTAGCAGCATATACTGACACTTGGCATATTCATTGTTTCTTCCATCTAACAATCCACAATCTTGTTGAAGATGTTGGTCCTGTGACCTTGATCTTTTTAAAGATGTGTCCTATGACCTTGACCTTTGACCTCATGACCCCAAAATCAATTCAAGTCTTGCTTTTCCAATGGGTCATATACAAGTCAAGTTTGAAATCCATATTTCAATAAAAGCAGGAATTGTCATCCAGAAACTAATTTTTGGACAGATGGCTCCTATGACCTTAACCTTTGACCTTGTGACCTCAAAATTGATAGGGGTCTTCCACTCTTGGCAGGTGAACTATATGTGCAAGATGAAAGATCTGAGATGAATTGTTTGGCTGAAAATGCATCCACAATCTTTTTAAAGATGTGTCCTGTGACCTTGACCTTCGACCTCATGACCCCAAAATCAATTCAGGTCTTGCTTTTCCAATGGGTCATATACAAGTCAAGTTTGAAATCCATACATCAATAAAAGCAGATTTATCATCCAGAAACTAATGTTTGGACAGATAGCTCCTGTGACCTTCACCTTTGACCTTGTGACCTCAAAATTGATAGGGGTCTTCCTCTATTGGCAGATGAACTATATGTGCAAGATGAGAGGTCTGAGATGAAATGTTTTGCTGAAAATGCATCCACAATCTTTTTAAAGATGTGTCCTGTGACCTTGACCTTTGACCTCATGACCCCAAAATCAATTTTGGTCTTGCTTTTCCAATGGGACATATACAAGTCAAGTTTGAAATCCATACATCAATAAAAGCAGGAATTATCATCCAGAAACTAATTTTTGGACAGATGGCTCCTGTGACCTTCACCTTTGACCTTGTGACTTCAAAACTGATAGGGGTCTTCCACTCTTGGCAGGTGAACTATATGTGCAAGATGAAAGATCTGAGATGTATTGTTTGGCTGAAAATGCATCCACAATCTTTTTAAAGAGGTTTCCTGTGACCTTGACCTTTGACCTCATGACCCCAAAATCAATTCGGGTCTTGCTTTTCCAATGGGTCAAATTCAAGTCAAGTTTGAAATCCAAACATCAATAAAGGAAGGAATTATCATCCAGAAACTAATTTTTGGACAGATGGCTCCTGTGACCTTCACCTTTGACCTTGTGACTTCAAAATTGATAGGGGTCTTCCTCTATTGGCAGGTGAACTATATGTGCAAGATGAAAGGTCTGAGATGAAATGTTTGGCTGAAAATGCATCCACAGTCTTTTTAAAAAGGTTTCCTGTGACCTTGACCTTTGACCTCATGACCCAAACATCAATTGGAGTCTTGCTTTTTTAATGGGACATATATAAGTCAAGTTTGAAATCAATACATCAATAAAGGAAATAATTATCATCCAGAAACTAATTTTTGGACAGATAGCTCCTGTGGCCTTGACCTTTGACCTTGTGACCCCAAAATTTATATGGATCATCCACTATTGGCAAGTGAGCTATATATTCAAGATGGAAGACCTAGGATGAAAGTTTGGCTTAAAATGCTTCCACAGTATCTTTTAAAATGCCAGTCCAGTGACCTTGACCTTTGACCTCATGACCCTAGAACCAATAGGGTTCATGTTTGAAATCCATATGGCTATCAACACTGGAGATATCATAAGAGGTGTGTGATTTTCACCATATATGGCAATATTCAAGGTCAAGGACACTCTCATAGAAACGGTCATGACCCCAATTTAAATAAACATCATCCCATAACCCATTCCTATGTATATGCATAATATAAAAGAAATCTGTCCATTAGTTTTTGACTTATAATGCTCACAGTACTGTAAGGTGGCAATTTTGGGAGTATTAAACGGCACGAAAACAAGAAAAGAATAATAGGTGGCGCCACCAGTTTCTGGAACATGACAACCCTATCTATGATCTTCCAGCAACTTGATTTTGGGATAAATCCATACAAGATTTCTTGAGATATTAAAGAATTGGAGTGATTTTCCCAAAAATTGGACCTATTCAAGGTCAAGGACACTCTCCTAGTAAAGGTCATGACCTCATTTTAAATAGGCGTTGTCCTCTTACCCATAACTATACATATACCAAGTTTGGTAAAGTTCCGTGAAATATTTTTTGGGTTATCGCGCCAACAAGATTTATATGCGGCGGCTGGGGGACCGGTATGAAAACATAGTATCCCCCGACTTTGTCTGGGGATACAATTATACAAGAATCACACACACACACACATATATATATATATATAAAGATCATATCTTTCATGTGTGAAAGAGCTACATCATATCAAAATATGTATAAAGTCCAAAAAGCTTTTACAGGATTGATGGTATAAAACAATTTTTAAGGAGGAGTTCAGCAGGTTTAAAGAAAGCACTATTTCAGTCTTCGCTGATTGTTTATTACTTCCTGTTCTTTCAGCTTCCTGTTTATCACTTCCTGTTCTTTCAGCTTCCTGTTTATCACTTCCTTTTTTAATGAACATCTGTAGAGTGACATGAAATTTCCAGTAATTCTAAATGTATATCCTGACATGATGTCATTCACTCACCACACCCATCCTCGTCTGAGTTATCCCCGCAGTCATCAATAAAGTTACACCTAGAGGAGTATGGGATACATTTGCGGTTTTTACAAACGTAGTCTGTCTGAGCACAGGTATGGTCCGCTGTAAAACAGTAGTTCAAGTTAAAGAACAATAATTAATTATTCAGTACAGAGAATCATTTCATATACATTTTTAATAATAATCCCACCATATTAACCAGTAAGACTTACAGCTCATAAGGTCTGGTTAACACTACAATACAAATGAACATTCCACAATACAAGCTAGAAAAATACAGGTCATTAATAATCCCACTGTATAAAATAAAAAGATTTATGCAAGTATTATGTACAAAGAAAAGTTACATCCATGCTGTGATAAAATCAAAAAGCTAAGGTGACAGTACCATTGTGTAGATTACTGCTTGGATACTTAAATACAAATGTAAGATCAATGATTCCATGTTTCTTGTAATTAGAAAACAGGGCTTCCACCTGGTGGACAGACTGGTAACTCACCACAGAGGATGGGATGTTCATCAGAGTTGTCCAGGCAGTCGTTGTCCTGGTCACACACAGCCCTCTTGCTGACACATCGTCCGTTATTACAAGTGAACCGAGATGACGGGCAGTAACTGCGGGATCGCACGCACATCTTGTTGCCATTAGCAAGGCGCCAGTCTGTATGAGTCTCACATGAACATGTTGCCTCTCCGTTTATCCCTGGATGACATGCAGCAAAGACGCACCCTCCGTTGTTCCTGTCACAGGGATTAGGACCTGTAAAATACAACCCATTTTCTTAAACAACAACTTGCCCAAGACGTTGCAATATTTTCTAGATTTTCTTAGAAGTGGGTGAGCCCTGAACCTCAAAGTAAACAAAGAAATTTTTGATTTACATAAATAAGTAACAGCTGACTTACATGAACAAGGTAATGGTCACCTTACATATAAAGTACCTGTTGACTAACATAAATAAAGTAACTGTAGACTTACATAAATAAATAACTGTCAACTTTCATAAATAAAGTAACTGTTGATTTACATAAATAAAGTAACTGATGAATTACATGAAGGCTGCAAATCTGGAGCAAAAATCCTCATGTCATATGGCATGACAGGAAGGTTGCTTGAGATGGTCTCTCTGTTCGCTCCGTTGTGTTTCTCAGCCTTAAAGATGGACTCTGAGGAGGAAGAAAACTCAGTCTGTATTTGTAAACTGTTACACAATGTGTTACATGCATTGTGTTACATGATAAACTTGTAAACTGTAACACAATGTGTTACATGAATTTTGTTACATTATTGTAAACTGTAACACAATGTGACACGTGAATTGTGTTAAATGATAAACTTGTAAACTGTAAACTCAATGTGTTACGAGAATTGTGTTACATGATGAACTTGTAAACTGTAACAAGACCTACAGGCCTAATGCGAACCTGTGCATTGGGAAATACACCAGGTATAATGCTTCTATGCTGGACCATTACTTCTCATGTATATGAACAATGCAAGTACTAAACATTTTGAATAAGAAACAATTACACAAACATCGCTGCTGAAATTCTGGCATGGGTGCACACAACACAAAAATGATTGTAGCTGGCACCACCAGTCTTGTATACAACAAAGCTATCAGAGATATATTATTATGCCCAATTTCAGACTGATATATCAAACCCCTCCTGAAAATAAGCATTGACAGACACTGTGCAAAAATTATTGTAAGTTGCACCACCAGTCTTGAATACGACAAAGCTATTCGATATGTATATATATGCCCATTTTCAGGCTGATATATGAAATTCCTCTGTAGAAATAGGCAGGCGCATACACTGTGCAAAAGTCATTGTAGATGATGACACCTGTCATGTCGCACATGAGGTAATTACATGTCACCCATGAGGTGATCACATGCCTTGTGCTTGGCTGCACTGATTGAACTCTTGACCTAAATCTGGCTGCACTGAATGAACTCTTGATCTGTTGCCAAATCTGAACCAGTTGGCAGTTTCTCAACCTATTTAAAGATACAGACACAATCTCGGAGTGTTGGTGAATCTGTTTACACATACTGAAAGACTTTGGCTAAAATGCTTTTTTTTCAAGCTGACATATTCATAAACTTTTGATCAAAATATCTAGAATTATAAAAGATGCAGTTTTTTCATTGTTATAGGTCCAATAACTCTGCCAAAAATCATTCAAGTAAACTTGAACAAAGGCCACCTAAGAATAATTTTTGTGCAATGTTACAAAAGTTATAATTGAAACAATAATTTTGTAGAAGAACAGTTTTGCAGTCCTCAGTTTGAAATAGACATAATAATGGCCATAAGACCAACAAAAGCTTTTCTGATATGATTGAAAGAACCATGTCCTAGGATATTTCTTTTGAAAAATTGAACGATTCAACTTGACAGTTTCATCATAAACAATTTAAGCTGAAAGAGGCTAAAATTATGAGGGTTTTGCCCATAAAAAAACAGTCAATGTAGGTGGCACCACAAAATCTGCAACTTCAAATATGAGTCATGTGACCAACATTTGCACAATACTTGGTAATGCTAGCTTCTGTCATTTCTGAAATTACTATGTCAGTATGCTTACTTGGCCAAATGACTGTTCAAATTCATGTAACTCCACTAAAATTCATCAAATGCAAACCATTTGACAAACTTGAGAGGGTGTGCCTCTGGAATCATTTCTGCAAAATATTGAACAATTTGGCTGGACCGTTTACAAGAAGAAGTCTTTTAAAGGTTTTTCAGCTTTTTCCCTATAAAATCTAAGTAGACGCAGATAGCAAAAAAATAAGCTGAATCCCACAACATTTGATATGTGACAGATTATTGCATAAAATCTGGGGATGGTAGCTCCTGCCATTCCTGAGAAATTATGGGTTAATGTACAGATGACCAATGACCCCCGTACAAAAAAGGTCAATGCAGGTGGTGCCACCAATACCTGAATTTCATATATGACTCATGTGACCAACACTGGCATAAAATTTAGTGATGATAGCTCCGGCCGTTTCTGAGACTATCATTTTAGTATGCTTTTTTGACAGAAGACTAAGTTCAACTTTCTGTAACTTGGCCAAAATTCACCAAACTTGAACCATTCAAACAAACTTGAGAGAGATGGTATAAAGACTTTTTCTGTGAAATATTGAACAATTTGGCTTAACTGTTTCAGAGGATAAGATTTTTAAAGGTTTTTTACCTTTTTGTCTATAAAATCTAAGAAAATGCAGAGTTTTTTATTGCATTAAATTTCATGATGCTAGCTCCAGTCGTTTTTTGAAATAGTAAGGGTTAACGTACAGACGGCGAACGCCGCCACACCATCACATTAGCTCACAGATTCGCTAAAAATTACTACAGATGCATATTTAATGCAAAATTATAATACAGATACATCTCACTGATGGCAAAATCTTGAATTAAGTTGAGTATCAATACCTATTATTTATAATCCATGTACAGCCGTCTTTATATACCCACAAAGAGCTGTATACCTGTGATTGTAAACATTGCCTGGCATGAGGAATATCTAACATCATAAATCTTCATTTTTTAAAAGCTTTAAAAAAACATTCTTGTCAATATTAACCATAGATAACCTGAAATCTAAATGTCTAGAGGCATGATGTAATTGATGCTGATAAACAGGTGCCAGGCTAGATGTATCTGCTTCACACAGCTTACATACATGGTAAAATGACTCAATTCAATCTTTATAATTCAGCCAAAATTCATTCTTTGGAACCATAAAAGACAATTGTTATAAGAATTATTCAGGGGATTATTTTTGTAAAATATTACACAAATTTGCCTCGGTCAAAAAACGTTTTACAGGTTTTATAACTCATATGGGAAAATACAGCAAATGGCTAAGTTAAGCTTCTCATAACTCAGCCAAAAATCACTGAACCAAAACCATTTGAACAAACTTGAATTATCAATATCTAAGGATAATGAATGTGTGAGATTTACAAATTTGGCGCAGTGGTTTTTAGAAGAAGATCTTTGTAGGCAATTAGCTAAAATGGGATGTTATGGCACATGACTAAATTCAGCTTCCCATAACTCAGCCAAAAGTCACTGAACTGAGACCATTTGAACAAACTTCAGAAAGCACTACCCTAGGATCATTTCTGTGCGATATTAAATAATTTGGCCATATGGTTTCAGAGAAGAAGTTTTTTGTAGCCGTCAGTATGATATAAGCACTGATGACACCCGTACAAAAAAGGCCTATGCAGGGGGCGCCACCAATAACTCAATTTCAGATATGACTCGTGTGACCAACATTGGTATAAAATTTGGTGATGATAGCTCCAGCTGTTTCTTAGATTGTAATTTTACTATGCTTTTTTGGACAGATGACTAAGTTCAACTTCCTGTAACTCAGCCAAAAATCACCGAACTTAAACCATTTCAACAAACTTGAGAAAGATTGTTCCAGGAATCAAATCTGTGAAATATTGGGTGAACAGTTTCAGAGAAGAAGATTTTTAAAGCTTTATTTAGCTTTTTTCAAATAAAATCTAAGAAAATGCAGTAAGCCAAAAAATAAGCAAAATCCAATAGAGTTTTTTAGATGACTAATTTTTTGCATTAAATTTCGAGATGCTTACTCTTGCCATTTTCAAGATAGCATGGGTTAACGTACAGACGATGGACGACGTACGACTCCACACCATTGCATAAGCTCACAGGTTCGCTAAATAAATGTGTTATGTGAATTGTGTTACATGATAAACTTGTAAACTGTAATACAATGTGTTACATGAATTGTGTTACATGATAAACTTGTAAACTGTAACACAATGTGTTGCATGAATTGTGTTCATGATAAACTGAGAACTCGATCTTTGTATCACTGTAAAGATTTGTTAGTACAGAAATCCACTCTTTTTATTGGCAATTAGTAAATTCTATTTTCATTCTATATTAATATTACATCAGCTATGAAATAAATATTCACATCAAACATCTTCAAAAATGCCAAAAAGACGTCTGACAATACATATTTATACAGCATCCATCATTGTATTCTTAATGTATCACTCTACACGTGCACTTTCACAGATGTATTTTCAACAAATTTAAACTACTTATTACTATGACGACAGAGATAACTTACTTGTCCTCCTATCAACCCAGTACACGTGGCGATCATAAACCACAATAGCACCAGGCTGGCCTGCATTCTGAACAATAGCTTCCCGGTTTTGTCCGTTAAGTGACACCCTCTCAATCTTCCCTCTAGACAACAGAAGGTCACCACAATATAAGACTAAACCTTATCCCACCTGGTGGTGTTATGTGTATGGAACAGAGACTGGGCCCTGATGTGATTGGCTGGTGCAAAGTGTGACGTCACAGGCAAAATTTAGAAATGACTTAAATCAAGCAATACATGTTTTATTCTTTCCTGAAAATTTGAGGCTGACAGTGTCAGAAATACTAAGCTTTTGATGAGATCTGTCATTTTTTGTCACAGGGAATTTCCCAGTGTGTGATCACTGCCAAGTTGACAGAGCTCATAGATGTGCCAATAGTTTTTGAACAAATCACACAACCTCATGTTACTTTGTGGAAAAATAAATAGAAAAAAATGTTTTTCCTCCAGGAATTGGGTTCAGTTTTTTTGTAAAAATGTAATAATATTTTTTTTAGGCAATTGTGTTATATGAATGTATAACTAGACATTTCTTGGCATCGTAGATGCCATAGTATGCCCAGACAATTTATCCCCCTCCCTAAAAAATAGGCCCCCATCTTCAGAAGCAAATACTGACACTTAGCAAGCCACAAGGGTTTCTTCAGGTGTGACCTTCAAAATCTAGGTCAAGGTCATAAGTCTCTTTCAACAACTTATCATCTGACATCTTTCATTTTGATTTTCAGATACATACATCTATCAATTTGAGAAACGATATTTTTCACAAAATACAGGAATATTTAAGGTCAAGGCCACTCTCATATAAAATGTCATGACCCCAATTTTAATATACCTCATCCCATAACCCATACCTATGTATATGCATAATACGAAAGAAATCTGTCAATTAGTTTTTTACTTATAATGCTCACAGTACTGTCAAGTGACAATGATGAGGGTATTAAAAGGCACAAAAACAAGAAAAGGATGACAGGTGGTTCCATCAATTTCGGGTACATCACATCGCTATCGAAGATCTTCAGTCAGCTTGATTTTTGGATCAATCAATGCAAGATTTCTTGAGGTTTTTTTTCAGAAATTTTGTGATTTCCCCCCAAAATGGACCTATTTAAGGTCACTCTCCTAGTAATGGTCATGACCCCACTTTCAATAGGATTTTTCCAAACAGCTATGAACTTATTGTGACTCAGTTTTGACATTATACATAAAATAATGATTCTGCACATTCTACATTCAATACAAAGGACTGCTTGCCAGAGATAGTCATTTTTCACCAAAAAACCCTTCAATTGTGATCAATACCCTTCAAAACTACAACTAACACAGACAAATTAGTTCCTTTGGGCGGGATAGACAACCTGTCTACAGGGAAGACAGATAACCTGTCTATAGATAGGGACAGATAACTAGTC
The DNA here is from genome assembly GCA_026874595.1 of Sipunculus nudus. Classification (NCBI taxonomy): domain Eukaryota; kingdom Metazoa; phylum Annelida; class Sipuncula; order Golfingiida; family Sipunculidae; genus Sipunculus; species Sipunculus nudus. The sequence continues at coordinate 62,949,388 of CM049321.1, forward strand.
TACTGGTAGGCATAGATAAATTTTCTACTGGGAGGGTCAGATAACCTGTCTATAGGGATAGACAGACAGCCTGTCTATAGAGAGGGACAGATAACCTATCAACTTGGAGGGACAGATAACCTGTCGACTGGCAGGGACAGATATCTTGTCTACTGGTAGGGATAGATAAATTATCTACTTGGAGGGTCAGGTAACCTGTCTACGAGTGGGAGGGGACCAATAATCTGTGTATAGGGAAGGAAAGATAACCTGTCTATAATGAGGAACAGCTAGCCTGTCTACTGGGAGGGAAAGATAACCTGTCTACTTGGAGGGACAGATAACCTGTCTATAGGGAGGGACAGATAACCTGTCTACTGGAAGGGCCAGATGACCTGTCTACTGGGAGGGTCAGATAACCTGTCTATAAGGAGGGACAGATAACCTGTCTACAGGAAGGGACAGATGACCTGTCTACTAGGAGGGAAAAATAACCTGTCTACTGGGAGGGTCAGATAACCTGTCTATAGGGATGGAAAAATAACCTGTCTACTGGGAGGGACAGATAACCTGTCTAACAGGAGGGTCAGATAACCTGTCTATAGGGAGAGACAGATAACCTGTCTACTGGGAGGGAAAAATAACCTGACTACGCGGAAGGACATATTACCTGTCTACTGGGAGGGACAGATAACCTGTCTACTGACAGGAACAGATAACTTCTCTACTGGCAGGGACAGATTACCTGTCTACTAGGAGGGACAAATAACCTGTCTACTAGGAAGGACAAATAATCTGTCTATTTTGAGGGACAGATAACCTGTCCCCTAGGAAGGAAAGATAACCTGTCTTTTGGGAGGGACAGATAACCTGTCTACTGGCAGGGACAGACAACTTGTCTACTGGCAGGGACAGATAACCTGTCTATAGAGAGGGACAGATAAACTGTCTATACTGAGGGACAGATAACCTGTCTACCGGCAGGGACAGATAACTTGTCTACTGGCAGGGACAGATAACCTGTCTACTGGGAGGGTCAAATAACCTGTCTACTAGGAGGGTCAAATAACCTGTCTACTGGGAGGGACATAACCTGTCTTTAGGAAGGGACAGACAGCCTGTCTATAGGGGAAAGATAACCTTTATTCTGGGAGGGACATTAACAGGTTTACTGGGAGGGATAAATACTCTGTCTACTGGGAGGGACAGATAACCTGTGTACTGGGAGGGACAGATACCATGTCTACTGGCAGGGACAGATAACCTGTACACTGGGAGGGACAGATTACCTGTCTACTGGAAGGGACAAATAACCTGTCTACTAGGAAGGAAAGATAACCTGTCTATAGAGAGGGACAGATAATCTGTCTACTAGGAGGGACAAATAATCTGTCTATTTTGAGGGACAGATAACCTGTCTACTAGGAAGGAAAGATAACCTGTCTTTTGGGAGGGACAGATAACCTGTCTACTGGCAGGGACAGACAACTTGTCTACCGGCAGGGACAGATAACTTGTCTATAGAGAGGGACAGATAAACTGTCTATACTGAGGGACAGATAACCTGTCTACTGGGAGGGACAGATAACCTGTCTACTGGAAGGGACAGATAACCTGTCTAATAGGAGTGACAGATAACCTGTCTACTGGAAGGGACAGATAACCTGTCTTCTGGCAGGGACAGATAACCTGTCTATAGGGAGGGACAGATAAACTGTCTACTGGAAGGGACAGATAACCTGTCTATAGTGAGGAACAGATAACCTGTCTACTAGGTGGGAAAAATAACCTGTCTATTGGGAGGGACAGGTAACTTGTCTACTGGCAAGGAACAGATAACCTGACTCTAGAGAGGGACAGATAAACTGTCTCCTGGGAGGGACAAATAATCTGTCTGTCTGGAGAGACAGATAACCTGTCTACTTGCAGGGACAGATAACTTGTCTACTGGTAGGGACAGAAAACCTGTCTTTAGGGAGGGACAGATAAACTGTCTACTGGAAGGGACAGATAACCTGTCGATAGAGAGGGACAGATAAACTGTCTATACAGAGGGACAGATAACCTGTCTACTGGGAGGGACTGATAACCTGTCTACTGGAAGGGACAAATAACCTGTCTAATAGGAGGGAAAGACAACTTGTCTACTAGGAGGGAAAGATAACCTGTCTACTGGGAGGGACAGATAATCTGTCTATTTGGAGGGACAGATAACCTGTCTACTGGAAGGGACAGATAACCTGTCTACCAGCAGGGACAGATAACTTGTCTACTGGCAGGGAAAGATAACCTGTCTATAGGGAGGGACAGGTAACTTGTCTACTGGGAGGGACAGATAACCTGTCTACTGGGAGTGTCAAATAACCTGTCTACTGGGAGGGACAGATAACCTGTCTATAGGGAGGGACAGACAGCTTGTCTATAGGGAGGGACAGATAACCTTTATTCTGGGAGAGACAATTAACAGGTTTACTGGGAGGGATAAATAATCTGTCTATTTGGAGGGACAAATAACCTGTCTACTGGTAGGGACAGATAACCTGTGTACTGGGAGGGAAAGATACCATGTCTACTGGCAGGGACAGATAACCTGTCTACTGGGAGGGACAGATTACCTGTCTACTGGGAGGGACAGATAACCTGTCTACTAGGAAGGAAAGATAACCTGTCTATAGAGAGGGACAGATAATCTGTATACTAGGAGGGACAAATAATATGTCTATTTTGAGGGACAGATAACCTGTCTTTTGGGAGGGACAGATAACCTGTCTACTGGCAGGGACAGACAACTTGTCTACTGGCAGGGACAGTGACTGACTATAGAGAGGGACAGATAAACTGTCTATACTGAGGGACAGATAACCTGTCTACTGGGAGGGACAGATATGCTGTCAACTGGAAGGGACAGATAACCTGTCTAATAGGAGGGAAAGACAACCTGTCTATAGTGAGGAAGAGATAACCTTTCCACTGGGAGGGAAAGATAACCTGTCTATAGGGAGGGACAGGTAACTTGTCTACTGGGAGGGACAGATAACCTGTCTACTGGGGGGGTCAAATAACCTGTTGACTGGGAGGGTCAGATAACCTGTATATAAGGAGGGACAGATAGCCTGTCTATAGGGAGGGACAGATAACCTGTCTGATAGGAGGGACAGATAACCTGTCTATAGTGAGGAAAAGATAACCTGTCTAGTTGGGGGGGGGGGTCAAATAACCTGTTCACTGGGAGGGTCAGATAACCTGTCTATAGGGAGGGACAGACAGCCTGTCTTTAGGGAGGGACAGATAAACTTTCCGATGGGAAGGATCTGTCTATTTCAAGGGACAGATAAACTGTTTACTGAGAGGGACAGACAGTCTGTCTATACGGAGGGACAGATTACCTGTCTGAGGGGAGGGACAGATTATCTGTCTACTGGGAGGGGCAGATAACCTGTCTATAGGGAAGGATAGATAATCTTTATTTCTAGAAGGGACAATTAACAGATGGACTGGGAGGGACAAATAATCTGTCTATTTGGAGGGACAGATAACCTGTCTACTGGCAGGGACAGATAACTTGTCGACTGGGAGGGAAAGATAACCTGTCTATAGGGAGGGACAGATAAACTGTCTACTGCGAGGGACAGATAACTTGTCTACTGCGTGAGGACATTTAAGTTTTTGCATTCATCTTGCAGATTTAAAGTTAAAGTCAGCCAGTCCCATGACAATTTACTCACCTGCTTGCACTAGCAAAGTACAGTTTTTTATCCTTTTCATCAATAAACATTCCTGTGATCTGAGACCGCCAGCCCACATTTAAAAATGTGCGGCCATTGTTGCCTGTGGTTGAAGCTTTGATAATTCTTCCAAAACTTGTAAAATACATCACCCTGAAAAAAGAGAGGACTTACCTTGTCAATAATGAAATGATAAATTAAAATTTAAAACCTAATTCTACTAAAACATATTGCAACAGATAAATGTTATACACAGACATAAGGCAATTGTACACAGACAAGTGGCTCAGAAAGAGCTATTGTACACAGACAAGTGGCTCAGAGCAGTTGAACACAGACAAGAGGCTACAACAGAGCAGTTGTACACAGACAAGAGGCTACAACAGAGCAGTTGAACACAGACAAGTGGCTCAGACAGAGCAGTCGTACACAGACAAGTGGCTGAGACAGAAGAGTTGTACACAGACAAGTTGCTCAGACAGAGCAGTCGTATACAGACAAGTGGCTCAGACAGAGCAGTTGTACACAGACAAGTGGCTCAGACAGAGCAGTTGTACACAGACAAATGGCCTTGACAGAGCAGTTATACACAAACAAGTGGCTCAGACAGAGCAGTTGTACCAGTGCAAGGCTTAGACAAAGCAGTTGTACACAGACAAAGCTCAGACAGAGCAGTAATACACAGACAAGGCTAAAACAGAGCAGTTGTACCAGGACAAGGCTAAGACAGAGCAGTTGTACACAGACAAGGCTAAGACAGAGCAGTTGTACATAGAGAAGGCTAAGACAGAGCAGTTGTACACAGACAAGGCTAAGACAGAGCAGTTGTACACAGACAAGGCTAATACAGAGCAGTTGTACCAGGACAAGGCTCAGACAGAGCAGTTGTACACAGACAAGGCTCAGACAGAGCCGTTGTACACAGACAAGGCTAAGACAGAGCAGTTGTACACAAACAAGGCTACAACAGAGCAGTTGTACACAGACAAGGCTAAGACAGAGCAGTTGTACACAGACATGGCTAAGACAGAGCAGTTGTACACATACAAGGCTCAGACAGAGAAGTTGTACACAAACAAGGCTCAGACAGAGCAGTTGTACACAGACAAGGCTAAGACAGAGAAGTACTAAGTGTCAGATAAATACTATATAAATCCCAAATGAACTGATTTTGTCAATGTCTCACCCTTCACAGGGATCCAGCACAAAAGTGGTGTCTCTGAATGCGTAGGTTATTGTTGTGCGATTTGTTCCGTTTGTTGTCACAGTGAACATTCTCCTCAGCATCCGATCGTCGTAGTGAATCCTCTTGCTTATCCACTCATAACGGAGACTCTGTGGTCGACCAATTCTGTTCAGAAAACCTCCACCTGTGATCAAAGAAATTGATACATTCACAGGTAAAAAAGCTGAAATAATAAAAAAAAAATTCTAAAACTAAAACATTATTTTAACAAGAAACATTTCAGATCTAAATACTTCAATGGGACTTTGAAGCACCTTCTAAACATGAACAAGAAAGTGGATGTGGACATGCAGTATGGGTAAACCTTATTACCAAGAGAAGTGTCAACATCCATGCTTCAAAGGTAGACCTTATTACACAGAGACTTAACTTTTACACCACAACATTCATTCTCTATAGGGAGACCTTATTACACAGAGACCTAACTTTTACACCACAACATTCACACCAAAACATTTATGCTCTATAGGTAGACCTTATTACACAGAGACTTAACTTTTACACCACAACATATATGCTCAATAGGGAGACCTTATTACACAGAGAATTAACTTTTACACCACAACATTCATGCTCTATAGGTAGACCTTATTACACAGAGAATTAACTTTTACACCACAACATATATGCTCTATAGGGAGACCTTATTACACAGAGAATTAACTTTTACACCACAACATGAATGCTCTATAGGTAGACCTTATTACACAGAGACTTAACTTTTACACCACAACATATATGCTCTATAGGGAGACCTTATTACACAGAGAATTAACTTTTACACCACAACATTCATGCTCTATAGGTAGACCTTATTACACAGAGAATTAACTTTTACACCACAACATTAATGCTCTATAGGGAGACCTTATTACACAGATACTCATCAATTTTCATATAAACCAAAAAGGCTTCACAACTGTAACAGATAATTCCACCAGTACCATACTTTATTAAACTGATGATGGCCAGGAGTGCTTGGTCTAACTCAAAAGTGATGACAGCTGTGAGTGCTTGGTCTAACTCACCTAATAAAAGTGATGACAGCTGTGAGTGCTTGGTCTAACTCACCCAATGAAAGTGATGACAGCTGTGAGTGCTTGGTCTTACTCATCTAATAAAAGTGATGACATCTGTGAGTGCTTCGTCTAACTCAACAAATGAAAGTGATGACAGCTGTGAGTGCTTGGTCTTACTCACCTAATAAAAGTGATGACAGCTGTGAGTGCTTGGTCTAACTCACATAATAAAAGTGATGACAGCTGTGAGTGCCTGGTCTTACTCACCTAATAAAAGTGATGACAGCTGGGAGTAACTGGTCTTACTCACCTGATAAAAGTGATGACGGCCGGGAGCGCCTGGAGGAATTGGATGCAATGGTTACATTATTAATAACAGTGGTCACATCTGTAGTGCCAGCCACAAACTTGCTGATTGCTGATCCACCATACTGAGCAAAGAAAATTGTCTTGCTCTCATAATCAAAGTCAAGTCCTCTCACGCCGTTCAGGTTCTCAACAGTAGGGATTGGTTGTCCAGGGATTCTGTTGTCCAGATAAAAGGACTGGATCTTGGTGTTCATGCTTGCAATCAAATACACACCTCCTGCTGTAAAGAAAACATTAAAATATTAATCTGACTGAGAATTTATTAACAATACTCTCACAATAAAAAAGTAAGTAAAAAAGCAAGTAGCAAGTGATTGACTCAGCCTGGTGGTGGTTCTCCCCTCATGTCTCTGTGACTGTAAGGTAAAGGTGCAGGGTTTATAGTCCAATATCACTGACTATATATAGTCTGATGGTCAGGGTGTATAGTCTATTATCACTGACTATATATAGTCTGATAGTCAGGATATATAAACTTTAGTCTGTCACTGACTAGTCTAAGGGTCAGGGTTTATAGTCCAATATCACTGACTATATATAGTCTGATGGTCAGGGTGTAAAGTCTGATATCACTGACTAGTCTGATGGTCAGGGTGTATAGTCTGATATCACTGACTAGTCTGATGGTCAGGGTTTATAGTCCAATATCACTGACTAGTCTGATGGTCAGGGTGTATAGTCTGATATCACTGACTAGTTTGATGGCCAGGATGTATAGTCTGATATCACTGACTAGTCTGATGGTCAGGGTGTATAGTCTGATACCACTGACTAGTCTGATGGTCAGGGTGTATAGTCTGATATCACTGACTAGTCTGATGGTCAGGGTGTATAGTCTGATACCACTGACTATTCTGATGGTCAGGGTGTATAGTCCAATATCACTGACTAGTCTGATGGTCAGGGTGTATAGTCTGATACCACTGACTATTCTGATGGTCAGGGTGTATAGTCTGATATCACTGACTAGTCTGATGGTCAGGGTTTATAGTCCAATATCACTGACTAGTCTGATGGTCAGGGTGTACAGTCTGATATCACTGACTAGTTTGATGGTCAGGATGTATAGTCTGATATCACTGACTAGTCTGATGGTCAGGGTGTATAGTCTGATACCACTGACTAGTCTGATGGTCAGGGTGTATAGTCTGATACCACTGACTAGTCTGATGGTCAGGGTGTATAGTCTGATATCACTGGCTAGTCTGATGGTCAGGGTGTATAGTCTGATATCACTGGCTAGTCAGATGGTCAGGGTGTATAGTGTGATATCACTGACTAGTCTGATGGTCAGGATGTATAGTCTGATATCACTGACTAGTCTGATGGTCAGGGTGTATAGTCTGATACCACTGACTATTCTGATGGTCAGGGTGTATAGTCTGATATCACTGACTAGTCTGATGGTCAGGGTGTATAGTCTGATATCACTGCCTTTGCCTTCCTGGTCTTTTGGGTTGATTCATCCTTGTTCCTTTTCTCAGCCCCCCTGGGAGTATACAATCAAATAATCATAATCAAGCCACCTCAAAAATGTTTGACCTCTCAGAGAACAATCATGTCACATAATCATGCCACCTCCAAAATGTGATGTGTGACCTCTCAGAGAAAGATTATGTCACTTATCATGCCACCTCCAAAATGTGATGTGTGACCTCTCAAAGAACAATCAGGCAACATCATTATGCCACCTCCAAAATGTGATGTGTGACCTCTCAGAGAACAATCATGTCACATAATCATGCCACCTCCAAAATGTGATGTGTGACCTCTCAGAAAATGATTATGTCATTTATCATGCCACCTCCTAAATGTGATGTGTGACCTCTCAGAGAAAGATCATGTCACTTATCATGCCACCTCCAAAATGTGATGTGTGACCTCTCAGAAAACAATCATGTCACATAATCATGCCACCTCCAAAATGTGATGTGTAACCTCTCAGAGAAAGATTATGTCACTTATCATGCCACCTCCAAAATGTGATGTGTGACCTCTCAGAGAAAGATTATGTCATTTATCATGCCACCTCCAAAATGTGATGTGTGACCTCTCAAAGAACAATCAGGCAACATCATTATGCCACCTCCAAAATGTGATGTGTGACCTCTCAGAGAAAGATTATGCCACTTATCATGCCACCTCCAAATTGTGATGTGTGACCTCTCAGAGAAAGATTATGTCACTTATCATGCCACCTCCAAAATGTGATGTGTGACCTCTCAGAAAACAATCATGTCACGCAATCATGCCACCTCCAAAATGTGATGTGTGACCTCTCAAAGAACAATCAGGCAACATCATTATGCCACCTCCAAAATGTGATGTGTGACCTCTCAGAGAAAGATTATATCACTTATCATGCCACCTCCGAAATGTGATGTGTGACCTCTCAGAAAACAATCATGTCACGCAATCATGCCACCTCCAAAATGTGATTTGTGACCTCTCAAAGAACAATCAGGCAACATCATTATGCCACCTCCAAAATGTGATGTGTGACCTCTCAGAGAAAGATTATGTCACTTATCATGCCACCTCAAAAATGTGATGTGTGACCTCTCAGAGAAAGATTATGTCACTTATCATGCCACCTCCAAAATGTGATGTGTGACCTCTCAGAGTACAATAAGGCAACATCATTATGCCACCTCCAAAATGTGATGTGTGACCTCTCAAAGAACAATCAGGCAACATCATTATGCCACCTCCTAAATGTGATGTGTGACCTCTCAGAGAAGGATCATGCCACTTATCATGCCACCCTCAAAATGTGGTGTGTGACCTTTCAGAGAATGATCATGTCATGCAATCATGCCACCTCCAAAATGTGATGTGTGACCTCTCAGAGAATGATCAAGTCACGTAATCATGCCACCTCCAAAATGTGGTGTGTGACCTCTCAGAGAACTATCATGTCACGTAATCATGCCACCTCCAAAATGTGATGTGTGACCTCTCAGAGAATGATCAAGTCACGTAATCATGCCACCTCCAAAATGTGGTGTGTGACCTCTCAGAGAACGATCATTTCACGTAATCATGCCACCTCCAAAATGTGATGTGTGACCTCTCAGAGAACGATCATGTCATGTTATCATGCCACCTCCAAAATGTGGTGTGTGACCTCTCAGAGAACAATCATGTCACTTAATCATGCCACCTCCAAAATGTGATGTGTGACCTCTCAGAGAATGATCATCTCACGTAATCATGCCACCTCCAAAATGTGGTGTGTGACCTCTCAGATAACGATCATGCCACGTAATCATGCCACCTCCAAAGTGTGGTGTGTGACCTCAGAGAGAACAATCATGCCACGTAATCATGCCACCTCCAAAATGTGGTGTGTGACCTCTCAGAGAACAATCATGCCACGAAATCATGCCACCTCCAAAATGTGATGTGTGACCTCTCAGAGAACAATCATGTCACGCAATCATGCCACCTCGTAAATGTGGTGTGTGACCTCTCAGAGAACGATCATGTCACGTAATCATGCCACCTCCAAAATGTGATGTGTGACCTCTCAGAGAATGATCGTGTCACTTATCATGCCACCTCCAAAATGTGGTGTGTGACCTCTCAGAGAATGATCATGTCACGTAATCATGCCACCTCCAAAATGTGGTGTAACCTCTCAGAGAAGGATCATGTCACGTAATCATGCCACCTCCAAAATGTGATGTGTGACCTCTCAGAGAACAATCATGCCACTTATCATGCCACCTCCAAAATGTGATGTGTGACCTCTCAGAGAATGATCATGCCACTTATCATGCCATCTCCAAAATGTGATGTGTGACCTCTCAGAGAACGATCATGTCACTTATCATGCCACCTCCAAAATGTGGTGTGTGACCTCTCAGAGAACGATCATGTCACGTAATCATGCCACCTCTAAAATGTGATGTGTGACCTCTCAGAGAATGATCATGCAACGTAATCATGCCACCTCCAAAATGTGATGTGTGACCTCTCAGAGAATGATCATGTCACTTAATCGTGCCTGATCCACTAACTTTGTGTGTTGTAGAATATAAGAATGTTACTTACAGGTACATTTCTTGCCGCCTGAGTCCAGCTTTCCCGAGGCACATGCACACGTGACAGCCGTGGTATTAGGACGTGAAAAACACAGCTGATCACACCCACCGTTAGAACCACTACAACCACTCCTTTGTGACAAGCCTGAAACCAGGACAACAGAGACAGGCTGAAAAACAAACTGATACACTTCTTAAATCATCAATCAAAATTGTAGATGACTGAAATGGCACACACTGACAAATGCACAATTTGTATAGACCTGTAGCCCAGAACACATTAACAAGGTTTTATATGGTAGTACACTCTCCTTTATAGATTATTAAACACAGTGACCCTGCTTGTTGACTTCATCATAACCCTGTATTATAACCAGCCTGTTATCATGACAATACCTGGCCAGGTCAAGCTGTAGTTTTGTTATTCTATATGGTTTATATTGTCACCTGGCCATGTCTAGCTGTAATTTTGTTATTCTTTATGCTCTATATATGGTCACTTGGCCAGGTGTAGCTGTAGTCTTGTTATTCTTTATGCTCTATATATGGTCACTTGGCCAGGTCTAGCTGTAGTTTTGTTATTCTTTATGCTCTATATGGTCACTTGGCCAGGTCTAGCGGTAGTTTTGTTATTCTTTATGCTCTATATATGGTCACTTGGCCAGGTCTAGCTGTAGGTTTGTTATTCTTTATGCTCTATATATGGTCACTTGGCCAGGTCTAGCTGTAGGTTTGTTATTCTTTATGCTCTATATGGTCACTTGGCCAGGTCTAGCTGTAGTTTTGTTACTCTTTATGCTCTGTATATGGTCACTTGGCCAGGTGTAGCTGTAGTTTTGTTATTCTTTATGCTCTATATATGGTCACTTGGCCAGGTCTAGCTGTAGTTTTGTTATTCTTTATGCTCTATATATGGTCACTTGGCCAGGTCTAGCTGTAGATTTGTTATTCTTAATGCTCTATATATGGTCACTTGGCCAGGTCTAGCTGTAGTTTTGTTATTCTTTATGCTCTATATGGTCACTTGGCCAGGTCTAGCGGTAGTTTTGTTATTCTTTATGCTCTATATATGGTCACTTGGCCAGGTCTAGCTGTAGGTTTGTTATTCTTTATGCTCTATATGGTCACTTGGCCAGGTGTAGCTGTAGTTTTGTTATTCCTAATGCTCTATATATGGTCACTTGGCCAGGTGTAGCTATAGTTTTGTTATTCTTTATGCTCTATATATGGTCACTTGGCCAGGTCTAGCTGTAGTTTTGTTATTCTTTATGCTCTATATATGGTCACTTGGCCATGTCTAGCTGTAGTTTTGTTATTCTTTATGCTCTATATATGGTCACTTGGCAAGGTCTAGCTGTAGTTTTGTTATTCTTTATGCTCTATATGGTCACTTGGCCAGGTGTAGCTGTAGTTTTGTTATTCTTTATGCTCTATATGGTCACTTGGCCAGGTCTAGCTGTAGTTTTGTTATTCTTTATGCTCTATATATGGTCACTTGGCCATGTCTAGCTGTAGTTTTGTTATTCTTTATGCTCTATATATGGTCACTTGGCCAGGTGTAGCTGTAGTTTTGTTATTATTTATGCTCTATATATGGTCACTTGGCCAGGTCTAGCTGTAATTTTGTTATTCTTTATGCTCTATATATGGTCACTTGGCCAGATGTAGCTGTAGTTTTGTTATTCTTTATGCTCCATATATGGTCACTTGGCCATGTCTAGCTTTAGTTTTGTTATTCTTTATGCTCTATATATGGTCACTTGGCCAGGTCTAGCTGTAGTTTTGTTATTCTTTATGCTCTATATATGGTCACTTGGCAAGGTCTAGCTGTAGATTTGTTATTCTTTATGCTCTATATATGGTCACTTGGCCAGGTGTTGCTGTAGTTTTGTTATTCCTAATGCTCTATATATGGTCACTTGGCCAGGTTTACCTGTAGTTTTGTTATTCTTTATGCTCTATATATGGTCACTTGGCCAGGTCTAGCTGTAGTTTTGTTATTCTTTATGCCCCAAATGGTCCCTTGGCCAGGTGTAGCTGTAGATTTGTTATTCTTTATGCTCTATATATGGTCACTTGGCCAGGTCTAGCTGTAGTTTTGTTATTCTTTATGCCCCAAATGGTCACTTGGCCAGGTGTAGCTGTAGATTTGTTATTCTTTATGCTCTATATATCGTCACTTGGCCAGGTGTAGCTATAGTTTTGTTATTCTTTATGCTCTATATATGGTCACTTGGCCAGGTGTAGCTGTAGTTTTGTTATTCCTAATGCTCTATATATGGTCACTTGGCCAGGTCTACCTGTAGTTTTGTTATTCTTTATGCTCTATATATGGTCACTTGGCCAGGTGTAGCTGCAGTTTTGTTAATCTTTATGCTCTGTATATGGTCACTTGGCCAGGTCTAGCTGTAGATTTGTTATTCTTTATGCTCTATATGGTCACTTGGCCAGGTCTAGCTGTAGATTTGTTATTCTTTATGCTCTATATATGGTCACTTGGCCAGGTGTAGCTGTAGTTTTGTTATTCCTAATGCTCTATATATATGGTCACTTGGCCAGGTCTACCTGTAGTTTTGTTATTCTTTATGCTCTATATATGGTCACTTGGCCAGGTGTAGCTGTAGTTTTGTTATTCCTAATGCTCTATATATATGGTCACTTGGCCAGGTCTACCTGTAGTTTTGTTATTCTTTATGCTCTATATATGGTCACTTGGCCAGGTGTAGCTGTAGTTTTGTTAATCTTTATGCTCTATATATGGTCACTTGGCCAGGTCTAGCTGTAGATTTGTTATTCTTTATGCTCTATATGGTCACTTGGCCAGGTCTAGCTGTAGATTTGTTATTCTTTATGCTCTATATATGGTCATTTGGCCAGGTCTAGCTGTAGTTTTGTTATTCTTTATGCTCTATATGGTCACTTGGCCGGGTCTAGCTGTAGTTTTGTTATTCTTCATGCTCTATATGGTCACTTGGCCAGGTCTAGCTGTAGTTTTGTTATTCTTTATGCTCTATATATGGTCACTTGGCCAGGTGTAGCTTTAGTTTTGTTATTATTTATGCTCTATATGGTCACTTGGCCAGGTCTAGCTGTAGTTTTGTTATTCTTTATGCCCCAAATGGTCACTTGGCCAGGTGTAGCTGTAGATTTGTTATTCTTTATGCTCTATATATGGTCACTTGGCCAGGTGTAGCTATAGTTTTGTTATTCTTTATGCTCTATATATGGTCACTTGGCCAGGTGTAGCTGTAGTTTTGTTATTCCTAATGCTCTATATATGGTCACTTGGCCAGGTCTACCTGTAGTTTTGTTATTCTTTATGCTCTATATATGTTCACTTGGCCAGGTGTAGCTGTAGTTTTGTTAATATTTATGCTCTATATATGGTCACTTGGCCAGGTCTAGCTGTAGTTTTGTTATTCTTTATGCTCTATATATGGTCACTTGGCCAGGTCTAGCTGTAGTTTTGTTATTCTTTATGCTCTATATATGGTCACTTGGCCAGGTCTAGCTGTAGTTTTGTTATTCTTTATGCTCTATATATGGTCATTTGGCCAGGTCTAGCTGTAGTTTTGTTATTCTTTATGTCACTTGGCCAGGTGTAGCTGTAGTTTTGTTATTCTTAATGCTCTATATGGTCACTTGGCCAGGTCTAGCTGTAGTTTTGTTATTCTTTATGCTCTATATATGGTCACTTGGCCAGGTGTAGCTGTAGTTTTGTTATTCTTTATGCTCTGTATATGGTCACTTGGCCAGGTGTAGCTGTAGTTTTGTTATTCTTTATGTCACTTGGCCAGGTGTAGCTGTAGTTTTGTTATTCTTTATGCTCTGTATATGGTCACTTGGCCAGGTGTAGCTGTAGTTTTGTTTTTCTTATGCTCTATATGGTCACTTGGCCAGGTCTAGCTGTAGTTTTGTTATTCTTTATGCTCTATATGGTCACTTGGCCAGGTGTAGCTGTAGTTTTGTTATTATTTATGCTCTATATATGGTCACTTGGCCAGGTCTAGCTGTAGTTTTGTTATTCTTTATGCTCTATATATGGTCACTTGGCAAGGTCTAGCTGTAGATTTGTTATTCTTTATGCTCTATATATGGTCACTTGGCCAGGTGTAGCTGTAGTTTTGTTATTCCTAATGCTCTATATATGGTCACTTGGCCAGGTCTACCTGTAGTTTTGTTATTCTTTATGCTCTATATATGGTCACTTGGCCAGGTCTAGCTGTAGTTTTGTTATTCTTTATGCCCCAAATGGTCACTTGGCCAGGTGTAGCTGTAGATTTGTTATTCTTTATGCTCTATATATGGTCACTTGGCCAGGTCTAGCTGTAGTTTTGTTATTCTTTATGCTCTATATATGGTCACTTGGCCAGGTCTAGCTGTAGTTTTGTTATTCTTTATGCTCAATATATGGTCACTTGGCAAGGTCTAGCTGTAGATTTGTTATTCTTTATGCTCTATATATGGTCACTTGGCCAGGTGTAGCTGTAGTTTTGTTATTCTTTATGCCCAAATGGTCACTTGGCAAGGTCTAGCTGTAGTTTTGTTATTCTTTATGCTCTATATATGGTCACTTGGCCAGGTCTAGCTGTAGTTTTGTTATTCTTTATGCCCCAAATGGTCACTTGGCCAGGTGTAGCTGTAGATTTGTTATTCTTTATGCTCTATATATGGTCACTTGGCCAGGTGTAGCTGTAGTTTTGTTATTATTTATGCTCTATATATGGTCACTTGGCCAGGTCTAGCTGTAGTTTTGTTATTCTTTATGCTCTATATATGGTCACTTGGCAAGGTCTAGCTGTAGATTTGTTATTCTTTATGCTCTATATATGGTCACTTGGCCAGGTGTAGCTGTAGTTTTGTTATTCCTAATGCTCTATATATGGTCACTTGGCCTGGTCTACCTGTAGTTTTGTTATTCTTTATGCTCTATATATGGTCACTTGGCCAGGTCTAGCTGTAGTTTTGTTATTCTTTATGCCCCAAATGGTCACTTGGCCAGGTGTAGCTGTAGATTTGTTATTCTTTATGCTGTATATATGGTCACTTGGCCAGGTCTAGCTGTAGTTTTGTTATTCTTTATGCTCTATATATGGTCACTTGGCCAGGTCTAGCTGTAGTTTTGTTATTCTTTATGCTCTATATATGGTCACTTGGCCAGGTGTAGCTATAGTTTTGTTATTCTTTATGCTCTATATATGGTCACTTGGCCAGGTGTAGCTGTAGTTTTGTTATTCTTTATGCTCTATATATGGTCACTTGGCCAGGTCTAGCTGTAGGTTTGTTATTCTTTATGCTCTATATATGGTCACTTGGCCAGGTCTAGCTGTAGTTTTGTTATTCTTTATGCCCCAAATGGTCACTTGGCCAGGTGTAGCTGTAGTTTTGTTATTCTTTATGCTCTATATATGGTCACTTGGCCAGGTGTATCTGTAGTTTTTTTATTCTTTATGCTCTATATATGGTCACTTGGCCAGGTGTAGCTATAGTTTTGTTATTCTTTATGCTCTATATATGGTCACTTGGCCAGGTGTAGCTGTAGTTTTGTTATTCCTAATACTCTATATATGGTCACTTGGCCAGGTCTACCTGTAGTTTTGTTATTCTTTATGCTCTATATATGGTCACTTGGCCAGGTCTAGCTGTAGTTTTGTTATTCTTTATGCCCTAAATGGTCACTTGGCCAGGTGTAGCTGTAGATTTGTTATTCTTTATGCTCTATATATCGTCACTTGGCCAGGTCTAGCTGTAGTTTTGTTATTCTTTATGCTCTATATGGTCACTTGGCCAGGTGTAGCTATAGTTTTGTTATTCTTTATGCTCTACATATGGTCACTTGGCCAGGTGGAGCTGTAGTTTTGTTATTATTTATGCTCTATATATGGTCACTTGGCCAGGTCTAGCTGTAGTTTTGTTATTCTTTATGCTCTATATATGGTCACTTGGCAAGGTCTAGCTGTAGATTTGTTATTCTTTATGCTCTATATATGGTCACTTGGCCAGGTCTAGCTGTAGTTTTGTTATTATTTATGCTCTATATATGGTCACTTGGCCAGGTCTAGCTGTAGTTTTGTTATTCTTTATGCTCTATATATGGTCACTTGGCAAGGTGTAGCTGTAGATTTGTTATTCTTTATGCTCTATATATGGTCACTTGGCCAGGTCTAGCTGTAGTTTTGTTATTCTTTATGCTCTATATGGTCACTTGGCCAGGTGTAGCTATAGTTTTGTTATTCTTTATGCCCCAAATGGTCACTTGGCAAGGTCTAGCTGTAGTTTTGTTATTCTTTATGCTCTATATATGGTCACTTGGCCAGGTCTAGCTGTAGTTTTGTTATTCTTTATGCCCCAAATGGTCACTTGGCCAGGTGTAGCTGTAGATTTGTTATTCTTTATGCTCTATATATGGTCACTTGGCCAGGTGTAGCTGTAGTTTTGTTATTATTTATGCTCTATATATGGTCACTTGGCCAGGTCTAGCTGTAGTTTTGTTATTCTTTATGCTCTATATATGGTCACTTGGCAAGGTCTAGCTGTAGATTTGTTATTCTTTATGCTCTATATATGGTCACTTGGCCAGGTGTAGCTGTAGTTTTGTTATTCCTAATGCTCTATATATGGTCACTTGGCCAGGTCTACCTGTAGTTTTGTTATTCTTTATGCTCTATATATGGTCACTTGGCCAGGTCTAGCTGTAGTTTTGTTATTCTTTATGCCCCAAATGGTCACTTGGCCAGGTGTAGCTGTAGATTTGTTATTCTTTATGCTGTATATATGGTCACTTGGCCAGGTCTAGCTGTAGTTTTGTTATTCTTTATGCTCTATATATGGTCACTTGGCCAGGTCTAGCTGTAGTTTTGTTATTCTTTATGCTCTATATATGGTCACTTGGCCAGGTGTAGCTATAGTTTTGTTATTCTTTATGCTCTATATATGGTCACTTGGCCAGGTGTAGCTGTAGTTTTGTTATTCTTTATGCTCTATATATGGTCACTTGGCCAGGTCTAGCTGTAGGTTTGTTATTCTTTATGCTCTATATATGGTCACTTGGCCAGGTCTAGCTGTAGTTTTGTTATTCTTTATGCCCCAAATGGTCACTTGGCCAGGTGTAGCTGTAGTTTTGTTATTCTTTATGCTCTATATATGGTCACTTGGCCAGGTGTATCTGTAGTTTTTTTATTCTTTATGCTCTATATATGGTCACTTGGCCAGGTGTAGCTATAGTTTTGTTATTCTTTATGCTCTATATATGGTCACTTGGCCAGGTGTAGCTGTAGTTTTGTTATTCCTAATACTCTATATATGGTCACTTGGCCAGGTCTACCTGTAGTTTTGTTATTCTTTATGCTCTATATATGGTCACTTGGCCAGGTCTAGCTGTAGTTTTGTTATTCTTTATGCCCAAATGGTCACTTGGCCAGGTGTAGCTGTAGATTTGTTATTCTTTATGCTCTATATATGGTCACTTGGCCAGGTCTAGCTGTAGTTTTGTTATTCTTTATGCTCTATATGGTCACTTGGCCAGGTGTAGCTATAGTTTTGTTATTCTTTATGCTCTACATATGGTCACTTGGCCAGGTGGAGCTGTAGTTTTGTTATTCCTAATGCTCTATATATGGTCACTTGGCCAGGTCTACCTGTAGTTCTGTTATTCTTTATGCTCTATATATGGTCACTTGGCCAGGTCTAGCTGTAGTTTTGTTATTCTTTATGCCCCAAATGGTCACTTGGCCAGGTGTAGCTGTAGATTTGTTATTCTTTATGCTCTATATATGGTCACTTGGCCAGATGTAGCTGTAGTTTTGTTATTCCTAATGCTCTATATATGGTCATTTGGCCAGGTCTACCTGTAGTTTTGTTATTCTTTATGCTCTATATATGGTCACTTGGCCAGGTCTAGCTGTAGTTTTGTTATTCTTTATGCTCTATATGGTCACTTGGAAAGGTGTAGCTGTAGATTTGTTATTCTTTATGCTCTATATATGGTCACTTGGCCAGGTCTAGCTGTAGATTTGTTATTCTTTATGCTCTATATATGGTCACTTGGCCAGGTCTAGCTGTAGTTTTGTTATTCTTTATGCTCTATATGGTCACTTGGCCAGGTGTAGCTGTAGATTTGTTATTCTTTATGCTCTATATATGGTCACTTGGCCAGGTGTAGCTGTAGTTTTGTTATTCTTTATGCTCTATATATGGTCACTTGACCAGGTCTAGCTGTAGTTTTGTTATTCTTTATGCTCTAAATGGTCACTTGGCCAGGTCTAGCTGTAGATTTGTTATTCTTTATGCTCTATATATGGTCACTTGGCCAGGTCTAGCTGTAGTTTTGTTATTCTTTATGCTCTATATATGGTCACTTGGCCAGGTGTAGCTGTAGTTTTGTTATTCCTAATGCTCTATATATGGTCACTTGGCCAGGTCTACCTGTAGTTTTGTTATTCTTTATGCTCTATATATGGTCACTTGGCCAGGTCAAGCTGTAGTTTTGTTATTCTTTATGCCCCAAATGGTCACTTGGCCAGGTGTAGCTGTAGATTTGTTATTCTTTATGCTCTATATATGGTCACTTGGCCAGGTCTAGCTGTAGTTTTGTTATTCTTTATGCTCTATATGGTCACTTGGCCAGGTCTAGCTGTAGTTTTGTTATTCTTTATGCTCTATATGGTCACTTGGCCAGATGTAGCTGTAGTTTTGTTATTCCTAATGCTCTATATGTGGTCACTTGGCCAGGTCTACCTGTAGTTTTGTTATTCTTTATGCTCTATATATGGTCACTTGGCAAGGTCTAGCTGTAGTTTTGTTATTCTTTATGCTCTATATGGTCACTTGGCCAGTTGTAGCTATAGTTTTGTTATTTTTTATGCTCTATATGGTCACTTGGCCAGGTCTAGCTGTAGTTTTGTTATTCTTTATGCTCTATATGGTCACTTGGCCAGGTGTAGCTGTAGATTTGTTATTCTTTATGCTCTATATGGTCACTTGGCCAGGTCTAGCTGTAGTTTTGTTATTCTTTATGCTCTATATATGGTCACTTGGCCAGGTCTAGCTGTAGTTTTGTTATTCCTAATGCTCTATATATGGTCACTTGGCCAGGTCTACCTGTAGTTTTGTTATTCTTTATGCTCTATATATGGTCACTTGGCCAGGTCTAGCTGTAGTTTTGTTATTCTTTATGCCCCAAATGGTCACTTGGCCAGGTGTAGCTGTAGATTTGTTATTCTTTATGCTCTATATATGGTCACTTGGCCAGGTCTAGCTGTAGTTTTGTTATTCTTTATGCTCTATATGGTCACTTGGCCAGGTCTAGCTGTAGTTTTGTTATTCTTTATGCTCTATATGGTCACTTGGCCAGATGTAGCTGTAGTTTTGTTATTCCTAATGCTCTATATATGGTCACTTGGCCAGGTCTACCTGTAGTTTTGTTATTCTTTATGCTCTATATATGGTCACTTGGCAAGGTCTAGCTGTAGTTTTGTTATTCTTTATGCTCTATATAGTCACTTGGCCAGGTCTAGCTGTAGTTTTGTTATTCCTAATGCTCTATATATGGTCACTTGGCCAGGTGTAGCTGTAGTTTTATCATTCTTTATGCTCTATATGGTCACTTGGCCAGGTCTAGCTGTAGTTTTGTTATTCTTTATGCTCTATATATGGTCACTTGGCCAGGTGTAGCTGTAGTTTTGTTATTCCTAATGCTCTATATATGGTCACTTGGCCAGGTCTACCTGTAGTTTTGTTATTCTTTATGCTCTATATATGGTCACTTGGCCAGGTCTAGCTGTAGTTTTGTTATTCTTTATGCCCCAAATGGTCACTTGGCCAGGTGTAGCTGTAGATTTGTTATTCTTTATGCTCTATATATGGTCACTTGGCCAGGTCTAGCTGTAGTTTTGTTATTCTTTATGCTCTATATGGTCACTTGGCCAGGTCTAGCTGTAGTTTTGTTATTCTTTATGCTCTATATGGTCACTTGGCCAGATGTAGCTGTAGTTTTGTTATTCCTAATGCTCTATATATGGTCACTTGGCCAGGTCTACCTGTAGTTTTGTTATTCTTTATGCTCTATATATGGTCACTTGGCAAGGTCTAGCTGTAGTTTTGTTATTCTTTATGCTCTATATGGTCACTTGGCCAGGTGTAGGTATAGTTTTGTTATTTTTTATGCTCTATATATGGTCACTTGGCCAGGTGTAGCTGTAGTTTTGTTATTCTTTATGCTCTATATGGTCACTTGGCCAGGTGTAGCTATAGTTTTGTTATTTTTTATGCCCTATATATGGTCACTTGGCCAGGTGTAGCTATAGTTTTGTTATTTTTTATGCTCTAAATATGGTCACTTGGCCAGGTCTAGCTGTAGATTTGTTATTCTTTATGCTCTATATAAGGTCACTTGGCCAGGTCTAGCTGTAGTTTTGTTATTCT
Source organism: Sipunculus nudus (assembly GCA_026874595.1). NCBI lineage: Eukaryota > Metazoa > Annelida > Sipuncula > Golfingiida > Sipunculidae > Sipunculus > Sipunculus nudus. The sequence goes on from CM049321.1 coordinate 62,970,194, forward strand.
TTATGCTCTATATGGTCACTTGGCCAGGTGTAGCTATAGTTTTGTTATTTTTTATGCTCTATATATGGTCACTTGGCCAGGTGTAGCTGTAGTTTTGTTATTCCTAATGCTCTATATATGGTCACTTGGCCAGGTCTACCTGTAGTTTTGTTATTCTTTATGCTCTATATATGGTCACTTGGCCAGGTCTAGCTGTAGTTTTGTTATTCTTTATGCCCCAAATGGTCACTTGGCCAGGTGTAGCTGTAGATTTGTTATTCTTTATGCTCTATATATGGTCACTTGGCCAGATGTAGCTGTAGTTTTGTTATTCCTAATGCTCTATATATGGTCACTTGGCCAGGTCTACCTGTAGTTTTGTTATTCTTTATGCTCTATATATGGTCACTTGGCCAGGTCTAGCTGTAGTTTTGTTATTCTTTATGCCCCAAATGGTCACTTGGCCAGGTGTAGCTGTAGATTTGTTATTCTTTATGCTCTATATATGGTCACTTGGCCAGGTCTAGCTGTAGATTTGTTATTCTTTATGCTCTATATGGTCACTTGGCCAGGTCTAGCTGTAGATTTGTTATTCTTTATGCTCTATATATGGTCACTTGGCCAGGTCTAGCTGTAGTTTTGTTATTCTTTATGCTCTATATGGTCACTTGGCCAGGTGTAGCTGTAGATTTGTTATTCTTTATGCTCTATATATGGTCACTTGGCCAGGTGTAGCTGTAGTTTTGTTATTCTTTATGCTCTATATATGGTCACTTGACCAGGTCTAGCTGTAGTTTTGTTATTCTTTATGCTCTATATGGTCACTTGGCCAGGTCTAGCTGTAGATTTGTTATTCTTTATGCTCTATATATGGTCACTTGGCCAGGTCTAGCTGTAGTTTTGTTATTCTTTATGCTCTATATATGGTCACTTGGCCAGGTGTAGCTGTAGTTTTGTTATTCCTAATGCTCTATATATGGTCACTTGGCCAGGTGTAGCTATAGTTTTGTTATTCTTTATGCTCTATATATGGTCACTTGGCCAGGTCTAGCTGTAGTTTTGTTATTCTTTATGCTCTATATATGGTCACTTGGCCAGGTCTAGCTGCAGTTTTGTTATTCTTTATGCTCTATATGGTCACTTGGCCAGGTCTAGCTGTAGTTTTGTTATTCTTTATGCTCTATATGGTCACTTGGCCAGGTGTAGCTGTAGTTTTGTTATTCCTAATGCTCTATATATGGTCACTTGGCCAGGTGTAGCTATAGTTTTGTTATTCTTTATGCTCTATATATGGTCACTTGGCCAGGTGTAGCTGTAGTTTTGTTATTCTTTATGCTCTATATGGATTTGTTATCCTTTTTGTTCTATATGGTCACCTACCCAGTGGCTGGGCAGAAGAATCGTACACCGTGATATCACTGAGGTAAAACATCCCTCCTCGTAGCACCCTCGGCTGTCCTGGCTGCTTCTTGCCCAATTTAAAGATCTGTTAAAGATAAAAAATAACTTTAGTCCAATGTACCAAATATATACATTTTAGATTTACATGGGTACCAATTTTTTCCTACAGCATGCTACATCTTTATGTGGCAAACAGAACTCTTCTGTCATCAAAAGATGATTTGTGTGTGTGTGTGCTTACAGAAGTAATATTTTTATATGCGTATATGTATCATCACAATTTTTCACCAAACATCACTAGAACACTCAAAGAGCTGTAAAGGTAACAAGATGGAGAATTCACTGCAATCAAATGATGTTGCAATGAGGAACAGGAGCACCACAAAGCGGAACATCCCCATGCACAGGAACATAATTAGACTGGATGTGTTACACAGTGCAAAAATCAGGAGGGCAGTTGTGTGACCTTGCCTGTGACCTTGCCTGTGACCTTGCCTGTTGGGATTCTTCCTCTATGTGTAGGTGAACAGTATGTGGCTTAATTTGTGTCAAAAAGCTTTCTTAAGTAAACACAGTGGTCTTGACCTTTGACCCCATGATCTTAAAATTGATAGGGTTCTTCGTCTGTGGATGGGTGAGTTATATGTGAAAGATGAAAGGTTTTGGCCAGATGGTTTGGCTTAAAATGGGTCCACAAGCTTTTCAAGAAGTGGGTCCTGTGGCCTTGACCTTTGACCACAGGTAAACCACCAAACTACAGGTAAACAACCAGATGACAGGTAAACAACAAGACTACAGGAAAACCACCAGACTACAGGTAAACCACCAGACTACAGGTAAACCACCAGACTACAGGTAAACTACCAGACTATAAGTAAACCACCAGACTATAAGTAAACCACCAGACTACAGGTAAACAACCAGACTACAAGTAAACAACCAGACTACAATTTAACAACCAGACTACAAGTAAACCAACAGACTACAGGTTAACCAACAGACTACAGGTAAACCACCAGACTACAGGTAAACCACCAGACTACAGGTAAACAACCAGACTACAATTAAACCATAAGACTACAGGTAATCCAACAGACCACAGGTAAACCACCACACTACAGGAAAACCAACAGACTACAGATAAACCACCAGACTACAGGTAAACCACTAGATGACAGGTAAACCACAAGACTACAGGAAAACCAACAGACTACAGGTAAACCACTAGACTACAGGTAAACCACCAGACTATAAGTAAACCACCAGACTACAAGTAAACTACCAGACTACAGGTAAATCAGACAACAGGTAAACCAACTTCCTACAGGTAAACCAATAATCTATAGGTAAACCACCAAACTACAGGTAAACTACCAGACTACAAGTAAACCAACAGACTACAGGTAAACCTTCAGACTACAGTTAAACCTACAGACTACAAGTAAACCAACAGCTTACAGGTAAACCACCAGACTACAAGTAACCAACAGACCACAGGTAAACCACCAGACTACAGGTAAACCACCAGACGACAGGTAAACCACAAGACTACAGGTAAACCACCAGACTACAGGTAAACCACCAGACTATAAGTAAACCACCAGACTACAAGTAAACTACCAGACTTCAGGTAAATCAGACAACAGGTAAACCAAATTCCTACAGGTAAACCAATAAACTACAGGTAAACCACCAAACTACAGGTAAACTACCAGACTACAAGTAAACCAACAGACTACAGGTAAACCTTCAGACTACAGTTAAACCAACAGACTACAAGTAAACCACCAGACTACAAGTAAACCACCAGACTACAGATAAACCACCAGACTACAAGTAAACTATCAGACTACAGGTAAACCACCAGACTACAGGTAAACCACCAGACAAGGTAAACCACCAGACTACAAGTAAACTACCAGACAACAGGTAAATCAGACAACAGGTAAACCAAATTCCTACAGGTAAACCAATAAACTACAGGTAAACCACCAAACTACAGGTAAACTACCAGACTACAAGTAAACCAACAGACTACAGGTAAACCTTCAGACTACAGTTAAACCTACAGACTACAAGTAAACCATCAGACTACAGGGAAACCACCAGACTACAAGTAAACCAACAGACTACAAGTAAACCACCAGACTACAAGTAAACCACCAGACTACAGATAAACCACCAGACTACAAGTAAACCACCAGACTACAGGTAAACCACCAGACTACAGATAAACCACCAGACTACAGATAAACCACCAGACTACAGGTAAACTATCAGACAACAGGTAAACCACAAGACTACAAGTAAACCACCAGACTACGGGTAAACCACCAGACTACAAGTAAACTATCAGACTACAGGTAAACCACCAGACTACAAGTAAACCACCAGACTACAGATAAACCACTAGACTACAAGTAAACTATCAGACTACAGGTAAACCACCAGACTACAAGTAAACCACCAGACTACAGATAAACCACCAGACTACAAGTAAACTATCAGACTACAGGTAAACCACCAGACTACAAGTAAACTATCAGACTACAGGTAAACCACCAGACTACAAGTAAACTATCAGACTACAGATAAACAACCAGACTACAAGTAAACCACCAGACTACAGATAAACCACCAGACTACAAGTAAACTATCAGACTACAGGTAAACCACCAGACTACAAGTAAACCAACAGACTACAAGAAAACCAACAGCCTACAAGTAAACCACCAGACTACAGAAAAACCACCAGACTACAGGCAAACCACCACAGTACAAGTAAACCACCAGACCATTCATTAATCATCAGTCTACAGGTAAATCATCAGTCTACAGGTAAACGGTCATGGTGGTGTAATGTTTAGGTCACTGGACTTCTGACTGCAAGGTTGTGGGTTTGAATGCCTTTCAGTCCGCCTTCCTCACTGAGACTCCTGGCCAAAGTCTTAAACACAAGACTGACATTACTTAAGCTTAGTTCTGAACTAGCTCAGTCATCTAATCTACATGTAGCTTACACTATTAAAATAACAATTAATTGGAAATTTCTTTGCTGACCCACATATATATATATATAAATGTTTGTTTGTATTACAGTAGAATGCTGTATTTCCTGACACCATTTAACCAACATTAGATCTGAAAATGATACAAGACATACAGGGGTCTAATGTTCACTCTGTGAATTACTGTGCATAAAGGTGGGTTATTGAGAAATAAACAAGGCCTACAGGCCTAATGCGAACCTGTGCAGTGGGATATACAACAGGTATAATGCTTCAATGCTGGACCATTACTTTTCAAGAACATGTGTAACATATATATGAACAATGCAAGTACTAAACATTTTGAACAAGAAACAATTAATTAAACATCACTGCAGAAATTCTTGCATGGGTGCACACAACACAAAAACAAGGGACCCATGGGTCACGTCGCTCAGCTGAATTTTGGAAAAATATTAGCAACTGCAAAATATATTTATTTCTTTTGTTTTTTTTATATATATAAGCATTTGAAAAGTTTAGAGAAAATGGCCCTGCTAAAATGAAACTCTGTAAATTATAGAATAATGGACATGAGCTCAAGCATATGCACTGTGTAATAAATGAAACCTATGGCCTGAAACAATTTAATGATGCACCAAGGGAAAAAATGGGCTTACGGCAAGTGTTATATAAAAGTTACATTTCATTAACAAATAATGTGTGATGGTAATAAAGTTTTTAAAAAGTTAAATATATGGCCATATGAGTTAAAAATTAATCCAACAAAGCTTGCCCAATATTCCTGATTTTAAAACTTAGTTTAACAGAGTTATTCACACCTAGGCCCGGCCAACTTTCAGAGATATGAATGAAATGCTACAAAGTATTTATATCTTTTTAAATCTAGTCAGTTAGCACTTACATTAGATCCTAATATTTTATCACATTATAATATTAGGATTAAATTCCTGAACATTTTTTTCTTTAACAAAAGGATTAATTTAACATTAAAACTAGACATTTCTTGGCACCGCAGGTGCCAGAGTATCCCCAGACATAGTAGGCCCCCACCCCTTTATAAATAGACCCCCATTTTTAGCAACATATACTGACACTTGGCATATTCATTGTTTCTTCCATCTAACAATCCACAATCTTGTTAAAGATGTTGGTCCTGTGACCTTGATCTTTTTGAAGAGGTTTCCTGTGACCTTGACCTGTGACCTCATGACCCCAAAATCAAATCTGGTCTTGCTTTTCCAATGGGACATATGCAAGTTAAGTTTGAAATCTATACATCAATAAAGCAGGAATTATCACCCAGAAACTAATTTTTGGACAGATGGCTCCTGTGACCTTCACCTTTGACCTTGTGACCTCAAAATTGATAGTGTTCTTCCTCTCTTGGCAGGAGAACTATATGTGCAAGATGAAAGATCTGAGATGAAATGTTTGGATGAAAATGCATCCACATCTTTTTAAAGATGTGTCCTGTGACCTTGACCTTTGACCTCATCACCCCAAAATCAATTTGGGTCTTGCTTTTCCAATGGGACATATACAAGTCAAGTTTGAAATCCATACATCAATAAAAGCAGGAATTATCATCCAGAAACTAATTTTTGGACAGATGGCTCCTGTGACCTTCACCTTTGACCTTGTGACCTCACAATTGATAGGGGTCTTCCAGTCTTGGCAGGTGAACTATATATGCAAGAGGAAAGATCTGAGATGAATTGTCTGGCTGAAAATGCATCCACAATCTTTTAAAGAGGTTTCCTGTGACCTTGACCTTTGACCTCATGATCCCAAAATCAATTCAGGTCTTGCTTTTCCAATGGGTCAAATTCAAGTCAAGTTTGAAATCCATACATCAATAAAAGAAGGAATTATCATCCAGAAACTAATTTTTGGACAGATGGCTCCTTTGACCTTCACCTTTGACCTTGTGACCTCAAAATTGATAGGGTTCTTCCTCTCTTGGCAGGTGAACTATATGTGCAAGATGAAAGATCTGAGATGAAATGTTTGGATGAAAATGCATCCACATCTTTTTAAAGGTGTGTCCTGTGACCTTGACCTTTGACCTCATAACCTCAAAATCAATTTGGGTCTTGCTTTTCCAATGGGACATATACAAGTCAGGTTTGAAATCTATACATCAGTAAAAGCAGGAATTATCATCTAGAAACTAAATTTTGGACTGATGGCTCCTGTGACCTTCACCTTTGACCTTGTGACCTAACAATTGATAGGGGTCTTCTACTCTTGGCAGGTGAACTATATGTGCAAGATGAAAGATCTGAGATGAATTGTTTGGATGAAAATGCATCCACATCTTTTTAAAGGTGTGTCCTGTGACCTTGACCTTTGACCTCATAACCTCAAAATCAATTTGGGTCTTGCTTTTCCAATGGGACATATACAAGTCAAGTTTGAAATCCATACATCAATAAAAGCAGGAATTATCATCCAGAAACTAATTTTTGGACAGATGGCTCCTGTGACCTTCACCTTTGACCTTGTGACCTCACAATTGATAGGGGTCTTCCACTCTTGGCAGGTGAACTATATATGCAAGAGGAAAGATCTGAGATGAATTGTTTGGATGAAAATGCATCCACAATCTTTTAAAGAGGTTTCCTGTGACCTTGACCTTTGACCTCATGACCCCAAAATCAATTCAGGTCTTGCTTTTCCAATGGGTCAAATTCAAGTCAAGTTTGAAATCCATACATCAATAAAAGAAGGAATTATCATCCAGAAACTAATTTTTGGACAGATGGCTCCTGTGACCTTCACCTTTGACCTTGTGACCTCAAAACTGATAGGGGTCTTCCTCTATTGGCAGATGACTTACATGTGCAAGATGAAAGGTCTGAGATGAAATGTTTGGCTGAAAATGCATCCACAATCTTTTTAAAGATGTGCCCTGTGACCTTGACCTTTGACCTCATGACCCCAAAATCAATTGGAGTCTTGCTTTTTCAATGGGACATATATAAGTCAAGTTTGAAATCAATACATCAATAAAAGCAGGAATTATCATCCAGAAACTAATTTTTGGACAGATAGCTCCTGTGGCCTTGACCTTTGACCTTGTGACCCCAAAATTTATATGGATCATCCACTACTGGCAAGTGAGCTATATATTCAAGATGGAAGACCTAAGATGAAAGTTTGGCTTAAAATGCATCCACAGTATCTTATAAAATGCCAGTCCAGTGACCTTGACCTTTGACCTCATGACCCTAGAACCTATAGGGTTCTTACTTTAGTGGTGGGCCATACATAAGTCATGTTTGAAATCCATATGGCTATCAACACTGGAGATATCATAAGAGGTGTGTGATTTTCACCATATATGGCAATATTCAAGGTCAAGGCCACTATCATAGGAAAGGTCATGACCCCAATTTAAATAAACATCATCCCATAACCCATACCTATGTATATGCATAATATAAAAGAAATCTGTCCATTAGTTTTTGACTTATAATGCTCACAGTACTGTAAGGTGGCAATTTTGGGGGTATTAAACGGCACAAAAACAAGTAAAGAATAATAGGTGGCGCCACCAGTTTCTGGAACATGACAACCCTATCCATGATCTTCCATCAACTTGATTTTGGGATAAATCCATGCAAGATTTCTTGAGATATTAAAGAATTTGTGTGATTTTCCCCAAAATTGGACCTATTCAAGGTCAAGGACACTCTCCTAGTAAAGGTCATGACCTCATTTTAAATAGGCGTCGTCCTCTCACCCATATCTATACATATACCAAGTTTGGTAAAGTTCCTTGAAATATTTTTTGGGTTATCGCGCCAACAAGATTTATATGCGGCGGCGGCGGCGGCGGCGGCGGCGGCGGCGGCGGCGGCGGCGGCGGGACCGGTATGAAAACATAGTATCCCCCGACTTTGTCTGGGGATACAATTATAAGATTTGTGTTGTTTATTTGTCCTGTGTATTGAAAGGGTAATTGGGGGGAGGGGTCTCTGTTGTTACTGCTCGCTCCTAAAAAAAAATGTGAAATTATAAGATTCATCTTATTTATAGTACAGGTCTGTTAACAGAATGGGGGGGGGGGGGCCGGAAGGCTCCCTGTGGTATTAACTGCAGACAGCCTGATCAAGCTCAACAAGAGAGAGGGCTTGCCCCAGTGATGGGATTACATAAAAGCCTGGGGAGCACAGAGAGCTGCACTGAATGACCTACAGTGACTAAAGTGGACTGCTTGACAATGTAAGGGAATACATCAAGAGCCTCCAAAAAAGATTCAATAACTAGCCTAATTTAGCAGCTTTTATTTTCAAATTTCAGATTTTAACAGATAAATCCTTAAGTGTAAATGCTGTGAAAATAAAATCCACAGTACTTACAGGAAAAAACATGCCATGGCCAAAGTTTGGTAAAATTAAAGGTACTGATTTTATATTTATGCTAATAACTTAAAACAATTGCAAAATTCAGATATAATTTTCAGTATACAATTCAATCTTGATTAAATGATGTTGTATCCCTGAAAAAAAAGTTTCTAGCATCAACAATTCTTATGTTAAGTGAGTAAATATAATTTTTTACAAGGTGCATTTTGTTTTGGCCCATAACTTAAACAAATTATGCAAAACTGACCTAATTTTTGCTATGTACATAGGAAAAGTATGGAAGAATATGAATATTAACTATGATCAAATTCAGATCAATGGTTTTCATATTAGGCAGTCTTGAATTGTAACAATGGGTTTTTAATGACACATGGAGGTTTTTCCTTAATATCTCCAAGGAAGGTAGTCTTAGTAACCCAAGTTTTCAGTATGGTAGGAGATTTTGGGGACATCTAACTGTATGCAAAATTTTGGATTCGTAGGTCCAACGGTTTAAAAACGTTCCCTGTTAACGGACGGACGATGGGACAGACAAAGGACCACGACTTTAGCTCAGATGACTTATAGTCAGCTGAGCTAAAAATCAATAACTAGCTTAATTTTCAAGCTTTTATTTTCCAATTTCAGATTTAAACAAATTAAATAATTATATTTACATGCTGTAAAAATCAAATCAATGGTACTTACAGGAAAAAAGTGCCATGGTCAAATTTGGGCAAAATTTAAAGTACTGATTTTATTTTTATGCTAATAACTTAAAAATTTACAAAATTCAGATGTAATTTTGGGTAAACAATTGAATCTTAATTAATTATAGTTATATACTTGGGAAAATAGACTCTAGTTTCAAAATTGTTCATGTTAAGTGAGTAACTATTTTTCCTGATTTTTTACAAAGTCCATTTTGTTCAGGCCCATAACTTAAAGAAATTATACTAAACAGACTTAATTTCTGGCACGTACATAGGAACTATATAGAGGAATATTTATAGTAAATATGAGGAAAAACAGATGAGTGGTTTTGATATAAGGCAGTCCTGAAGTGTGAAAATAGGTTTTCAATAAACAAGGCCTACAGGCCTAATGCGAACCTGTGCATATGGATATACACCAGGTATAACCCTTCAATGCTGAACCACTACTTTTCATATATATGAACAATGCAAGTACTAAACATTTTGAACAAGAAACAATACACAAACATCACTGCTGAAATTCTGGCATGGGCGCACACAACACAAAAACAAGGGACCTATGGGTCACGGCGCTCAGCTGTTATATATGATAAAAAAATATGAATTTAAAATGAGGCACATGCTGGTTTTGTGTGGTAATAAATATAAGCTGTATTATGAGTTGTAGTTGTTTAGCTTATGTATGATTTTGATAGTACCTTTGGAGACAGGGAAGAGGATTGATTTCATTTATTTTATTGACAAATGGAGAACTATTGTCACAGAGATTTTGACTTGGCAATATAACTTATAAGCAGAACATATAATATAAGAGTTTAACACTTTCTTAAAAAAAAAAATTACAAAAATTGTCCCAAATATAATTTTTATTAAAAATAATAAGAGAATCGTATGATTTTTTAAAATGAAATATAACTGAAATGATTATTAAAATAATATTAAAGAATATATTCATGAATGCATTCATGAATACATTTTGAAAGTATTTTCACTGGTATTCATATACTTTCATTTTTACCTGAATTCCCATTCTTTATGCAAAAAATTTTATACTGGAGTACATATTCATATTCGTATTTAAATACAATTGCAAAGTATTTGCACCATGTCCGGTATTTATTCAGTTTTCACCAAACAATGATGTTGAGAATCCAGAATATACCAAATTCACACATTTAAATAATGATCATAAGTATCTGGTTTTATGGCTTTTATTTATATTAAAAAAAAATAAATGTAATATATTCATTTTGGACTAATTTCACATCAATGTACACACTAGACACAGTAGGAATCTAGATTAATATTATCAACTGCATCTTTGTCTATCATTAATTTCCTTCATATGATCCCTAATGATTAGTAATGAATAATATTATTTACTTTTTCATCATTAAAATTGAATTGAAAAATACCATAGGTGACTGCATGGTGTTATTTGGAATATGTCACATTCTATCCATCAATACAAGATTCTTATATCATCAGTAACTGCAAGTTAATTTCCTGTTATTATACACTAACAAATTCCTTTTCTATTTTTCTTTAATTTGTTATTAAAAACCAATAAAAATTTATTAATTTATTGTTTATTGTTATGTTGTTGGTCAAAACTACTAGATGAGTTGGGTTGGACACCTGGATAAACTGTGGCTGTCCATAAGCTGCCTGGCTGCCCTAGTGTATGTTTCGCCTCAAGCATGCATAATATGCTGAAAGTTCAACAAGGTCAACATACAGGTGACTCAAGAGGGGCTGGAGAGAGCCAAGGTCTGACATGGTATCATAAAAACAATAATAAAAGCTACAATTTTTGGCCAATTTCTGTCAGCTTTGTAAACTACAAAGCTGAAATCCTTATGTGTGCATGATATGAAAATTATATCAACAGTGCTCACAGGAAACAAACGTGCCATGGTCAAAGTTGGGCAAAATTTAAGGTACTAATTTTATATTTATACTAATAACTTATAAAATTTGAAAAATTCAGAACTAATTTTGGGTATTTAATTGAATCTTGATTAAATAATGTTTCATCCCTGACAAAAAATCTCTAGCTTCAGCAATCCCCTTGTTAAGGGAGTAAATATATTTCTTGATTTTTTACAAAGTGCATTATGTTTTGGCCCATAACTTAAAACAATTACACAATACTCACATCATTTTTGGCATGTGCATAGAGTATGTATAGAAAAATATGTATATTATATATGATTAAAGTCAGATCAGTGGTTTTGATATTAGGCAGTCTTACAGTGTAACAATGGGTTTTTAATGGAAAAATGAAGTTTTTCATTAATATTTTGAAGGAATTAAGTCCTAGTGATCAAATTCTTGGCATGGTAGGGGATTTTGGAGACATCTAACTGTATGCTAAATTTAAGGAACTTAGAGCTGAAGCTGGGGAGCTGAGCTCTAGCAAACTGCATAACACTAGCTTGATGTAAACAATATGTTACATGGTGCTTGAAAAATTGAATAAAATCTACAGTTTTTGATCAACTGGTTTCAAATTTTTGGTGTTAACAGACAAAATGCTAACAAAAACATGCTGTGAAAATTAAATCCACAGTACTTTCAGAAAAAAAACGTGCCATGGTCAAAGTTGGGCAAAATTTAAGGTACCAATTTTTTATTTTTGTTAATATTTTAAAAAATTTAAAGATTTTGATCCAATTTTGGGTATACAATTTAATTTTGATTAATTAAAGTTATATTACTGGAAAAAAGTCCATAGCTTTAACATGTTTTGTGTTAAGTGAACAAATATCTTTCTTGATTTTTTACAAAATGCATTATGTTTGGGACCATAACTTTTTAAAATTATAAAATACAGACATAATTTCTGGCATGTACATAGGAAATATATAGAGGAATATTTATGGTAAATATGAGGAAAAACCGATGAGTGGTTTTGATATGAGGCCGTCCTGAAGCATGATAATAAGTTTTTAATAAAAATTTGAGGTTTTTCCTTAATTTCTCAAAGGAACAAAGTCACAAAGACCCAGTTTTGGGCTTGGTAGGAGATCTTGGGAACATCTAACATTATGCCGAATTTTGGAATCCTAGGTCTTACGGTTTCAAAACGTGCCACATCTACAGACGTACGGACAAACGGACGGACAGACAGACGACTGACAATGGACCATGACTATAGCTCAGATGACTTATAGTCAGCTGAGCTAATTATTGTAGGTGGCACTACAAGTCTTGTATATGACAAAGCTATTTGACATGTATAAATATGCCCAATTTCAGGCTGATATATCAAATTCCTCCACAGAATTAAGCAGGCACATACACTTTGCAAAAGTCATTGTAGATGGCAACACCTGTCTTGTGAACGAGAAAGCCATTAAAGACACATAGACAGGTCAGAATATCAGGCCAATACATCAAACTTACCTTAAGTCTGATGCACGGGGCTGACCAGGCTTAGGTGAGAAAGGCTGTTGCCCCAAGTGTACTGTGACAAATTACTGGCTCAGGCTACTGCACTGAGTGAACTCTTGACCTGCACCTGGCTAGACTGAGTGAACTTTTGACCTGTACCTGGCTGCACTGAGTGAACTCTTGACCTGTTGCATAATCTGACACAGTTGGCAGTCTGCCAAAGCTATAAATAAATCCAGGCTGACCTTTTGCCTATTGCCAAATCTGAAATAGTAGCCACACAATTGCATAAGCTCACAGATTGGCTCCATATGCAGCCCTGAGGGGCATGACACCCATGAGGTGATCACATGATACTCATGAGGTGATCACATGCTACCCATGAGATGATCACATGCTGCCCATGAGGTGATCACATGCCTTGTACTTGGCTGTACTGATTGAACTGTTGACCTATTTTTGGCTGCACTGAATGAGCTCTTGATCTGTTGCCAAATCTGAAACAGTTGGCAGTTTCTCAACCTATGCAAGAAACATACACAATCTTGGCCTGTTATGTAACTCTGCTAATTTTTATCCAACACTAACCATTTGAACAAACTTGAGAGGGCTTGCCTCTGGGATCATTTCTGTAAAATATTGAACAATTTGGCTGGACTGTTTACAAGAAGAAGACTTTTGAAGTTTTTTTTCAGCTTTTCCCCTGTAAAATCTAAGTAAATGCAGATAGCAAAAATAAGCTGAATCCATCAACATCTGATATGTGACCCATAATTGAATAAAATTTGGGGATGGTAGCTCCTGCTATTCCTGAGAAATTATGAGCTAGTGTACAGACGATATGTAATATCATAAATCTACATTTTTTAAAAGCTTTTAAAAAACATTCTTGTCAATATTTTCCATAGATAAGCTGAAATCTAAATGTCTAGAGGCATGATGTAATGGATGCTGATAAACTGGTGCTAGGCTAAATGTATTTGCTTCACACAGCTAACATATATGGTAAAATGACTCAATTCAATCTTTATAATTCAGCCAAAATTAATTTTTTTTTTAATTAAAAGACAATTATAATAAGAATGATTCAGGGAATTATTCTTGCAAAATATTAAACAAACTGGCCTCTGTATCATCAGTCGAAAAACTTTTTGTAGGTTTATAACTCATATGGGAAAATACAGCAAATGGCAAAGTTCAGCTTCCCATAACTCAGCCAAAAATCATTGAACCAAAATCATTTGAACAAACTTGAATTATCAACATCTAAGGATATTTAATGTGTGAGATAAAAGAATTTGGCCCAGTGGTTTTTGAGAAGAAGATTTTTTGTAGAGTCAGCTGAGCTAAAAACCATTTGAACAAACTTGAGAGAGCTGGTCTCTGGGATCATGCTAAGTATTGCAACAGAGAAGATTTTCAAAGGTTTTTTAGCTTTTCCCCATAAAATGTAAGTTAATGCAGGTGGCGCTACAAAACACTCAATCCCACAACATTTGATAGGTGACAGATTTTGCAAAAAACATTTGGGGATGCTAGCTTATGCTATTCCTGAGAAATTATGGATTAATAAACTGATGACTGATGACCCCTGTAAAGAAAAGGTCAATGCAGGTGCCTCAATTTCAAATATGACTCATGTGACCAACATTTGCATGAAATTTGGTGATAATAGCTCCAGTCGTTTTTGAGATTGTAATTTTGTTTCATCTAGTAGAAAGATGACTAAGTTCACCTTAAAAAAAAAAAATCACTGAACTTGAAGCATTTGAGCAAATTTGATAGAGATTGTTCCAGGAGTCATTTCACTAAAATATTGGACAATTTGGCTGAACAGTTTCTGAGAAGAAGATTTGTAAAGGTTTTTTAGCCTTTACACTATAAAACCTTAGAAAATGCAGTTAGCCAAAAAATAAGCAAAATCCGATAGAGTTTTTTATATGACTAATTTTTTGCATAAAATTTGGTGATGCTAGCTTCTGCCGTTAACGAGATAGTATGGGTTAACGTACAGACACAGACAATACCACATCATCGCATTAGCTCAAATATAAGCTTAAAAGTGAAAATAAAAATACCATTCATGCATTTCCGAGATGACACTGTGCTATGTCACAAGTTTAGAGTGACAGTATTAAAATGTGACGAAAAATGATGAATTGGACAGAAGACAAAATTTGAAGTTTGCCAGAAACTATCTTGAAAATATTTTGACTGAATTTACACTCATTTTGTTCCCTTTCTTTAAAGAACTGTCAGTCTGGTATGAAAGCCAAAATATTAACACTTCATGACAAATCTTGGAAAAAGCAGAAAAGGCCATAACAGCCTGCAGGAAGTAGGTCAACACAGATGGCGCCACCTGCAGGTCAAAATCAAATAGCAGTCAATAATCAATATTCTTGCGAAATTTGGTGCTGAATGCTGCAGCAGTTCCTAAGGTATTTGGAAACACATGACATCATGTTTGAAACACACATCAAATTGTCAAATTTTGCTATCAACAAAAGTAGATACCCCATCTTGAAAATGACCTGACTGAATTTATACTAAACTAGACATTTCTTGGCACCGCAGATGCCAGAGTATCCCCAGACATAGTACGGCCCCGCCCCCTTTAAGAATAGGCCCCCATTGTCAAGTTTGAAATCTATACATCAAAAAAAGCAGGAATTATCATCTAGAAACTAATTTTTTGACAGATGGCTCCTGTGGCCTTGACCTTTGACCTTGTGACCCCAAAATTTATATTGATCATCCACTTTTATATATAAATCAATAGAGGTCTAGATTTATTGATGGGCCATATATAAGTCAGCTTTGAAATCCATATATTAATCCTTGCTTGAATTATCATCTCGGGAACTAATTTTTGGACAGATGGCTCCTGTGACCTTCACCTTTGACCTCACAATTGACAGGCATCTTCCTCTATTGGCAGGGGAACTGTATGTGCAAGATGAAATGTCTGAGATGAAATGTTTGGCTGAAAATGCATCCACAATCTTTTTAAATATGTCCTGTGACCTTGACCTTGACCTTGGACCTCATGACCCCAAAATCAATTCGGGTCTCGCTTTTCCAATGGGACATATACAAGTTAAGTTTGTAATCTATACATCAATTAAAGCAGGAATTATCATCCAGAAACTAATTTTTGGACAGATGGCTCCTGTGACCTTCACCTTTGACCTTGTGACCTTAAAATTGATAGGGTTCTTTCTCTGTTGGCAGGTGAACTATATGTGCAAGATGAAAGATCTGAGATGAATTGTTTGGCTGAAAATGCATCCACAATCTTTTTAAAGATGTGTCCTGTGACCTTGACCTTTAACCTCATGACCCCAAAATCAATTCGGGTCTTGCTTTATCAATCGGTCATATACAAGTCAAGTTTAAAATCCATACATCAATAATGGAATTATCATCCAGAAACTAATTTTTGGACAGATGGCTCCTGTGACCTTCACCTTTGACCTTGTGACCTCAAAATTGATAAAGATCTTCCACTCTTGGCAGGTGAACTATATGTGCAAGATGAAAGGTCTGAGATGAAATGTTTGGCTGAAAATGCATCCACAATCTTTTTAAAGATGTGTTCTGTGACCTTGACCTTTGACCTCATGACCCCAAAATCAATTGGAGTCTTGCTTTTTCAATGGGACATATATAAGTCAAGTTTGAAATCAATACATCAATAAAAGCAGGAATTATCATCCAGAAACTAATTTTTGGACAGATAGCTCCTGTGGCCTTGATCTTTAACCTTGTGACCCCAAAATTGATATGGATCATCCACTATTGGCAAGTGAGCTATATATTCAAGATGGAAGACCTGGGATGAAAGTTTGGCTTAAAAAGCATCTACAGTATCTTTTAAGATGTGAGTCCAGTGACCCTTGACCTCATAACCCTAGAACCTATAGGGTTCTTACTTTAGTAGTGGGCCATACATAAGTCACGTTTGAAATCCATTTGGCTATCAACACTGGAGATATCATAGGAGGTGTGTGATTTTCACCAAATATGGCCACATTAAAGGTCAAGGTCACTCTCATGGTAAAGGTCATGAACCAAATATAAATAGACCTCATCCCATAACCCATCTCTCTACATGTGCATAATATGAAAGAAATCTGTTAGTTTTTGACTTATAATGCTTACAGTACTGTCAAGTGGCAATTATGGGGGTATTAAAAGGCGTAAAAACAAGAAAAGCATAACAGGTGGCGCCACCAGTTTCCAGTATATCACAAGGCTATCCAAGATCTTTGGTCACCTTGATTTTTGGACCAGTCCATGCAAGTTTACTTGAGATATTTAAGAATTTGTGTTATTTTCAGCAAAAATGGACCTATTCAAGGTCAAGGTCACTTTCCTAGCAAAGGTTTCGTCCCCTTACCTATATCTATACAAATGTAAAGTTTGAAAAAGATCAGTGAAATATTTTTTGAGTTATCCCGCTCACAAGGTTTTTCTGCGGCAGCGGTGGCGGAACCGTCGTGAAACCATACTATTCAGACTTTGTCTGGGGATACAATTAAATCCCCTTCCTCTAAGGAACTGCTGATTATGATATAAAAGCCAAAATGTTAATACTTTATGACTTAAATTGGAAAAAGAAGAAAGTAGGTCAACATATTCAGAACATGATAATAAAGTCTGCAAAGTTTCATGATGGCTGATGCAGCATCTGTTGAGGTATTTGGTAACAGATGGCCAAATATAGTGAGTTCCCAAGTGCATGAGTCAACAGAATGAACTAAAAATGTTACATTGTTGTAGGTAGGCTCAGCAAATGATCAAAACTCTTTTAATTTCCTTCGCCTTTCACTTGTTTCATGGGTACTGCACTGGCACCACATGTGGGCTTGTCAAAGAAACTAATAAGTTGTCATCCACGGAGATGTCATTTGACCATTCTGGCCAATTCGTTGAAAATAGGGCATGCACGTTTCCTGAAAGCTCAAAATAAATATTTATATGTATACCCGTCATCCATTATGCAGGTCAAAAAGAAATGACAGTTTCCTGGTTAATACGGCATTAAATGTTGTACGAATGTGCCGCCAGACCACCAACTGTTTATCCAAAAGACAAAAAAAGCTTGTCCTTCAGACAATTTTGGAAAAATTACATTATATTGTGTTTATGGTAAACTAAAAAAATTGAAATACAAAAGTGAGTTTCAGTTCCACTTGATTTGTATACTTGTATGTGAGTTTCAGTTCCTCTTGATTTGTATACTTGTATGTGAGTTTCAGTTCCACTTGATTTGTATACTTGTATGTGAATTTCAGTTCCATTTGTACACTTGTATGTGAGTTTCAGTTCCACTTGATTTGTAAACTTGTATGTGAGTTTCAGTTCCTTTTGATTTGTATACTTGTATGTGAGTTTCAGTTCCACTTAATTTATATTCTTGTATGTAAATTTCAGTTCCACTTGATTCGTATACTTGTATGTGAGTTTCAGTTCCACTTGATTTGTATACTTCTATATTAGTTTCAGTTCCCCTTGATTTGTATACTTGTATGTGAGTTTCAGTTCCTCTTGATTTGTATACTTGTATGTGAGTTTCAGTTCCACTTGATTTGTATACTTGTATGTGAGTTTCAGTTCCACTTGATTTGTATACTTCTCTATTAGTTTAGGTTCCTCTTGATTTGTATACGAGTATGTGAGTTTCAGTTCCACTTGATTCGTATACTTGTATGTGAGTTTCAGTTCCACTTGATTTGTATACTTCTATATTAGTTTCAGTTCCTCTTGATTTGTATACTTGTATGTGAGTTTCAGTTCCACTTGATTTATATTCTTGTATGTAAATTTCAGTTCCACTTGATTTGTATACTTGTATGTGAGTTTCAATTCTATTTTATTTGTATACTTGTATGTGAGTTTCAATTCTATTTGATTTGTATACTTGTATGTGAGTTTCAATTCTATTTTATTTGTATACTTGTATGTGAGTTTCAGTTCCACTTGATTTGTATACTTCTATATTAGTTTCAGTTCCTCTTGATTTGTATACTTGTATGTGAGTTTCAGTTCCACTTGATTTATATTCTTGTATGTAAATTTCAGTTCCACTTGATTTGTATACTTGTATGTGAGTTTCAATTCTATTTTATTTGTATACTTGTATGTGAGTTTCAATTCTATTTTATGTGTATACTTGTATGTGAGTTTCAGTTCCATTTGATTTGTATACTTGTATGTGAGTTTCAATTCTATTTTATTTGTATACTTGTATGTGAGTTTCAGTTCCACCTGTTTTTATATACTTGTATGTGAGTTTCAGTTCCACTTGTTTTTATATACTTGTATGTGAGTTTCAGTTCCACCTGTTTTTATATACTTGTATACTTACCTTCCTCAGGTTCCTGTCTGCCCAGTACATGTAGTCACCAAACACAGCAATCCCATAACTGTTGGGGACATTTGATTTGATGATCCTGCGATTTCCCCGTGTGTAGGATATAGCCTGAAACAAGTGTTTACACTGATGAAATATACATACGTTTCTTACTCCTGACCTGTCCTTATAAAAAACAGCATGTGACTACTCTATTAACTAATTCTCCAGGCTGTTTTCACCTTTTAAGAGGATTTAAATACATTCAGCTGATACAAGTGTCAAATCAGTGTCTTGCATATGTTAACTTTATTGAAACATAAATTTATATAGATAAGTTTATGGAAGAACACATTCATATGGTCATGCGAGGTTGATCATAAATGGCACGGAGAGGTTGAACTTAAATGTCATGGATGGGCTGAACATAATTAGTGTCATGGACAGGCTGATCATAAATGTCATGGACAGGCTGAACATAAGTGTCATGGACAGGCTGAACATAAGTGTTATGGACAGGCTGAACATGAGTGTCATGGACAGGCTGAACATGAGTGTCATGGACAGGCTGAACATGAGTGTCATGGACAGGATGAACATGAGTGTCATGGACAGGCTGAACATAAGTGTCATGGACAGGCTGAACATAAGTGTCATGGACAGGTAGAACATGAGTGTCATGGACAGGCTGAACATAAGTGTCATGGACAGGCTGAACATAAGTGTCATGGACAGGCTGAACATGAGTGTCATGGACAGGCTGAACACGAGTGTCATGGACAGGTTGAACATGAGTGTCATGGACAGGCTGAACATAAGTGTCATGGACAGTTTGAACATGAGTGTCATGGACAGGCTGAACATAAGTGTCATGGACAGGCTGAACATAAGTGTCATGGACAGGCTGAACATAAGTGTCATGGACAGGCTGAACATGAGTGTCATGGACAGGCTGAACATGAGTGTCATGGACAGGCTGAACATAGTGTCATGGACAGGCTGAACACGAGTGTCATGGACAGGCTGAACATGAGTGTCATGGACAGGCTGAACATGAGTGTCATGGACAGGCTAAACATGAGTGTCATGGACAGGCTGAACATAAGTGTGAACATAACTGAATTGACTGATCATGAGTAAGATGAAAAAAGTATCCAACTTAAACTCTCATGACACAAGATTTCATTCACTGTTGATAAATAAAATTTCAATAAATCTAGTGTTTATCAATACTAAAATTTATAATAAGATATATTTCAAGGTGAAATATAACTTTTCCCTTAAGTCAACAGTATATAATTATGTAATCTACTATTCTTATTTAATTTTTTTTTTATTACTGCTTTTTCACAGTCATGTACCCAATTTATAAACAATATTATTACTCTATATT